>NW_024121146.1:802880-835289 GCF_016745375.1 Pimephales promelas
AAAAGACCTATTTCATAAAACACCATTTCCCCTTTATTCTCTCGCAGCACAAGTAGAAGTAAATTACCTAATGCTTATCATTTGCTCTTTTATTTATTTATTTGTTGCCTTTAAACCTTCCTGTCGTTGTCTCTGTCATGTAACACAGGGGCAGACAACAGGAATGCAGGGAAGTGATGTCTATTGTGGAAGGCAGGCAATGTGGCAGACTTAACTTAGACATTTGTTGGTCTTGAGGAGAGGATGGCGCTAGGAAGGCAGGGAAACACATGAAAGAGGGAGTCAGGTAACACCACACTGCTAGTGAATGATGACACCAGACAAACTGAGGATGGCATGGGTGAGTATAGGAGTCCTTAATAAGTTTTTGGGGGAGAGTGAATGAGTGTTGAGAGTCTGATGCTGATGGTTCAGTCAGTTCTAGCGAAACAGCATCCTTTTGTTCTGACAAAAAATATCTTGAACATCTTAATTATGACTTCCAAAGTGAGTTGGAACAGGCAAGATTTAAAGGCAGCGTGACAGTATGAGTTATATATAGCATATTAAGATTATTTTGAATCCGTGTTGAAAATAAATAAAGGTTAATTGCACTTATTCAGTCATCAAAGATTCAAATATTGTTATGCAGAAAAAAATATTTACATTAAAAGGTTACACACCTCGGGTCGTAAGCGACCATGTGATTTCTTTTTCAAAAAATGAATGAGAAAACAGGCACTCCTTTATATATATATATTTTTTTCTTGTTATATTTTTTATAATTAATTGATTGAGCAATACTAAGAAGGTTGATGTCTAAGTTTAAAAAAATGAACGAGGAGGAGGGTATGAGTGACGTTCCGGGTTACTAAAGGGATGTGTTAAAAGGTTAATACTGACTGTTGTCCATGGCGACGCTAATAACGGGGATTTAGATATTGATCTCAGAGAGGCTATTGATCAGTCATCACTATTGACTTAAAGGGTTAGTTCACCCAAAAATGAAAATTAAGTCATTAATTACTCACCCCCATGCTGTTCCAACCCCGTAAGACCTTCGCTCATCTTCGGGACACAAATAAAGATATTTTTGATTGAATCTGAGAGCCGGATCACTCTTCCATAGGCTTCCTAAGGGACTGGCTCTTGACGGCCCATAAAGTCATTAAAGAAAAGGTTTAAATATCCCACGTGCCTACAGCGGCTCAATTATAAGTTTATCAAGCGACGAGACTACTTTTTGTGCGAAAAAAACATAAATAACGACTTTATTCCACTATTCCATTACTTCCTTATGGGCGCATGCGCGAGAACTGAGATGAGGACGTTCTCATTCGTCTACTTCTTTTACCGCCACCTACCGTATAAAATGATGATCCATATATAAGGCGCTCCGGATTATAAGGAACACTGTCGTTTTTTGAGAAGATTAAAGGCTTTTAAGTGCACCTTATAGTGCGGAAAATATGCTAATTGAAAAGCGTATGTACAGCGCGCATCTTCCTCTGCTTGTAAACAGAAAGTTTTGCGCTTCCAGCTATATCAGCACATCATCTTATACGGTAGGGGGCGGTAAAACGGTAACAAGAAGTAGACGAATGAGAACGTCCTCGTCTCAGTTCTCGCGCATGCGCCCATAAGGAAGTAATGGAATAGTGGAATAAAGTCGTTATTTATGTTTTTTTCGCACAAAAAGTAGTCTCGTCGCTTGATAAACTTATAATTGAGCCGCTGTAGGCACGTGGGATATTTAAACCTTTTCTTTAATGACTTTATGGGCCGTCAAGAGCCAGTCCCTTAGGAAGCCTATGGAAGAGTGATCCGGCTCTCAGATTCAATCAAAAATATCTTTATTTGTGTCCCGAAGATGAGCGAAGGTCTTACGGGGTTGGAACAGCATGGGGGTGAGTAATTAATGACTTAATTTTCATTTTTGGGTGAATTAACCCTTTAAATGTGCAGTGTTCATCTTGTTGCTACACTTTAAGAAATGTTTTTGATGAAAAACGGGCTGTATTTGTCAATTTTGTGAACAATGTATTTTTCATCCATTTTGTTGGGTTAGCTCTGCTGGTTGATGTCGTTGTACAGAAAGAATGTTGTGACAGTTGGTCAGTGTGGCTTAGTCCCGCCCCTCCTCCTCTGTGATTGGACGGCTGGGTAAGAAGTGACAGTGATGAGTGCTGCGTTTTATCCAAAGTTGAATTCAATTCTCGGCGACCAGTAAAACAACACCGGGCGCTCGGCGCTTCAGCGTGAAAAAAAAAAAGTTCAGCGCCTCGTTATGCTCATGGCGTTTAAAAAACGCAGCGCTCCCATCGAAAACGATTGAAAACATACGCCAGGCGCGTGGAAAAACGCTTTGGTGGACACACGGCCTAAAATTGCAATGTATAATTCAAAATACAAGTAAAACACCTGTGAAAAATCAAAACGGAAATTCCTTCATATTAACACTATTAGATTATAAATCTGACAAGTAAGATTATAAAACTTAAAATGTCAAAAACCCAAATATTCTATATTACAGTATTTTGTCATGTACACTTAGCTTAATTTTGTATTTTTTCATAGCTGCAAACCTGAATTTGATGCAACACAATTGTATACACAATTATGCAATTTAGACAAGGGCTGATATCAGATCAAATTGGATTATCATAGTACAACACGTCAGCTTAATATTTTTGAATCAAGTACAAACGTTGATGGCTGTAGCCTACTTAGTGTATGTCAAAAATGTAGGAGAATATGATGTGTGAATATGATTCACAAATAGTTTTGTTTGAGGAAAAACATGTCTGTCAATTTGATGATTTAGTTTGGCCCCAACTGCATTCATTCGGATGGTTTTCAGCAATAGATTTGGCAACCGTATGCCTACATCATTTTCTGCTTGGGCGAGAACCTCAAAGTAGATAAACAGCTAAGTGTTATGTTTCACCTCATATGACAAGGAAATGTATATTTATGTTAATATTAAGAAGCAAATCCCCACCGAATGCCTCCGAAGCGCAGTTTATGTGAAGCATGCACTGCTAAACACCTGAAACCAGCGGAAAGTTGGCATTTTAAAAGAATTTGTGTCTTCTTGGGTCCATTCGGTAAAAACACATTTATTTTCACAGAGACCCGAGACAACTAATATCAGACCCGAATGGTGTCGGAGGCACTCGTCAAAGTTATGGACCCGTGCGAAGTAAAGTTGGCTATTTGGAAAGCAGGTGCTGAAGAATTCCCTGGCAGGATGAGGAAGGCCGTGCACTGGAAATGAAATCTGTTTCGTGAGAATAAAGAAAGTGCGGCTCAGCGGCCCGTCGCCGCTCCCTAGTCTGAGATGCCCGTTTCATAGTCCATTAGCCAGTCATGGGGAGAAAAGCCGGCGGTCTCCTCCCGCTGCGTGCATTCAGAGCGATGTCATTTCCCTCCACACGCCGACGACGGCCCGCACCGCAGTACCGCGGTGACACGACCTCCATCAACCATTTCCACATGCAGAGGAGTAGTTTAACTGCCACGGCCTCGCACGGCACGCATTAGAGACGCACCAGCATACTTATGAGGGCAGAACCAGTGGCTCAGACTCACTCGAGCTCAAAGAAAACTTTTAATGATGCCAGTAAGTAAAAGGGTAGAATTCCCGGAGGGAGAGCGCATTACTTTGTGAAAATTTTGTAGGAGAGACAAAGATGCCCGTGGCTAGCAATGTTGCTGTGATGTTGGTGTCGCGCATTCGGTGGCATCGAGTGTGTGACTAATACAGTTTATTTTGTGGAGAAGCAGCTTAAGGGAAGCTCTCACGCTGAGGTCCAAATTCACAATCTAACCCAGAGCCATGCTGACTAATGCAGTACCTGTGGCAAAGAGATGTGCCCAACTCTGGGATCATGTAGGGTTATTAGAACTAGTTAACAGGGAACTACAAATATGAGTACGTAGCATAGAAAATAGAGACATAACTTGTTTGACAGTCACAACTAAAGGGTTCGAGATGCTCTTTTTCTATTTTACCTTTTTTTTTTTTTGAGTGTTTGTGTCTGAAATCCATATCCTGTGTGTGGCCATTTGAAATATTGTAAAAAGAGGATCGGCTGAAAAGAAAAAGTATTACAAAAATCAAAACAACATGATGCATTTAATTTAGTTTTGCCCATTTTAACTTCACTAAACTCACTAAATAGTAATGCCAAATGTCTCATTCAGACAAATACATTGCAACTTCATATTTATATGGAATTTCATATTCAAAATACTGATCAATCACTGATCACACAGTTATTGAAGCCTGACCTTGCCCCATAAGAATAAAAAACGTTTTGGTAGATAATAATTATGACATCATAAAATCATCTTATAAAAGGTCTAAATTGACATACTAAGTCATAATTATGAGGGAAAAAAATGAAATTACGATACCATAAGGCTGGGCGATATGGCCCAAAAAAATTATCACGATAATTTTTTTATATCAGTTGATATCGATAATTATCACGATATATGTCAAATATTTATTTTTTTAAGTTTAAAGGCAGATTTTTGTAACTAAGTGAAAGTTGTATAAACCAGAGTGTTAATTGTGTTTTTAAACTACTCTTTAAATTTATGTTCATTAACAAAAACAGTAACATCTGTTTGTTTTTTTTCCTATGCAACAACCATATTTTTATGTGGTAAAAAGTAATATTCTGACTGTTTGAGTTGTATTCAAATTAACCATTGGTCATCCAGTATCATGCATTTTTAGATCATGATAACCACAGATAAAACCAGTTATAGCCTAACTAAGCTCCTCACTAATGGCATAACTTTTCTGTATTTTTTGAATGAAAAACAATAGCCTAACAGTTAAATACATTATTAAATACTGTACTTATATTCCATTAGTCATAATACATTGTCTACATTAATAATATTATACAATATGTATATCCCACATTTCATGGTGGTGCAGTTAATATTACCAGGCTAACCTTACAGTAAATCCATGGGAAGCCAAATGGATTCAGTCTCAATTCAGATTCTGACTGTATCGTTGCACGCAGTGTTTCTCCTTTTTGTCAGCGGTGTTTCATCTGCCTTTAAACTGGTTTAAACTTGACATTGGTGTTCTTCGCTGAACTCAAGTGCTTCTCACTGGATATCGTGAGCAAAACGATCAGAGGCGCGTCTGCGTGAGCTCGCGCTGCACTCAGTGCGCTGCCATTTGGACTTTGACCCGAGCGGATAAATGCTCCGTGTGGCGCGCGCGGTTAAATGAGTTTCGTTCCGCTTTTGACGCATAAACATTATCGAACATTTATCGACCTCTTGATATCGTTTTATCGAGGGAAATTATATCGCGATAATTATCGTTATCGTTTTATCGCCCAGCCCTACGATACCAGTTAAATAATTAAAAAATTATCAAATAATTATAACAAAAAAGGTACTTTCTCATAACGACTTATGTCACATTACCTCATAATTATGAGTATCTCATGATTTTGACTTTTTATGTGATGTGACTTATTTTAATGTCATAATTCTGATTTAGCAAAGCATGTTTTTCCCTTATGTTGTGGAAATAGGCTTCCATTTCATTTACAGTAAACTTTTGCTGATAATTTACTCACCCCCATGTCATCCAAGATGTCCATTCATTTCATGAACGGACATTCGTCAAAGATTCATTCATTTTGATGAACGAGTTCGAACAGGAGAGTCACAAAAGTGCATCACAGAACAGAGCAAGGCAAGCATTTGAGCTTATAAAACTTAAACTTTGCTTTTTTTTTTTTTTTTAAATGAGCGATCGTTTCACTTGATAAGACCCTTATTCATCGTCTGGAATCGTTTAAAGCCCTTTGAACAGTTTGCACTGAAACTGTCTTTTGGACCTTGAACCGTTTGGTTCCCATTGAAGTCCATTATATGGAGAAAATCCTGGAAAGTTTTCATCAAAAACTTTAATTTCTTTTCGACTGAAGAAAGAAAGACATGGACATCTTGGATGACATGGGGGTGAGTAAATTATCAGCAAAAGCAAAAAAACTACTCCTTTAATACACAAGGAAGCCTCATTCAGTACAAAGATGAGCTTTAACATCACATAAAACAAATATCTAAAAGTGATGACAAAATCAACAATAAAAACAAACACAAAGGTAGCAAAAAATACCAAAAAAACACCAGCAAAATGACCTGCAACACTTGCAAATATTTATTAAATTTCCTCGGACAACGTTACTTGAGACACGTGGGAGAATGTTGCTGGTCTAACTAGGAGGGGTCGAAGTAATTTACATTTTTTAAATATCTGTGAAAAAAAGCCTCATATAATTGCATGTTTTATAGTCTACACTTTGAATAATGCATTCACTTACATCTAATATTTTAAATACTTAAACACTAAGTTGGCCTTTTATTTTTTAAAACGCATTGTTACATTCTTAATCACCACATCTAGAAATGTTCTTAATTAGATGGAATTCAGGCTAGGTTTAATGATTCATATTCATTTTTTTGTATTACTTGTTTTTAAACATCTGAAATGTGACCTTTAAAACGTGAAAATAAAAAGTCTGCAGCTTACTAGAGATTATACCTTTAGTACTGTTAAGACCCACATCAATAACAGCAGGAACAGGCAATGCAAACATCTTTACATGCGTCTAGCACATATCAACAAATCAGAGAAGCTCCGATGTGACACTTTACAAGCAATAACTACATCCATAATGGAGTACATCATAATACTGACCCATTTTGTTATGGATGTACATAACTCTCTTTTTTAATTTGAAGTTTCTGACAGGTCAGGGCAGGAAGGGGTTTATTAACCTGTCTATGAAATAGAGATAAAAAGCTGTACATTTCATTAGTAAACTCTTATCACGTAATTGTTACCATAAACATCTATTGATTCCACCTGAAAGACAGTTCTCCCGAGAGCATCGTAAAAGATTCGGATGCTATCAGATGTTGTGATCACTGGTTCAACATGAATAGGTCATTGAGAATGTGCATATGTATTTAAAGGAATAGTTCACCCAGAAATGTAAATTCTGTCATCATTTACTCAATATCATGTCATTTCAAACCTGTTTTTTCCCACAAACATAGAAGAATTCTACTACTTTTCAATGCAACCCCCAAGGGCTAGGTTGAAAAACTTGCTTAAGTAAACGTAATCTTAAAAGTAGTCCATATTAAATGTTCACAATACTGTATAAACCTTGCTTCATATGAGGAACAACGCGAAGTTTAAAGTTATTATTCCAAAGATAATCTTCCCATCCAGTGAGCTGTTAACTCACTGAATCACAGTGACTGAATCATCAAGTTAAGTGACCAAATCAGTGAACAAAGCAAACCTGGATCAACTGATTCATTGAAAAGATACATTTCAAAATAACAAATCAGACATATCTACTTTTCTTGTGAACTCACATGACTCAAATTGTTCCAGAACAATGGCTTCAGAGTCATATTGATTTTTATTTTGCGTTTTTTTAGCTTAAAGGTAATTCATATCAAAATCTGCCAAACTTCCCATACTACTTCTACTTCATAATTTGTATGAAAATTGTGGAAATAATGGTTCAGATCACTCAAAACACATATGGAAAATGAGGCACCCTAATATTGGCAGTAATGGAGTCTGGTTGTGACTTGAAAAGTGTGGTACTGTGCTCAAACAAAATCTTACTGAAAGCTCATTTTTTGAAAAAAAAAATGAAAATTTTTAAACAGAACTTGTTCAGATTTTTAGCTTTGATTTTTCTGCAGTTTTAGAGTCGCCCAGGTTTTGAAAATATATATGTTATATAAAATATGAATAATTATTTATTTTACATTGTACATTTCCATAAACTCAAACTTCTATATTTTTTTTCTGTTTCACTTTCTTAATTTATTTCACTTCTACAAAAATCTGCCAAATGTCTTCTTCAAAACAAGACAAATCTTAACTCTATATTCCAAAGCATTCTTGAATTACAACCATTTAAGTTCAAAATGTGCATTTCCATGTCTACTCAAAAAAAAGGGGGGGGGGGGGGGGGTGCCAATATAGCCTATATAAATCTTCTCAAGTTACATGATAAACAGACCAATGTTTAAGTCGTTATTCAAAAATAATCTTCCCCTCCACTGAGCTGGTATCTCACCAGAGCAAGACCGATTTATCGTCAGGCCGATATTATCGGCCGATATTAGGCATTTTCCAAACTATCGGTATCGGCAGTTATAATGGCGATCAATGAATATTTCAAAAATTAAATAAAAACGGACAAAACACGCTTCAACCATGTCATGAGTGTTGGAGTTGTATAGTTTGTCCACCAGAGGGCACTCTACACCGTTCCAGTTGGCAACACTCGTGTATAACGCGCCACACATCCTGCAACCTGCTGATCCAGGTTGCAGGTAGCTTAAACTTAACTGTCACCGTCCCACAGGTGGGACGTTTGCCACTATATTTTTAAAACAATAATATCTTAGTAAATACCTTAAATAATATTGACAAACTATATATCATTTGAAAGCTTACAATCTCTAGTTTCCATATTTGGTGACTGATTTTCAAAATATATTACAGAGGAGCCATAATTTATCAATATAAAACAAGAATATTTTCATACTCATAAGGCGTGTTCAGACCTTTGTTTTAAAATAGCAATAAACATGAAAAATCATGAAAAAATGGTAGATACCTCAGTTTGTTTTCATGCCAAAAGTTCAAAAGATAGAATCCATTCAATTATTTTGGAAAAAAAAGGTCTGAAAAGTTTAAAATATCAAGAAAAAAATAATAAATTCACCATTTATGACGTGGCAGCTAGCTATGACTTACATGCGTGTTCTTTGTATGCGTTTCTTAGAGGTTCAATTCATATCAAAATCTGCCAAACTTCCCATGCTACTCCTGAATAGGATCTCTACTTCAGAAATTGTATGAAAATTGTGAAAATAATGGTTCATATCACTCAAAACATGAATGGAAATGCAGACGCCCTTATATGGGCAGTAATGGAGTCTGATTGTGCCCTAGTGAAAAAGTTGGGTACTGCGCTCAAACAAAATCTTACTGAAAGCTCATTTTTTGAGATATCAACCTAAAATTTGAAACACAACTTGTTCAGATTTTTGGCTTTGATCTTTCTGCCATTTTAGAGTAGCCCAGGTTTTGAAAATATATATTTTATGTAAAATATGAATAATTAATATTTTTACATTGTACATTTCCATAAACTCTAACTTCTATAACTTTTTTTCTGTTTCACTTTCTTAATTTATTTCACTTCTACAAAAATCTGCCAAATGTCTTCTTTAAAACAAGACCGATCATATGTCTATATTCCAAAGCATTCTTGAATTACAACCATTTAAGTTCGAAATGTGCATTTTCATGTCTATTCAAAAAAGGGGGGGTGACAGTTAACAGGTTAAAAAGCAATGTAGGGACTAATGATTATTTTATTTATCAGAACTTTAATATATTTTTATGTGACAAGTTTCTTTTTAAAATGCATTATCATATTATTTTAGTTAAAACTCATAAATAACTACAAATAACTAATGTTAGGGAAATCTGTTAATGTTTTGTTGTGCGCTTCTGGAACAAACATTTAAAAAAAAAGATCAGCCGATATATCGGAATATCGGATTTTAAAACCAACAAATATTTGAATCGGTTTCGGCCTTCAAAATCCTTTATCGGTCGGGCTCTATAACTCACTGAATCATTGTGACTGAATCAGTGAGTTGAGTGAGAACCAACTCAGTGAACAAACCAAAACTGCATCAACCGATTCATTATAAAGATCCACCACAAAAGAAGACATCTCTACTTTTCTCATGACTCTCAAATAGCTCCAGAACAATGGCTTCAGAATTATTAAGTTGGCTTGAGAAAGCCAACTTACTGAAATCCTATTTAAACTTATTATTAAGTTGGCTTGAGAAAGCCAACTTACTGAAATCCTATTTAAACTTATTATTATTATTATTAGTGTGAATGCTTCAAGCATTCACACTCTTGAAATCCAAATCTTTCTTATTATTCCGTATTCTTCCGTACGTTTTTCGGTCGCTTTCTTCTCCTCTCTACTTTGTGCTACAAAAACCATTCAAGTATCAAAATGTGCAGCTTTTCAAGGACATGTGTGCTATTACTTTTCTTGTTTATAACCTTTATACTTTTTAAATTATTAAACTTTTTGTGCATATTTTTTAACATGGAAGTCAATGGAGAATTTTTCAAATTCTGTTTTATGCTCCTTCTGCTTTCAAAGCCTACAACTTCTGCATACTTTCAGCTATTTCTGTCATTTAAACTTTAAAATGTTGAGAAATTTGTAAGCTATTAAAGTTGTATTCAACTTTTTGATATCTATTATACTTTTTTCACAATCTCTACTTTAGTCTCATGATGTTTTTCAACCCGTTTCTGAAATTATAATGGGAGTGAATGAGAGAGACTGTTCAGAGCTAGAGCACGTGCTAGAGTGAGCCAGCTTGAAACCTAATGCTAAAAAATAATTTTTAAATCGCTGGCCTGGCCACAATTTTCACTCTTTGGGCATAAAATTATACTTGAAACGTAGGTATTTTTGTTGTGGTTCCTCTCATGTGTTTAGTAAATCCCTGGGACTTATAGTTTTTTCACTGTGTCCTTCCAAAGGACAAGAGTGACAGACATTCCTCCATTGGCAGCAATTATAAATTCAGGTCAAACTTTTGTGATCAGAGCAATACAAACCAGTTTTTTAACTTGCCAAAGTGGTCCCTTTTTTTAACTCTATCCACAAAAAAAATACATCACATCGTTCACAAAGGCCTTGTCTCGCTCACGGTCAGGTCATTTCGCCAATACAACCTATAGTTTTGTCTCTATTGAGGTTTGTTCGAGGCCAAGTATCAGCAATTTTGGCCTCTGTCTAAATAGGAAAGCTGATTGCACAGGTGATGCTGATTAGCAAAGATCAAAGGGAGACACACATAATTGGTCCTGTGTTCTGATTGGTGGACAGTCACTCAGCTCTTTTCTGAAGGATACTACAAGTTTTTGTTGCATTTATGCCTCTACTTCTCCTGTTCTCCCTCTCTCTTCCCTCCTCTTCTCCTCCTCCTGTCCTCCTATTCTACCCTCCTTTCATAATCTCTTCTCCTTTCTACTCTTCCTTTTATCCTCTTCTATCCATCTGCCTGTCTTAACTATTTGACTTTCTGTGTCCAAATGATCTATCTATCTATGTATAGACTATGTATGTATCTATCTGTCTATCTATCTATCTATCTATCTATCTATCTATCTATCTATCTATCTATCTATCTATCTATCTATCTATCTATCTAATCCATCTATATTTCTAACTAATCTATCTTTCTTTCATTCTAGATAATCTATCTTTCTTTCTAACTATACTATCTTTCTTTCTAAATAATCTTTTCTTTCTAGCTATACTATCTATCTTTCTAACTGATCTATCTTTCTTTCTTTCTAAATAATCTTTCTTTCTTTCTAACTATACTATCTGTCTTTCTTTCTAACCAATATATCTTTCCTTCTTTCTTTCTAACTAATCCTTTCTTTATTTCTAACTAATCATTTCTTTCTTTTTTCATCCTTTCAAATCCATCTTTCTTTCTAACTAATTCTTTCTTTCTTTCTTTCAAATTCATATTTCTTTCTTACTAATCATTGCTTTCTTTCTTTCTTTCATCTATCTATCATCTATTTTTCTTTCTTTCTTTCTTTTTTCTTTATTTCTAATAATCAATCTATCTTTCTTTCTTTCTTTCTTTCAAATTCATATTTCTTTCTTACTAATCCTTTCTTTCTTTCTTTCAAATCCATATTTCTTTCTAACTAATCTTTCTTTCTTTTTTTTTTTTATCTTTCTTTCTTTCTTTCTTTCTTTCTTTCTTTCTTTCTTCTTTCTTTCTTTCTTTCTATTTCTTTATTTTGAATAATCTATCTATCTATCTATCTATCTATCTATCTATCTATCTATCTATCTATCTATCTATCTATCTTTCTTTCTACCTAATCCATCTTTCTTTCTTCCTTTCTACCTAATCTTTTTTCTTTCTTTCTTTCTTTCTTTCTTTCTTTCTTTCTTTCTTTCTTTCTTTCTTTCTTTCTAATAATCCATCCATCTATCTATCTATCTATCTATCTATCTATCTATCTATCTATCTATCTATCTATCTATCTATCTATCTATCTATCAAATCCATCTTTCTTTCTAACTAACTAATCCTTTCTTTCTCACTAATTCTTTCTTTCTTCTTTCTTTCAAATCCATCTTTTTTTCTAACTAATTCTTTCTTTCTTTCTAATCCATATTTCTTTCTCTTTCTTTCTTTCTTTCTTTCTTTCTTTCTAACTAATCTTTCTTTCTTTCTCTCTCACTAATCCTTTCTTTCTTTCTCACTAATCCTTTCTTTCTTTCTTTTAAATCCATCTATCTATCTACAGTCTGTCTATCTATCTATCTATCTATCTATCTATCTATCTATCTATCTATCTATCTACCCCCTGTCTTTCTCTACCTTTCTTTTTTGTACTCCTTTACTTCTCAACCTCTGTCTCTTTCTCTACCCCTATATTTCTTTACCTCTGTGTCTACATCTCTACCTCTCTTTACCTCTCTAAGTAAACTTGTAGTTTTCTACAATTTTTTGGATCTTGTTTTGCATTTCAGCTTATTAAATGCATTTGAATTAAGCTTTTTTTTCTTTTTTGCTCTGTTTTGCTGTTGTTTGAACTGCAATATTTTTTTTTTTTAAGCATTTAAGTTAAGCTTTTGAAGCATTCACACGCATATTCCGCAGGAAATGCAATTTTTCTAGTTATTATTATTCTTCTTACTCAAAATTTTCTGACTGCTACTCCTCCTAGAGCTTTAACTCTACAAACTCCAAACTCGGGTCAGACCTTCAGACTGTTCTGACTCGAGTTGCTATATCTTTTTAGACTGATTCGACTTTCAGATTTCTTAAAAATTAATATTAAAAATCATAAAAATCCCATTGACTTTCATTGCAGCATGGTCAAATTGAGCCAAGACTACGGTGGCCCAATAGCGTACAGCAAAAACTCAAATCTAAATTCCCTGAAGCCCTAGACTCAATTAAACTACCATTCTATATGAACTAATGAACTATCTATCTATCTATCTATCTTTCTATCTATCTATCTATCTATCTATCTATCTATCTATCTATCTATCTATCTATCTATCTTTCTTTCTTTTTTCTAACTAATCTATCCATCTTTCTTTCTACTTAACTAATCTATCCATCTTTCTTTCTACTTAACTAATCTATCCATCTTTCTTTCTAACAAATCTATCCATCTTTCTTTCTACTAACTAATCTATCCATCTTTCTTTCTACCTAACTAATCTATTCCATCTTTCTTTCTAACAAATCTATCCATCTTTCTTTCTACCTAATCTATCCATCTTTCTTTCTAACAAATCTATCCATCTTTCTTTCTACCTAACTAATCTATCTATTTTTCTTTCTAACTAATCTATCCATCTTTCTTTCTAACAAATCTATCCATCTTTCTTTCTACCTAATCTATCCATCTTTTCTTTCTACCTAATCTATCCATCTTTCTTTCTACCTAACTAATCTATCCATCTTTCTTTCTAACTAATCTATCCATCTTTCTTTCTAACTAATCTATCCATCTTTCTTTCTAGCAAATCTATCCATCTTTCTTTCTACCTAACTAATCTATCCATCTTTCTTTCTACCTAACTAATCTACCCATCTTTCTTTCTACCTAATCTATCCATCTTTCTTTCTACCTAACTAATCTATCCATCTTTCTACCTAACTAATCTATCCATCTTTCTTTCTAACTAATCTATCCATCTTTCTTTCTAACTAATCTATCCATCTTTCTTTCTAACAATCTATCCATCTTTCTTTCTAACTAAATTATCCATCTTTTCTTTCTAACTAATCTATCCATCTTTCTTTCTAACTAATCTATCCATCTTTCTTTCTAAATAATCTATCGTTCTTTCTTTCTAACAAATCTATCGTTCTTTCTTTCTACCTAACTAATCTATCCATCTTTCTTTCTAACAATTCTATCCATCTTTCTTTCTAACAAATCTATCCATCTTTCTTTCTAACAAATCTATCGTTCTTTCTTTCTACCCAAGTAATCTATCCATCTTTCTTTCTAACAATACTTTCTTTACTTCTTTCTTTCTTTCTTTCTTTCTTTCTTTCTTTCTTTTTCTTTCTTTCTTTCTAACAAATCTATCCATCTTTCTTTCTAACTTATCTATCCAGCTGTCTTTCTAACAATCTATCCATCTTTCTTTCTAACTAATCTATCCATCTTCTTTCTAAAAATCTTTCTTTCTCTTTCGTTCTTTCTTTCTTTTGATGCTAATAACATGCTAATCATGCTAGCTTTCTGCTAATCATGCTAGCTTCTTGCTAAAACATGCTAGCATGATGCTAGCAACATGCCAATCATGCTAGCATGATGCTAGCTACGTGTTAATCATGCTAGCATGATGCTAGCTACATGCTAATCATGCTAGCTTCTTTCTAAAAACATGCTAGCATGATGCTAGCAATATGCTAATCATGTTATTATGATGCTAGCTACATGCTAATCATGCTAGCATGATGCTAGCTACATGCTAATCCTGCTAGCTTCTTGCTAAAAACATGCTAGCATGATGCTAGCAATATGCTAATCATGTCATTATGATGCTAGCTACATGCTAATCATGCTAGCATGATGCTAGCTACATGTTAATCATGCTAGCTTCTTGCTAACAACATGCTAATCATGCTAGCATGATGCTAGCTACATGCTAATCATGCTAGCTTCTTCTTAAAAAACATGTTAGCATGATGCTAGCAACATGCTAATCATGCTATTATGATGTTAGCTACATGCTAGTCATGCTAGCTTCTTGCTAAAAACATGTTAATCATGTTAGCTTGATGCTAGCTACATGCTAATCATGTTAGCTTCTTGCTAAAAACATGCTAGCATAATGCTAGCAACATGCTAATCATGCTATTATGATGTTAGCTACATGCTAATCATGCTAGCTTCTTGCTAAAAACATGCTAGCATGATGCTAGCAACATGCTAATCATGCTATTATGATGTTAGCTACATGCTAGTCATGCTAGCTTCTTGCTAAAAACATGCTAATCATGCTAGCTTGATGCTAGCTACATGCTAATGATGTTAGCTTCTTGCTAAAAACATGTTAGCATGATGCTAACAACATGTTAATAATGTTATTATGATGCTAGCTACATGCTAATCATGGTAGCATGATGCTAGCTACATGCTAATCATGCTAGCTTCTTGCTAAAAACATGCTAACATGATGCTAGCAACATGCTAATCATGCTAACATGATGCTAGCTACATGCTAATCATTCTAGCTTCTTGCTAAAACATGCTAGCATGATGCTAGCAACATGCTAATCATGTTATTATAATGCTAGTCACATGCTAATCATGGTAGCATGATGCTAGCTACATGCTAATCATGCTAGCTTCTTGCTAAAAACATGCTAACATGATGCTAGCAACATGCTAATCATGCTAGCATGATGCTAGCTACATGCTAGTCATGCTAGCTTCTTGTTAAAAACATGCTAATCATGCTAGCTTGATGCTAGCTACATGCTAATGATGTTAGCTTCTTGCTAAAAACATGTTAGCATGATGCTAACAACATGCTAATAATGTTATTATGATGCTAGCTTACATGCTAATCATGGTAGCATGATGCTAGCTACATGCTAATCATGCTAGCTTCTTGCTAAAAACATGCTAACATGATGCTAGCAACATGCTAATCATGTTAGCATGATGCTAGCTACATGCTAATCATTCTAGCTTCTTGCTAAAACATGCTAGCATGATGCTAGCAACATGCTAATCATGTTAGCATGATGCTAGCTACATGCTAGTCATGCTAGCTTCTTGATAAAAACACGTTAGCTTGATGCTAGCAACATGCTAATCATGCTATTATGATGCTAGCTACACGCTAATCATGCTAACAACATGCTAATCATCTTAACTACATGCTAATCAAATTAGCATCAAGCTAGCTACATGCTAATCATGTTAGCTTCTTGCCAAAAACATCTATCTATCTATCCATCTATCTATCTATCTATCTATTTATCTATCTATCTATCTATCTATCTATCTATCTATCTATCTATCTATCTATCTATCTATCTATCTATCTATCTATATTTCTTTCTAACTAATCTATCTTTCTAACTAATCTATCCATCTTTCTTTCTTTCTTTCTTTCTTTCTAATCTATCTTTAAAACTTCATTCAAACTTCAAAACTTCAAACGCTCTGGTCCGGCTTTCTCAAGCCAACTTAAAGTTTGTCATCAAACTTTTTTTTCTAGTTAGTGGTGCTTGCTGAAAGCAAGGCAACACTATTACTATTGTGTTTTTTGAGCCGGCCCAAAAGTTTGGCACGCTACTCCTCCCGCAGTTTTTGTCACACACCCATGAATGAGGTCTCAAAACGTGCGGAATATTCGGGAATGGTGTGCTATGACTTTTCTAAGCGATCGGGGGTACGATGTTCGCCCGAAGGGCGAACAAATTTCCCAAAAATCCCATAGACTTAACATTGCGACAAACTTTGACGACTCATAGCTCCGAGCGAGAATTTCACAGAAGCCTGCGATTCACCACATTTGAAGAGGCTGACAGGCTCTGTAAGAACATACCACACAATGGGGTAAAAGTTGCACCCCTGGGGGGCAGGAGCTGCCCAAATTTTCCCCATAGACCCCAATGTTATTTATTATTAGTGTGAATGCTTCAAGCATTCACACTCTTGAAATCCAAATCTTTCTTATTATTCCGTATTCTTCCGTACGTTTTTCGGTCGCTTTCTTCTCCTCTCTACTTTGTGCTACAAAAACCATTCAAGTATCAAAATGTGCAGCTTTTCAAGGACATGTGTGCTATTACTTTTCTTGTTTATAACCTTTATACTTTTAAATTATTAAACTTTTTGTGCATATTTTTTAACATGGAAGTCAATGGAGAATTTTTCAAATTCTGTTTTATGCTCCTTCTGCTTTCAAAGCCTACAACTTCTGCATACTTTCAGCTATTTCTGTCATTTAAACTTTAAAATGTTGAGAAATTTGTAAGCTATTAAAGTTGTATTCAACTTTTTGATATCTATTATACTTTTTTCACAATCTCTACTTTAGTCTCATGATGTTTTTCAACCCGTTTCTGAAATTATAATGGGAGTGAATGAGAGAGACTGTTCAGAGCTAGAGCACGTGCTAGAGTGAGCCAGCTTGAAACCTAATGCTAAAAAATAATTTTTAAATCGCTGGCCTGGCCACAATTTTCACTCTTGGGCATAAAATTATACTTGAAACGTAGGTATTTTTGTTGTGGTTCCTCTCATGTGTTTAGTAAATCCCTGGACTTATAGTTTTTTCACTGTGTCCTTCCAAAGGACAAGAGTGACAGACATTCCTCCATTGACAGCAATTATAAATTCAGGTCAAACTTTTGTGATCAGAGCAATACAAACCAGTTTTTTAACTTGCCAAAGTGGTCCCTTTTTTTAACTCTATCCACAAAAAAAATACATCACATCGTTCACAAAGGCCTTGTCTCGCTCACGGTCAGGTCATTTCGCCAATACAACCTATAGTTTTGTCTCTATTGAGGTTTGTTCGAGGCCAAGTATCAGCAATTTTGGCCTCTGTCTAAATAGGAAATGATTGCACAGGTGATGCTGATTAGCAAAGATCAAAGGGAGACACACATAATTGGTCCTGTGTTCTGATTGGTGGACAGTCACTCAGCTCTTTTCTGAAGGATACTACAAGTTTTTGTTGCATTTATGCCTCTACTTCTCCTGTTCTCCCTCTCTCTTCCCTCCTCTTCTCCTCCAATCCTCTCTCCTCCTGTCCTCCTATTCTACCCTCCTTTCATAATCTCTTCTCCTTTCTACTCTTCCTTTTATCCTCTTCTATCATCTGCCTGTCTTAACTATTTGACTTTCTGTGTCCAAATGATCTATCTATCTATGTATAGACTATGTATGTATCTATCTGTCTATCTATCTATCTATCTATCTATCTATATCTATCTATCTATCTATCTCTATCTATCTATCTATCTATCTAATCCATCTATATTCTAAAATCTATCTTTCTTTCATTCTAGATAATCTATCTTTCTTTCTAACTATACTATCTTTCTTTCTAATAATCTTTTCTTTCTAGCTATACTATCTATCTTTCTAACTGATCTATCTTTCTTTCTTTCTAAATAATCTTTCTTTCTTTCTAACTATACTATCTGTCTTTCTTTCTAACCAATATATCTTTCCTTCTTTCTTTCTAACTAATCCTTTCTTTATTTCTAACTAATCATTTCTTTCTTTTTTCATCTTTCAAATCCATCTTTCTTTCTAACTAATTTCTTTCTTTCTTTCTTTCAAATTCATATTTCTTTCTTACTAATCATTGCTTTCTTCTTTCTTTCATCTATCTATCATCTATTTTTCTTCTTTCTTTCTTTTTCTTTTATTTCTAATAATCAATCTATCTTTCTTTCTTTCTTTCTTTCAAATTCATATTTCTTTCTTACTAATCCTTTCTTTTCTTCTTTCAAATCCATATTTCTTTCTAACTAATCTTCTTTCTTTTTTCTTTTTATCTTTCTTTCTTTCTTTCTTTCTTCTTTCTATTTCTTTATTTTGAATAATCTATCTATCTATCTATCTATCTATCTATCTATCTATCTATCTATCTATCTATCTATCTATCTTTTTTCTACCTAATCCATCTTTCTTCTTCCTTTCTACCTAATCTTTCTTTCTTTCTTTCTTTCTTTCTTTCTTTCTTTCTAATAATCCATCCATCTATCTATCTATCTATTCTATCTATCTATCTATCTATCTATTTATCTATCTATCTCAAATCCATCTTTCTTTCTAACTAACTAATCCTTTCTTTCTCACTAATTCTTCTTTCTTTCTTTCTTTCTTTTCAAATCCATCTTTTTTTCTAACTAATTCTTTCTTTTCTTTCTAATCCATATTTCTTTCTTTCTTTCTTTCTTTCTAAACTAATCCTTTCTTTCTTTCTCTCTCACTAATCCTTTCTTTCTTTCTCACTATCCTTTCTTTCTTTCTTTTAAATCCATCTATCTATCTACAGTCTGTCTATCTATCTATCTATTCTATCTATCTATCTATCTATCTATCTATCTATCTATCTATCTATCTATCTACCCCCTGTCTTTCTCTACCTTTCTTTTTTGTACTCCTTTACTTCTCTACCTCTGTCTCTTTCTCTACCCCTATATTTCTTTACCTCTGTGTCTACATCTCTACCTCTCTTTACCTCTCTAAGTAAACTTGTAGTTTTTCTTACAATTTTTTGGATCTTGTTTTGCATTTCAGCTTATTAAATGCATTTGAATTAAGCTTTTTTCTTTTTGCTCTGTTTTGCTGTTGTTTGAACTGCAATATTTTTTTTTTTTTAAGCATTTAAGTTAAGCTTTTGAAGCATTCACACGCATATTCCGCAGGAAATGCAATTTTTCTAGTTAGTGGTGCTTGCTGAAAGCAAGGCAACACTATTACTATTGTGTTTTTTGAGCCGGCCCAAAAGTTTGGCACGCTACTCCTCCCGCAGTTTTTGTCACACACCCATGAATGAGGTCTCAAAACGTGCGGAATATTCGGGAATGGTGTGCTATGACTTTTCTAAGCGATCGGGGGTACGATGTTCGCCCGAAGGGCGAACAAATTTCCCAAAAATCCCATAGACTTAACATTGCGACAAACTTTGACGAATCATAGCTCCGAGCGACGATTTTGCAGAAGCCTGCGATTTACCACATTTGAAGAGGCTGACAGGCTCTGTAAGAACATACCTCACAATGGGGTAAAAGTTATACCCCTGGGGGGCAGGAGCTGCCCAAATTTTCCCCATTGACCCCCATGTTATTTATTATTCTTCTTCTTCTTATTATTATTCTGGCCACTTTTTGGTTCGCTACTCCTCCCGCAGATTTTGTCACAGACCCATGGGTGAGGTGTCAAATCGACCGGCTTATTTAGGAGAGGTGTGCTATGACTTTTCTAAGCAATCGGGGGTACGATGGTCGCCTCAGGGCGAAAAAACGGCCAAAAAAAATCCCATAGACTTAACATTACGACAAACTTTGACGAGTCATAGCTCTGAGATCGGATTTCGCAGAAACCTGTGATTTACCACATTTGAAGAGGGTGACAGGCTCTGTAAGAAAAATACCTCACAATGGGGTAAAGTTGCACCCCTTGGGCAGGAGCTCCCCAAATTTTTCCCATTGAAAATTTTCTAGTATAGCATTTTTACTATTCCAGGAAAAAGTTTGGAGCACTCCTACGTCCACAGTTTTTGTCACAGACCCATGAATGAGGCATCAAATCGTGCGGCCTATTGAGAGAAGTGTCCTATCACTTTTTATCAGAATCGGGGGTACGGTGTTCGACCCAGGGGCGAACAAATTTCCAAAAAATCCCATAGACTTAACATTGAGACAAACTTTGACGACTCGTAGCTCCAAAACAAGGATTTCGGACAAACGTGAGATTTGCCACATTTGAAGAGGCTGGCAGGCTCTTTAAGAACATACCACACAATGGGGTAAAAGTTGCACCCCTGGGGGCAGGAGCTGCCCAAAGTTTCCCCATTGACTTTACTATGGTGAAGGACGTCCCATCAAATGCATGTGTTTTTCCTACTATGGTAAATTGCATAGGGATTTTGTATTGAACATAGCTCTGGATCACAGTGTCATAGAGACAAGGGGGCGGGCTCATTTTACTCAGATGACCAATCAGTCTCTCAGGATCATTGTGAAGCTATTAAGCCACGCCCTAGCAACCATTTAGAGCACCTTAGCAACAACTCCCATAGACTTCCATTGAAAGAGATCAAATGGATATCTCAGGATATAAGTGTCATAGAAACATGAGGGTGGGCTTGTTTGACTTGGGCAAGCAAACAGCCAATCCTGAATCACCTCAACACTTACTGGCAACGCCCTAGCAACCATTGTAGAGCACCTTAGCAACCAAAATCCAAAGAGGGATATCTTCCATTCTGAATGTCATAGAGGCATGGGAGTTGTATTATATCATTCATACTGACAAGCAGCCTTTGGAGATTCATGATTGGCAGCTGCCAAGCCACTCCCTAGCAACCAAACAGATACCCAGCAACCATTTTGCAAGACCTATATCTCTGCATCAAAACATCGTATAGAGATGGGGGTTGGTTTATACATTCACATTGACTTTGGAGCTTCATGATTGGCAGCTGCCAAGCCACTCCCTAGCAACCAAACAGAGTACCCTAGCAACCGTTTTGCAAGACCTATATTTCTCTGCCTCAAAACATCGTATAGAGATGGGGGTTTGGTTTAAACATTCACATTGACTTTGAGCTTCATGATTGGCAGCTGCCAAGCCACTCCCTAGCAACCAAACAGATACCCTAGCAACCATTTTGTAAGACCTATAATCTCATGCATCAAAACATTGTATAGAGATGCTGGGTTGGCTCTTTTTACTCATGCTAGCAAACATGACTTGCTACATGCTACACATGCTAGCAGAAATAGCTACATGCTAAATATTGATTAGCTAAGTGCTAAATCATGCAAAAAAATGCTACAAACTTCATAGTAACCATCTGTGACAAACTACCAACCACCTATACCAGAACATCCTAGCAACCTCCTAGCAACAACCTAGCAACCACCCAGAACACGCTAGCAACACCCTAGCAACCACCCAGAATACCCTAGCAACCGCCTTACAACACCATAGCAACCACCCAGAACACCCTAGCAACCACCAAGAACACCCTAGCAACCACCCATAATACCCTAGCAACCACCTAGCAACACCCTAGCAACCACCCAGAACACCCTAGCAACTGCCTAGCAACACCCTAGCAACCACCCAGAACACCCTAGCAACCACCCAGAACACACTAGCAACCACCTAGCAACACCCTAGCAACCACCCAGAATACCCTAACAACCACCTAGCAACCACCCAGAACACCATAGCAACCAGCCATAACACCCTAGCAACCGGGTGGTGAGTTTTGCCACTGCAAGCACCACTTCACATTTTCCTCTGGAAATGTACATTCTAGTTAGTGGTGCTTGCTGAAAGCAAGGCAACACTATTACTATGTGTTTTTTTGAGTCGGCCCAAAAGTTTGGCGTGCTACTCCTCCCGCAGTTTTTGTCACACACCCATGAATGAGGTCTCAAAACGTGCGGAATATTCGGGAATGGTGTGCTATGACTTTTCTAAGCGATCGGGGGTACGATGTTCGCCCGAAGGGCGAACAAATTTGCCAAAAATCCCATAGACTTAAACATTGCGACAAACTTTTGACGACTCATAGACTCCGAGCGAGGATTTCACAGAAGCCTGCGATTTACCACATTTGAAGAGGCTGACAGGCCTCTGTAAGAACATACTCACAATGGGGTAAAATGTTGCACCCCTGGGGGCAGGAGCTGCCCAAATATTCCCCCATTGACCCATGTTAATTTATTAGTGGTGCTTGCTGAAAGCAAGGCAACACTAATTACTATTGTGTTTTTTGAGTCGGCCCAAAAGTTTGGCACGCTACTCCTCCCGCAGTATTTTTGTCACACACCCATGAATGAGGTCTCAAAAACGTGCGGATATTCGGGAATGGTGTGCTATGACTTTTCTAAGCGATCGGGGGTACGATGTTCGCCCGAAGGGCGAACAAATTTCCCAAAAATCCCATAGACTTAACATTGCGACAAACTTTGACGACTCGTAGCTCCGAGCGAGGATTTCACAGAAGCCTGCGATTTACCACATTTGAAGAGGCTGACAGGCTCTGTAAGAACATACCTCACAATGGGGGTAAAAGTTGCACCCCTGGGGGGCAGGAGCTTGCCCAAATATTCCCCCATTGACCCCCCATGTTATTATTATTATTATTATTCTTCCACACAAAATTTCTGCACGCTACTCCCCCGCAGTTTTTGTCACAGACCCATGGGTGAGGCGTCAAATCGACCGGCTATTTAGGAGAGGTGTTGCTATGACTTTAAAGCGGATCGGGGTACGATGTTCACCCCAGGGGCGAAAAACGGCCAAAAATCCCATAGACTTAACATTACGACAAATTTTGCGACTCATAGCTCTGAGCGAGGATTTCGCAGAACCTGCGATTTACCACATTTGAAGAGGCTGACAGGCTCTTAAGAAAATACCTCACAATGGGGTAAAAGTTGCACCCCTGGGGGGCAGGAGCTCCCCAAAAATTTTTCCCATTGAAATTTTCTAGTATAGCATTTAACTATTCCAGGAAAAAAGTTTTGGCGCACTCCTACGTCCACATTTTTTCCACAGACCCATGAATGAGGCATCAAATCGTGCGCCTATTGAGGAGAAGTGTCATATTAATTTTATAAGAGATCAGGGGTACGGTGTTCGCCCCAGGGGCGAACAAATTTCCAAAAAAATCCCATAGACTTAACATTGAGACAAATTTTGACGACTCGTAGCTCCGAACGAGGATTTCGGACAAATGTGAGATTTTCCACATTTAAAGAGGCTGGCAGGCTCTTTAAGGACATACCACACAATGGGGTAAAAGTTGCACCCCTGGGGGCAGGAGCTGCCTAAAAGTTTTCCCCCATTGACTTACTATGGTGAGGACGTCCCATCAAATGCATGTGTTTTTCCTACTATGGTAAATTGCATAGGGATTTTGTATTTGAACATAGCTCTGGATCACAGTGTCATAGAGACAAGGGGGCGGGCTCATTTTACTCAGATGACCAAATCAGTCTCTCAGGATCATTGTGAAGCTATTAAGCCACGCCCTAGCAACCATTTAGAGCACCTTAGCAACAACTCCCATAGACTTCCATTGAAAGAGATCAAATGGATATCTCAGGATATAAGTGTCATAGAAACATGAGGGTGGGCTCGTTTGACTTGGGCCAGCAAACAGCCAATCATGAATCACCTCAACAATTTCTGGCCATGCCCTAGCAACCATTTTAGAGCACCTTAGCAACCAAAATCCAAAGAGGGATATCTTCCATTCTGAATGTCATAGAGGCATGGGAGTTGTGTTTATATAATTCATACTGACAAGCAGCCTTTGGAGTTTCATGATTGGCAGCTACCAAGCCACTCCCTAGCAACCAAACAGAGTACCCTAGCAACCATTTTGCAAGACTTATCTCTGCATTAAAACATCGTATAGAGATGGGGGTTGGTTTATAACATTCACATTGACTTTGGAGCTTCATGATTGGCAGCTGCCAAGCCACTCCCTAGCAACCAAACAGAGTACCCTAGCAACCATTTTGTAAGACCTACATCTCTGCATCAAAACATCGTATAGAGATGGGGTTGGCTCTTTTTACTCATGCTAGCAAACATTGACTTGCTACATGCTACAACATGCTAGCAGAGAATAGCTACATGCTAATATTGATTAGCTAAGTGCTAAATCATGCCAAGAAAATGCTACAAACTTCATAGTAACAATCTGTGACAACTACCAACCACCTATACCAGAACATCCCTTGCAAACCTCCTAGCAACAACCTAGCAACCACCTAGCAACCACCCAGAACACGCTAGGCAACACCCTAGCAACCACCAGAATACCTAGCAACCGCTACAACACCATAGCAACCACCCAGAACACCTAGCAACCACCAAGAACACCCTAGCAACCACCCAGATACCCTAGCAACGCCCTCAAAACACCATAGCAACCAACCACAACACCCTAGCAACCACCCAGAACACCCTAGCAACCACTCAGAACACCCTAGCAACTTCCTAGCAACACCCTAGCAACCACCCAGAACACCCTAGCAACCGCCTAGCAACACCCTAGCAACCAACCAAAAACACCTAGCAACCACCTTAGCAAACACCCTAGCAACCACCAGAACACCCTAGCAACACCCTAGCAACCACCCAGAATACCCTAGCAACACACATAGCAACCACCTAGCAACACCCCAGAACAACTTAGCAACCAACAATAATACCCTAGCAACCACCTAGCAACCACCCAGAACACCATAGCAACCAGCCATAAAACCCTAGCAACCGGGTGGTGAGTTTTGCCACTGCAAGCACCACTTCACATTTTCCTCTGGAAATGTACATTCTAGTGTTGTGAATACTATTCTCAAGACAAAACTTTGGCACGCTACTCCTCCCGCATTTTTTGTCACAGACCCATGAATGAGGTGTCAAATCGACCGGCTCGTTAGGAGAGGTGTGCTATGACTTTTCTAAGCGATCGGGTGTACGATGTTGTCTGGCGGGCGATAAATCGCCGAAAAATCTCCATAGACTTAACATTGGCACCAAATTTGTGAGATCATATCTTTTGAACAGAAGGTCATAGACGACTTGGGGTTGGGCTCATTTGACTCGGCCTATCATACAGCCAACAAGTAGTGACATAGTAACTTAATATTCACGCCCTAGCAACCACTTAGGGCAGCCTAGCAACCATAAAACAACATATTCAAGCCATATCTCAGCTCCAGAAAATAGAAGAAACATGGATTTTGCCTTTTTTTGACTCAGACTGTCAACTAGTCTTTAAATATTAACTCATAAACTGTATAATCACACCATAGCAACCATATAGGGTACCCCAGTAACCCTACAAACACATGAATAAGACATGTCTCAGCTGAATAAACAATTTATCATCACAAAAACATCGTACAGACGTGTTTGGTGTCTCGTATGCAAAAATGTGCCACACTCTAGCAACCGAGCGAGCTTTTTGCCACTGCAAGCACCACTTCACATTTTCCTCTGGAAATGTACATTCTAGTTATTATTATTATTCTTCCACACAAAATTTCTGCACGCTACTCCTCCCGCAGTTTTTATCACAGACCCATGGGTGAGGCGTCAAATCGACCGGCTTATTTAGGAGAGGTGTGCTATGACTTTTATAAGCGATCGGGGGTACGATGTTCGCCCCAGGGGCGAAAAACCGGCCAAAAAATCCCATAGACTTAACATTACGACAAATTTTGGCGACTCATAGCTCTGAGCGAGGATTTCGCAGAAACCTGCGATTTACCACATTTGAAGAGGCTGACAGGCTCTTTAAGAAAATACCTCACAATGGGGTAAAAGTTGCACCCCTGGGGGGCAGGAGCTCCCCAAAAATTTTTCCCATTGAAATTTTCTAGTATAGCATTTAACTATTCCAGGAAAAAGTTTGGCGCACTCCTACGTCCACATTTTTTGTCACAGACCCATGAATGAGGCATCAAATCGTGCGGCCTATTGAGGAGAAGTGTCATATTAATTTTATAAGAGATCAGGGGTACGGTGTTCGCCCCAGGGGCGAACAAATTTCCAAAAAATCCCATAGACTTAACATTGAGACAAATTTTGACGACTCGTAGCTCCGAACGAGGATTTCGGACAAATGTGTGATTTGCCACATTTGAAGAGGCTGGCAGGCTCTTTAAGAACATACCACACAATGGGGTAAAAGTTGCACCCCTGGGGGGCAGGAGCTGCCTAAAGTTTTCCCCCATTGACTTACTATGGTGAAGGACGTCCCATCAAATGCATGTGTTTTTCCTACTATGGTAAATTGCATAGGGATTTTGTATTGAACATAGCTCTGGATCACAGTGTCATAGAGACAAGGGGGCGGGCTCATTTTACTCAGACGACCAATCAGTCTCTCAGGATCATTGTGAAGCTATTAAGCCACGCCCTAGCAACCATTTAGAGCACCTTAGCAACAACTCCCATAGACTTCCATTAAAAGAGATCAAAGGGATATCTCAGGACATAAGTGTCATAGAAACATGAGGGTGGGCTCGTTTGACTTGGGCCAGCAAACAGCCAATCATGAATCACCTCAACAATTTCTGGCCACGCCCTAGCAACCATTATCGAGCACCTTAGCAACCAAAATCCAAAGAGGGATATCTTCCATTCTGAATGTCAGAGAGGCATGGGAGTTGTATTATATCAATTATACTGACAAGCAGTCTTTGGAGATTCATGATTGGCAGCTGCCAAGCCACTCCCTAGCAACCAAAATGAGTACCCTAGCAACCATTTTGCAAGGCCTACATCTCTGCATCAGAACATCGTATAGAGATGGGGGTTGGTTTGTATATTCACATTGACTTTGGAGCTTCATGATTGGCAGCTGCCAAGCCACTCCCTAGCAACCAAACAGAGTACCCTAGCAACCGTTTTGCAAGACGTATATCTCTGCATCAAAACATCGTATAGAGATGGGGGTTGATTTATCCATTCACATTGACTTTGGAGCTTCATGATTGGCAGCTGCCAAGCCACTCCCTAGCAACCAAACAGAGTACCCTAGCAACCATTTTGTAACAGCTATATCTCAGCATCAGAACATTGTATCGCGATGGGGTTGGGTCTTTTACTCATGCTAGCAAACATGACTTGCTACATGCTACACATGCTAGCAGAGAATAGCTACATGCTAATATTGATTAGCTAAGTGCTAAATCATGCCAAGAAAATGCTACAAACTTCATAGTAACCATCTGTGACAACTACCAACCACCTATACCAGAACATCCTAGCAACCTCCTAGCAACAACCTAGCAACCACCCAGAACACGCTAGCAACACCCTAGCAACCACCCAGAACACCCTAGCAACCGCCTTACAACACCATAGCAACCACCCAGAACACCCTAGCAACCACCAAGAACACCCTAGCAACCACCCAATAATACCCTAGCAACCACCTAGCAACACCCTAGCAACCACTCAGAACACCCTAGCAACTGCCTAGCAACACCCTAGCAACCACCCAGAACACCCTAGCAACCACCCAGAACACACTAGCAACCACCTAGCAACACCCTAGCAACCACCCAGAATACCCTAACAACCGCCTAGCAACCACCCAGAACACCATAGCAACCAGCCATAACACCCTAGCAACCGGGTGGTGAGTTTTGCCACTGCAAGCACCACTTCACATTTTCCTCTGGAAATGTACATTCTAGTTAGTGGTGCTTGCTGAAAGCAAGGCAACACTATTACTATTGTGTTTTTTGAGCCGGCCCAAAAGTTTGGCACGCTACTCCTCCCGCAGTTTTTGTCACACACCCATGAATGAGGTCTCAAAACGTGCGGAATATTCGGGAATGGTGTGCTATGACTTTTCTAAGCGATCGGGGGTACGATGTTCGCCCGAAGGGCGAACAAATTTCCCAAAAATCCCATAGACTTAACATTGCGACAAACTTTGACGAATCATAGCTCCGAGCGACGATTTTGCAGAAGCCTGCGATTTACCACATTTGAAGAGGCTGACAGGCTCTGTAAGAACATACCTCACAATGGGGTAAAAGTTATACCCCTGGGGGGCAGGAGCTGCCCAAATTTTCCCCATTGACCCCCATGTTATTTATTATTCTTCTTCTTCTTCTTATTATTCTGGCCACTTTTTGGTTCGCTACTCCTCCCGCAGATTTTATCACAGACCCATGGGTGAGGTGTCAAATCGACCGGCTTTTTAGGAGAGGTGTGCTATGACTTTTCTAAGCGATCGGGGGTACGATGGTCGCCTCAGGGCCGAAAAACGGCCCAAAAAAAATCCCATAGACTTAACATTACGACAAACTTTGACGAGTCATAGCTCTGAGATCGGATTTCGCAGAAACTGTGATTTACCACATTTGAAGAGGGTGACAGGTTCTTTAAGAAAATACCTCACAATGGGGTAAAAGTTGCACCCCTTGGGGGCAGGAGCTCCCCAAATTTTTCCCATTGAAAATTTTCTAGTATAGCATTTTACTATTCCAGGAAAAAGTTTGGAGCACTCCTACGTCCACAGTTTTTGTCACAGACCCATGAATGAGGCATCAAATCGTGCGGCCTATTGAAGAGAAGAGTCCTATCACTTTTATCAGAGATCGGGGGTACGGTGTTCGACCCAGGGGCGAACAAATTTCCAAAAAATCCCATAGACTTAACATTGAGACAAACTTTGACGACTCGTAGCTCCAAACAAGGATTTCGGACAAATGTGAGATTTTCCACATTTAAAGAGGCTGGCAGGCTCTTTAAGAACATACCACACAATGGGGTAAAAGTTGCACCCCTGGGGGCAGGAGCTGCCCAAAGTTTCCCCATTGACTTACTATGGTGAAGGACGTCCCATCAAATGCATGTGTTTTTCCTACTATGGTAAATTGCATAGGGATTTTGTATTGAACATAGCTCTGGATCACAGTGTCATAGAGACAAGGGGCGGGCTCATTTTACTCAGACGACCAATCAGTCTCTCAGGATCATTATGGAGCTATTAAGCCACGCCCTAGCAACCATTTAGAGCACATTAGCAACAACTCCCATAGACTTCCATTGAAATAGATCAAAGGGATATCTCAGGATATAAGTGTCATAGAAACATGAGGGTGGGCTCGTTTGACTTGGGCCAGCAAACAGCCAATCATGAAACACCTCAACAATTTCTGGCCATGCCCTAGCAACCATTATAGAGCACCTTAGCAACCAAAATCCAAAGTGGCATATCTTCCATTCTGAATGTCATAGAGGCATGGGAGTTGGTTTATATCATTCATACTGACAAGCAGCCTTTGGAGTTTCATGATTGGCAGCTACCAAGCCACTCCCTAGCAACCAAACAGAGTACCCTAGCAACCATTTTGCAAGACTTTATCTCTGCATTAAAACATCGTATAGAGATGGGGGTTGGTTTATACATTCACATTGACTTTGGAGCTTCATGATTGGCAGCTGCCAAGCCAGTCCCTAGCAACCAAACAGAGTACCCTAGCAACCATTTTGTAAGACCTACATCTCTGCATCAAAACATCGTATAGAGATGGGGGTTGGCTCTTTTTACTCATGCTAGCAAACATGACTTGCTACATGCTACACATGCTAGCAGAGAATAGCTACATGCTAATATTGATTAGCTAAGTGCTAAATCATACCATGAACATTATAAAAACTCATAGTAACCATATATGAACACTACCAACCACCTAGTAACACACCATAGCAACCACCCAAATACCATAGCAACCACCTAAAACACCCTAGCAACCACCTAGCAACACCCTAGCAACCACCCAGAACACCCTAGCAACCACCAAGAACACCCTAGCAACCACCCAGAATACCCTAGCAACTGCCTAACAACACCATAGCAACCACCCATAACACCCTAGCAACCACCCAGAATACCCTAGCAACCACCTAGCAACACCCTAGCAACCACTCAGAACACCCTAGCAACCGCTTAGCAACACCATAGCAACCACCCAGAACACCCTAGCAACCACCTAGCAACACCCTAGCAACCACACAGAACACCCTAGCAACCACCTAGCAACACCCTAGCAACCACCTAGCAACCACCCAGAACACCCTAGCAACCGGGTGGTGAGTTTTGCCACTGCAAGCACCACTTCACATTTTCCTCTGGAAATGTACATTCTAGTTAGTGGTGCTTGCTGAAAGCAAGGCAACACTATTACTATTGTGTTTTTTGAGTCGGCCCAAAAGTTTGGCACGCTACTCCTCCCGCAGTTTTTGTCACACACCCATGAATGAGGTCTCAAAACGTGCGGAATATTCGGGAATGGTGTGCTATGACTTTTTCTAAGCGATCGGGGGTACGATGTTCGCCCGAAGGGCGAACAAATTTCCCAAAAAATCCCATAGACTTAACATTGCGACAAACTTTGACGACTCATAGCTCCGAGCGAGAATTTCACAGAAGCCTGCGATTTACCACATTTGAAGAGGCTGACAGGCTCTGTAAGAAATACCTCACAATGGGGTAAAAGTTTGCACCCCTGGGGGCAGGAGCTGCCCAAATATTCCCCCATTGACCCCCATGTTATTTATTAGTGTGAATGCTTCAAGCATTCACACTCTTGAAATCCAAATCTTTCTTATTATTATTCCGTATTCTTCCGTACGTTTTTCGGTCGCTTTCTTCTCCTCTCTACTTTGTGCTACAAAAACCATTCAAGTATCAAAATGTGCAGCTTTTCAAGGACATGTGTGCTATTACTTTTCTTTTTTATAACCTTTATAATTTTTAAATTATTAAACTTTTTGTGCATATTTTTTAACATGGAAGTCAATGGAGAATCTTCAAATTCTGTTTTATGCTCCTTCTGCCTTTCAAAGCCTACAACTTCTGCATACTTTCAGCTATTTCTGTCATTTAAACTTTAAAATGTTGAGAAATTTGTAAGCTATTAAGTTGTATTCAACTTTTTGATATCTATTATACTTTTTTCACAATCTCTACTTTATCATGATGTTTTTCAACCCGTTTCTGAAATATATAATGGGAGTGAATGAGAGAGACTGTTCAGAGCTAGAGCACGTGCTAGAGTGAGCCAGCTTGAAACCTAATGCTAAATAATAATTTTTAAAATCGCTGCCTGGCCACAATTTTCACTCTTTGGGCATAAAATTATACTTGAAAGTAGTATTTTTGTTGTGGTTCCTCTCATGTGTTTAGTAAATCCTGGGACTTATAGTTTTTTCACTGTGTCCTTCCAAAGGACAAGAGTGACAGACATTCCTCCATTGACAGCAATTATAAATTCAGGTCAAACTTTTGTGATCAGAGCAATAACAACCAGTTTTTTAACTTGCCTAAGTGGTCCCTTTTTTAACTCTATCCACAAAAAAAATACATCACATCGTTCACAAAGGCCTTGTCTCGCTCACGGTCAGGTCATTTCGCCAATACAACCTATAGTTTTGTCTCTATTGAGGTTTGTTCGAGGCCAAGTATCAGCAATTTTGGCCTCTGTCTAAATAGGAAAGCTGATTGCACAGGTGATGCTGATTAGCAAAGATCAAAGGGAGACACACATAATTTGGTCCTGTTTTCTGATTGGTGGACAGTCACTCCAGCTCTTTTCTGAAGGATACTACAAGTTTTTGTTGCATTTATGCCTCTACTTCTCCTGTTCTCCCTCTCTCTTCCCTCCTCTTCTCCTCCTCCAATCCTCTACTCCTCCTGTCCTCCCTATTCTACCCTCCTTTCATAATCTCTTTCTCCTTTCTACTCTTCCTTTTATCCTCTTCTATCCATCTGCCTGTCTTAACTATTTGACTTTCTGTGTCAAATGATCTATAATGATCTATCTATGTATAGGACTAGTATGTATCTATCTGTGATCTATCTATCTATCTATCTATCTATCTATCTATCTATCTATCTATCTATCTATCTATCTATCTATCTAATCCATCTATATTTCTAACTAATCTATCTTTCTTTCTTTCTAGATAATCTATCTTTC
>NW_024121146.1:835789-884775 GCF_016745375.1 Pimephales promelas
AGAGACTGATTGGTCGTCTGAGTAAAATGAGCCCGCCCCCTTGTCTCTATGACACTGTGATCCAGAGCTATGTTCAATATAAAACCCTAATGCAATGTGTAGGATGGCCATTTCATGTAAGTCAATGGGGCAATTTGGGCCGCTCCTCCCCCCAGGGTGCAACTATTCCCCACTGTGAGGTATTTTTCTTACAGAGCCTGTCAGCCTCTTCAAATGTGGTACATTACAAGTTTCTAAGAAATCAGCAATATTTAGTATTGCACGAGGCCTGCGGCCTCGTGCCTATGGCCTACGGTTGCTAGGGTGCTGTAACTGGGCAACTGGTTGCTATGGTGTGAATTTAGAGTTTATGAGTTTAGAGTTTATAAGTTTAATTGAGTAAAGTGTCACAGAGTTATTCATTTATGAGTTTAATAGTTTTATGAGAGTTTATAAGAGTATGAGTTTATGAATTGAGAGTTTATGAGTTTAGAGTTTATAAGATTAAATTAGTCTTAGAGAGTTTAAGTTTAGAGTTTATTAATTTATTTGAGTTTAAGAGTTTAAGATTAGATAGATAAGTGTCATAGATTGATGAGTTCATTAGTTTAAATGAGTGTCAATGGCTCATATAGTGTATAGAATGACAGTTTGATTGAGTCTGGGGCTTCAAGGTATTTAGATTTGAAATTTTGACAGTTGGGCAGTTTGAATTTCTCAATGGGAGTCAATGGGAGTTTTTTCTGACTTTGATCGTCATTTTTAGGAGAACCGTAAGTCCGATCAGTTAGAAAAGAATATAGCACACTAAGTCAGAACAGTTTGAGTGTCCGTGCCGAGTTTGGAGTATGTGGAGTTAAAGCTCTAGGAGGAGATAGAGTCAGAAAATTTTCCGCTCAGAAAAAGAATAATAACTAGAATGTACATTTCCAGACGAAAATGTGAAGTGGTGCTTGCAAGTTGGCAAACTACCACCCGGTTGCTTAGGGTGTTCTGGGTGGTTGCTAGTGGGTTGTGGTTGTCAGGGTATTCTGGGTGGTTGCTAGTGCAGTTGCTAGGGTATTATGGGTGGTTGCCAATGTGTTCTGGGTAGTTGCTAAGGTGTTGCTAGGTGGTTGCTAGGGTGTTCTGGGTGGTTGCTAGGGTGTTGCTAGGTTGTTGCTAGGTTGTTGCTAGGCGGTTGTTAGGGTGTTCTGGATGGTTGCTAGGTGGTTGCTAGGGTGTTTCTAAGGTGTTCTGGAAGGTTGCTAGGCAGTTGCTAGGGTGTTGCTCGTGGTTGCTAAGGTGTTGCTAGGTGGTTGCTAGGTGTTGCTAGGCGGTTGCTAGGGTGTTCTGGGTGGTTGCTTAGGGTGTTGCTAGGTTGTTGCTAGGGTATTTGCAAGGTGGTTGCTAGGGTGTTCTGGTGGTTGCTAGGGTGTTGCTAAGGTGTTCTGGATGGTTGCTAGGCGGTTGCTAGGGTGTTGCTCTGGTGGTTGCTATGGTGTTGCTAGGTGGTTGCTAGGGTGTTCTGGGTGGTTGCTAAGTGTTGCTAGGTGGTTGCTATGGTGTTTGGGGTGGTGCTAGGGTGTTGCTAGGCGGTTGTTAGGGTGTTCTGGATGGTTGCTAGGTGGTTGCTAGGGTGTTTCTAAGGTGTTCTGGAAGGTTGCTAGGCAGTTGCTAGGGTGTTGCTCGGTGGTGCTAAGGTGTTGCTAGGTGGTTGCTAGGGTGTTGCTAGGCGGTTGCTAGGGTGTTCTGGGTGTTGCTAGGTGGTTGCTAGGTGGTTGCTAGGGTATTGCAAGGTGGTTGCTAGGTGTTCTGGGTGGTTGCTAGGGTGTGCTAAGGTGTTCTGGATGGTTTGCTAGGCGGTTGCTAGGGTGTTGCTCGGTGGTTGCTATGGTGTTGCTAGTGGTTGCCTAGGGTGTTCTGGGTGGTTGCTAGGTGTTGCTAGGTGGTTGCTATGGTGTTTGGGGTGGTTGCGCTAGGGTGTTGCTAGGTGGTTGCTAGGGTGTTGCTAAGGTGTTCTGGATAGTTTCTAGGTGGTTGCTAGGGTGTTGCTATGCGGTTGCTAGGGTGTTCTGGGTGGTTGCTATGGTGTTGTTAGGTGTTGCTAGGGTATTCTGGGTAGTTGCTATGGTATTACTAGGTGGTGGTAGTGTTCACATATGGTTATTATAGAGTTTTTATATTGTTCATGGCATGATTAGCACTTAGCTAATCAATATTAGCATGTAGCTATTCACAGCTAGCATGTTTAGCATTTTGAAAGTTCTATGTGCTAGCATGAGTCAAAGACCCAACCCCCATCGTGATACAATGTTCTGATGCTGAGATATAGCTGTTACAAATGGTTTAGGGTACTCTGTTTGGTTGCTAGGGAGTGGCTTGGCAGCTTCCAATCATGAAGCTCCAAAGTCAATGTGAATGTAAAACCAACCCCCATCTCTATACGATGTTCTGATGCAGAGATGTAGGCCTTGCAAAATGGTTGCTAGGGTACTCTTTTTGGTTGCTAGGGAGTGGCTTGGCAGCTGCCAATCATGAATCTCCAAAGGCTGCTTGTCAGTATAATTGATATAATACAACTCCCACCTGTATGACATTCAGAATGGAAGATATCCCTCTTTAAAATTTGGTTGCTAAGGTGCTCGATAATGGTTGCTAGGGTGTGGCCAGAAATTGTTGAGGTGATTCATGATTGGCTGTTTGCTACCCCGAGTCAAACGAGACCACCCTTGTGTTTCTATGACACTTCTATCCGGAGATATCCCTTTGATCTCTTTCAATGGAAGTGTATGGAGTTGTTGCTAAGGTGCTCTATATGGTTGCTAGGGCGTGGCTTGATAGCTTCACAATGATCCTGAGAGACTGATTGGTCGTCTGAGTAAAATGAGCCCGCCCCTTGTCTCTATGACACTATGATCCAGAGCTATGTTCAATACAAAATCCCTATGCAATTTACCATAGTAGGAAAAACACATGCATTTGATGGGACATCCTTCACCATAGTAAGTCAATGGGGAAAATTTGGTAGCTCCTGCCCCCAGGGGTGCAACTTTTACCCCATTGTGAGGTATGTTCTTACAGAGGCTGCCAGCCTCTTCAAATGTGGCAAATTACACGTTTTTCCGAAATCGTTGTTCGGAGCTATGAGTTGTCAAAGTTTGTCTCAATGTTAAGTCTATGGGATTTTTTGGAAATTTGTTCGCCCCTGGGTCGAACACCGTACCCCCGATCTCTGATAAAAGTGATAGGACACTTCTCTTCAATAGGCCGCACGATTTGATGCCTCATTCATGGGTCTGTGACAAAAACTGTGGACGTAGGAGTGCGCCAAACTTTTTCCTGGAATAGTATAATGCTATACTAGAAATTTTAAATAACATTGGGTCAATGGGGGAAAATTTGGGCAGCTCCTGCCCCCAGGGGTGCAACTTTTACCCCATTGTGAGGTATGTTCTTACAGAGCCTGTCAGCCTCTTCAAATGTGGTAAATCGCAGGCTTCTGTGAAATCCTCGCTCGGAGCTATGAGTCGTCAAAGTTTGTCGCAATGTTAAGTCTATGGGATTTTTGGGAAATTTGTTCGCCCTTCGGGCGAACATCGTACCCCCGATCGCTTAGAAAAGTCATAGCACACCATTCCCGAATATTCCGCACGTTTTGAGACCTCATTCATGGGTGTGTGACAAAAACTGCGGGAGGAGTAGCGCGTCAAACTTTTGGGCCGACTCAAAAAACACAATAGTAATAGTGTTGCCTTGCTTTCAGCAAGCACCACTAATAATAACTAGAATGTACATTTCCAGAGGAAAATGTGAAGTGGTGCTTGCAGTGGCAAAACTCACCACCCGGTTGCTAGGGTGTTCTGGCTGGTTGCTAGGGTGTTGCTAGGTGGTTGCTAGGGTGTTCTGTGTGGTTGCTAGGGTGTTGCTAGGTGGTTGCTAGGGTGTTCTGGGTGGTTGCTATGGTGTTGCTAGCGTTTGCTAGGGTGTTCTGAGTGGTTGCTAGGGTGTTGCTAGGTGGTTGCTAAGGTGTTGCTAGGTGGTTGCTAGGGTGTTGCTAAGGTGTTCTGGATGGTTGCTAGGCGGTTGCTAGGGTGTTCTGGTTGGTTGCTATGGTGTTGCTAGGTGGTTGCTAGGGTGTTCTGAGTGGTTGCTATGGTGTTACTAGGTGGTTGGTATTGTTCACATATGGTTACTATAGAGTTTTTATAATGTTCATGGCATGATTTAGCACTTAGCTAATCAATATTAGCATGTAGCTATTCACAGCTAGCATGTTTAACATTTTGAAAGTTCTATGTGCTAGCATGAGTCAAAAGACCAACCCCCATCGCGATACAATGTTCTGATGCTGAGATATAGCTTTTACAAAATGGTTGCTAGGTACTCTGTTTGGTTGCTAGGGAGTGGCTTGGCAGCTGCCAATCATGAAGCTCCAAAGTCAATGTGAATGGATAAACCAACCCCCATCTCTATACGATGTTTTGATGCAGAGATATAGGTCGTGCAAAATGGTTGCTAGGGTACTCTGTTTGGTTGCTAAGGAGTGGCTTGGCAGCTGCCAATCATGAAACTCCACAGGCTGCTTGTCAGTATGAATGATATAAACCAACTCCCATGCCTCTATGACATTCAGAATGGAAGATATCCCTCTTTGGATTTTGGTTGCTAAGGTGCTCTACAATGGTTGCTAGGGCGTTGCCAGTAAGTGTTGAGGTGATTCAGGATTGGCTGTTTGCTGGCCTAAGTCAAACGAGCCCACCCTCATGTTTCTATGACACTTATATCCTGAGATATCCCTTTGATCTATTTCAATGGAAGTCTATGGGAGTTGTTGCTAATGTGCTCTAAATGGTTGCTAGGGCGTGGCTTAATAGCTTCATAATGATCCTGAGAGACTGATTGGTCGTCTGAGTAAAATGAGCCCGCCCCCTTGTCTCTATGACACTGTGATCCAGAGCTATGTTCAATACAAAATCCCTATGCAATTTACCATAGTAGGAAAAACACATGCATTTGATGGGACGTCCTTCACCATAGTAAGTCAATGGGGAAACTTTGGGCAGCTCCTGCCCCCCAGGGGTGCAACTTTTACCCCATTGTGTGGTATGTTCTTAAAGAGCCTGCCAGCCTCTTTAAATGTGGCAAATCTCACATTTGTCCGAAATCCTCGTTTGGAGCTACGAGTCGTCAAAGTTTGTCGCAATGTTAAGTCTATGGGATTTTTTTGAAATTTGTTCGCCCCTGGGGCGAGCACCGTACCCCCGATCTCTGATAAAAGTGATATGACACTTCTCTTCAATAGGCCGCACGATTTGATGCCTCATTCATGGGTCTGTGACAAAAACTGTGGACGTAGGAGTGCTCCAAACTTTTTCCTGGAATAGTAAAATGCTATACTAGAAATTTTTCAATGGGAAAAATTTGGGGAGCTCCTGCCCCCAAGGGGTGCAACTTTTACCCCATTGTGAGGTATTTTCTTAAAGAACCTGTCAGCCTCTTCAAATGTGGTAAATTACACATTTCTGCGAAATTCTCGCTCAGAGCTATGACTCGTCAAAGTTTGTCGTAATGTTAAGTCTATGGGATTTTTTGGGCCGTTTTTCGCCCCTGGGGCGACCATCATACCCCCGATTGCTTAGAAAAGTCATAGCACACCATTCCCGAACAAGCCACACGTTTTGAGACCTCATTCATGGGTCTGTGACAAAAACTGCGGGAGGAGTAGCGCGTCAAAAAGTGACCAGAACAATAAGAATAAGAACTAGAATGTACATTTCCAGAGGAAAATGTGAAGTGGTGCTTGCAGTGGCAAAAAGCTCGCTCGGTTGCTAGAGTGTGGCACATTTTTGCATACGAGACCCCAAACACGTCTGTACGATGTTTTTGTGATGATAAATTGTTTATTCAGCTGAGACATGTCTTATTCATGTGTTTGTAGGGTTACTGGGGTACCCTATATGGTTGCTATGGTGTGATTATACAGTTTATGAGTTAATATTTAAAGACTAGTTGACAGTCTGAGTCAAAAAAAAGGCAAAATCCATGTTTCTTCTATTTTCTGGAGCTGAGATATGGCTTGTATATGTTGTTTTATGGTTGCTAGGCTGCCCAAAGTGGTTGCTACGGCATGAATATTAAGTTACTATGTCACTACTTGTTGGCTTTATGATAGGCCGAGTCAAATGAGCCCAACCCCAAGTCTCTATGACCTTCTATTCAAAAGATATGATCTCACAAATTTGGTTCCAATGTTAAGTCTATGGGAGATTTTTCGGCCGATTTATCGCCCGCTAGACAAGCATCGTACGCCCGATCTCTTAGAAAAGTCATAGCACACCTCTCCTTAACGAGCTGGTCGATTTGACACCTCATTCATGTGTCTGTGACAAAAAATGCGGGAGGAGTAGCGTGCCAAAGTTTTGTCTTGGAGAATAGTATTCACAACACTAGAATGTACATTTCCAGAGGAAAATGTGAAGTGGTGCTTGCAGTGGCAAAAAGCTCGCTCGGTTGCTAGAGTGTGGCACATTTTTGCATACGAGACACCAAACACGTCTGTACGATGTTTTGTGATGATAAATTGTTTATTCAGCTGAGACATGTCTTATTCATGTGTTTGTAGGGTTACTGGGTACCCTATATGGTTGCTATGGTGTGATTATACAGTTTATGAGTTAATATTTAAAGACTAGTTGACAGTCTGAGTCAAAAAAAGGCAAAATCCATGTTTCTTCTATTTTCTGGAGCTGAGATATGGCTTGTATATGTTGTTTTATGGTTGCTAGGCTGCCCTAAGTGGTTGCTAGGGCGTGAATATTAAGTTACTATGTCACTACTTGTTGACTGCATGATAGGCCGAGTCAAATGAGCCCAACCCCAAGTCTCTATGACCTTCTATTCAAAAGATATGATCTCACACAAATTTGGTGCCAATGTTAAGTCTATGGGAGATTTTTCGGCCGATTTATCGCCCGCCAGACAAGCATCGTACGCCGATCTCTTAGAAAAGTCATAGCACACCTCTCCTTAACGAGCTGGTCGATTTGACACCTCATTCATGTGTCTGTGACAAAAAATGCGGGAGGAGTAGCGTGCCAAAGTTTTGTCTTGGAGAATAGTATTCACAACACTAGAATGTACATTTCCAGAGGAAAATGTGAAGTGGTGCTTGCAGTGGCAAAACTCACCACCCGGTTGCTAGGGTGTGTTACAGAATTGCATACGAGCCAACAATCATGTGTGTACGATGTTCTGGGGCTGAGATATGGCTTATTCGTGTGTTTGTGTGGTTACTAGGGTACCCTACATGGTTGCTATGGTGTGATTATACAGTTTATGAGTTAATATTTAAAGACTAGTTGACAGTCTGAGTCAAAAAAAGGCAAAATCCATGTTTCTTCTATTTTCTGGAGCTGAGATATGTCTTGAATATGTTGTTTTATGGTTGCTAGGCTGCCCTAAGTGGTTGCTAGGGCGTGAATATGAAGTTATTATGTCACTAATTGTTAGCTGCATGATAGGCCGAGTCAAAAGAGCCCAACCCCAAGTTTCTATGACCTTCTGGTCAAAAGATATGATCTCACAAATTTGGTGCCAATGTTAAGTCTATGGGACTTTTTTCGGCCGATTTATCGCCCGCCAGACGAACATCGTACAACCGATCGCTTAGAAAAGTCATAGCACACCTCTCCTAAATGAGCCGGTCGATTTGACACCTCATTCATGGGTCTACGACAAAAAATACGGGAGGAGTAGCGTGCCAAAGTTTTGTCTTGGAGAATAGTATTCACAACACTAGAATGTACATTTCCAGAGGAAAATGTGAAGTGGTGCTTGCAGTGGCAAAAAGCTCGCTCGGTTGCTAGGGTGTTCTGGGTGGTTGCTAGGGTGTTCTGGCTGGTTGCTAGGGTGTTGCTAGGTGGTTGCTAGGGTGTTCTGTGTGGTTGCTAGGGTGTTGCTAGGCGGTTGCTAGGGTGTTCTGGGTGGTTGCTATGGTGTTGCTAGGTGGTTGCTAGGGTGTTCTGAGTGGTTGCTAGGGTGTTGCTAGGTGGTTGCTAAGGTGTTCTAGGTGGTTGCTAGGGTGTTATAGATGGTTGCCAGGGTGTTGCTAGGTGGTTGCTAGGGTGTTCTGGGTGGTTGCTAGGGTGTTGCTATGTGGTTGCTAGGGTGTTCTATATGGTTGCCAGGGTGTTGCTAGGCGGTTGCTAGGTTGTTCTGGTGGTTGCTAGGGTGTTATAGATGGTTGCTAGGGTATTGGTAGGTGGTTGCTAGGGTGTTCTGAGTGGTTGCTAGGGTGTTGCTAGGCGATTGCTAGGGTGTTCTGTGTGGTTGCTAGGGTGTTGCTAGGTGGTTGCTAGGGTATTCTTGGTGGTTGCTATGGTGTTGCTAGGTGGTTGCTATGGTATTCTAGGTGGTTGCTATGGTGTTACTATGTGGTTGGTAGTGTTCACATATGATTACTATAGAGTTTTTATAACATTCATGGCATGATTTAGCACTTAGCTAATCAACATTAGCATGTAGCTATTCACTGCTAGCATGTGTAGCATGTAGCAAGTCATGTTTGCTAACATGAGTAAAAAGAGCCAAACCCCATCTCTATACGATGTTTTGATGCAGAGATATAGGTCTTGAAAAACGGTTGCTAGGGTACTCTGTTTGGTTGCTAGGGAGTGGCTTGGAAGCTGCCAATCATGAAGCTCCAAAGTCAATGTGAATGTATAAACCAACCCCCATCTCTATACGATGTTTTGATGCAGAGATATAGGTCGTGCAAAATGGTTGCTAGGGTACTCTGTTTGGTAGCTAGGGAGTGGCTTGGCAGCTGCCAATCATGAATCTCCAAAGGCTGCTTGTCAGTATGAATGATATAAACCAACTCCCATGCCTCTATGACATTCAGAATGGAAGATATCCCTCTTTGGATTTTGGTTGCTAAGGTGCTCTACAATGGTTGCTAGGGCGTTTCCAGTAAGTGTTGAGGTGATTCAGGATTGGCTGTTTGCTGGCCCAAGTCAAACGAGCCCACCCTCATGTTTCTATGACACTTCTATCCGGAGATATAACTTTGATCTCTTTCAATGGAAGTCTATGGTACTTGTTGCTAAGGTGCTCTATATGGTTGCTAGGGCGTGGCTTAATAGCTTCACAATGATCCTGAGAGACTGATTGGTCATCTGAGTAAAATGAGCCCGCCCCCTTGTCTCTATGACACTGTGATCCAGAGCTATGTTCAATACAAAATCCCTATGCAATTTACCATAGTAGGAAAAACACATGCATTTGATGGGACGTCCTTCACCATAGTAAGTCAATGGGGAAACTTTGGGCAGCTCCTGCCCCCCAGGGGTGCAACTTTTACCCCATTGTGTGGTATGTTCTTAAAGAGCCTGCCAGCCTCTTCAAATGTGGCAAATCACACATTTGTCCGAAATCCTTGTTTGGAGCTACGAGTCGTCAAAGTTTGTCTCAATGTTAAGTCTATGGGATTTTTTGGAAATTTGTTCGCCCCTGGGTCGAACACCGTACCCCGATCTCTGATAAAAGTGATAGGACACTTCTCTTCAATAGGCCGCACGATTTGATGCCTCATTTATGGGTCTGTGACAAAAACTGTGGACGTAGGAGTGCTCCAAACTTTTTCCTGGAATAGTAAAATGCTATACTAGAAAATTTTCAATGGGAAAAATTTGGGGAGCTCCTGCCCCAAGGGGTGCAACTTTTACCCCATTGTGAGGTATTTTCTTACAGAGCCTGTCACCCTCTTCAAATGTGGTAAATCACAGGTTTCTGCGAAATCCGATCTCAGAGCTATGACTCGTCAAAGTTTGTCGTAATGTTAAGTCTATGGGATTTTTTGGGCCGTTTTTCGCCCCTGGGGCGACCATCGTACCCCCGATCGCTTATAAAAGTCATAGCACACCTCTCCTAAATAAGCCGGTCGATTTGACGCCTCACCCATGGGTCTGTGACAAAATCTGCGGGAGGAGTAGCGAACCAAAAAACGGCGGAACAATAAGAATAAGAATAAGAATAAGAATAAGAATAATAAATAACATTGGGGTCAATGGGGAAAATTTGGGCAGCTCCTGCCCCCAGGGTGCAACTTTACCCCATTGTGAGGTATTTCTTACAGAGCTGTCAGCCTCTTCAAATGTGGTAAATCGCAGGCTTCTGTGAAATTCTCGCTCGGAGCTACGAGTCGTCAAAGTTTGTCGCAATGTTAAGTCTATGGATTTTTGGAAATTTGTATCGCCCTTCGGGCGAACATCGTACCCCCGATCGCTTAGAAAAGTCATAGCACACCATTCCGAATATTCCGCACGTTTTGAGACCTCATTCATGGTGTGTGACAAAAACTGCGGGAGGAGTAGCGTGCCAAACTTTTGGGCCGGCTCAAAAAACACATAGTAATAGTGTTGCCTTGCTTTCAGCAAGCACCACTAACTAGAATGTACATTTCCAGAGGAAAATGTGAAGTGGTGCTTGCAGTGGCAAAAAGCTCGCCGGTTGCTAGAGTGTGGTACAGAATTGCATATGAGGCAACAACCATGTCTGTACGATTGTTCTGGTGCTGAGATGTGGCTTATTCATGTGTTTTTAGGGTTACTAGGGTACCCTATATGGTTGCTATGGTGTGATTATACAGTTTATGATTTAATATTTAAAGACTAGGTTGACAGTCTGAGTCAAAAAAAGGCAAAATCCATGTTTCTTCTATTTTCTGGAGCTGAGATATGGCTTGTATATGTTGTTTTATGGTTGCTAGGCTGCCCTAAGTGGTTGCTAGGGCGTGAATATTAAGTTACTATGTCACTACTTGTTGGCTGTATGATAGGCCAAGTCAAAAGAGCCCAACCCCAAGTCTCTATGACCTTCTGGTCAAAAGATATGATCTCACAAATTTGGTGCCAATGTTAAGTCTATGGGACTATTTTCGGCCAATTTATCGCCCGCCAGACGAACATCGTACAACCGATTGCTTAGAAAAGTCATAGCACACCTCTCCTAAATGAGCCGGTCGATTTGACACCTCATTAATTGGTCTACGACAATAAATGCGGGAGGAGTAGCGTGCCAAAGTTTTGTCTTGGAGAATAGTATTCACAACACTAGAATGTACATTTCCAGAGGAAAATGTGAAGTGGTGCTTGCAGTGGCAAAACTCACCACCCGGTTGCTAGGGTGTTATGGCTGGTTGCTAGGGTGGTGCTAGGTGGTTGCTAGGTGTTTGCTAGGTGTTGCTAGGGTGTTCTGTGTGGGTTGCTAGGGTGTTGCTAGGTGGTTGCTAGGGTGTTCTGGTGGTTGCTATGGTGTTGCTAAGCGGTTGCTAGGGTGTTCTGAGTGGTTGCTAGGGTGTTGCTAGGTGGTTGCTAGGGTATTCTGGGTGGTTGCTAGGGTGTTATGGGTGGTTGCTATGGTGTTGTTAGGCAGTTGCTAGGGTATTCTGGGTGGTTGCTAGGGTGTTCTTGGTGGTTGCTAGGGTGTTCTGGGTGGTTGCTATGGTGTTGTTAGGTGGTTGCTAGGGTATTCTGGGTGGTTGCTAGGGTGTTGCTAACGTTGCTTGGATGTTCTGGTATAGGTGGTTGCTAGTTGTCACAGATGGTTACTATGAAATTTGTAGCATTTTCTTGGCATGATTTAGCACTTAGCTAATCAATATTAGCATGTAGCTATTCTCTGCTAGCATGTGTAGCATGTAGCAAGTCATGTTTGCTAGCATGAGTAAAAAGAGCCAACCCCCATCTCTATACGATGTTTTGATGCAGAGATGTAGGTCTTACAAAATGGTTGCTAGGGTACTCTGTTTGGTTGCTAGGGACTGGCTTGGCAGCTGCCAATCATGAAGCTCCAAAGTCAATGTGAATGTATAAACCAACCCCCATCTCTATACGATGTTTTGATGCAGAGATATAGGTCGTGCAAAATGGTTGCTAGGGTACTCTGTTTGGTTGCTAGGGAGTGGCTTGGCAGCTGCCAATCATGAAACTCCACAGGCTGCTTGTCAGTATGAATGATATAAACCAACTCCCATGCCTCTATGACATTCAGAATGGAAGATATCCCTCTTTGGATTTTGGTTGCTAAGGTGCTCTACAATGGTTGCTAGGGCGTTGCCAGTAAGTGTTGAGGTGATTCAGGATTGGCTGTTTGCTGGCCTAAGTCAAACGAGCCCACCCTCATGTTTCTATGACACTTATATCCTGAGATATCCCTTTGATCTATTTCAATGGAAGTCTATGGTACTTGTTGCTAAGGTGCTCTATATGGTTGCTAGGGCGTGGCTTAATAGCTTCACAATGATCCTGAGAGACTGATTGGTCATCTGAGTAAAATGAGCCCGCCCCCTTGTCTCTATGACACTGTGATCCAGAGCTATGTTCAATACAAAATCCCTATGCAATTTACCATAGTAGGAAAAACACATGCATTTGATGGGACGTCCTTCACCATAGTAAGTCAATGGGGAAACTTTGGGCAGCTCCTGCCCCCCAGGGGTGCAACTTTTACCCCATTGTGTGGTATGTTCTTAAAGAGCCTGCCAGCCTCTTCAAATGTGGCAAATCTCACGTTTGTCCGAAATCCTTGTTTGGAGCTACGAGTCGTCAAAGTTTGTCTCAATGTTAAGTCTATGGGATTTTTTGGAAATTTGTTCGCCCCTGGGTCGAACACCGTACCCCCGATCTCTGATAAAAGTGATAGGACACTTCTCTTCAATAGGCCGCACGATTTGATGCCTCATTCATGGGTCTGTGACAAAAACTGTGGACGTAGGAGTGCTCCAAACTTTTCCTGGAATAGTAAAATGCTATACTAGAAAATTTCAAATGGGAAAAATTTGGGGAGCTCCTGCCCCAAGGGTGCAACTTTTACCCCATTGTGAGGTATTTTCTTAAAGAACCTGTCACCCTCTTCAAATGTGGTAAATCACAGGTTTCTGCGAAATCCGATCTCAGAGCTATGACTCGTCAAAGTTTGTCGTAATGTTAAGTCTATGGGATTTTTTTTGGGCCGTTTTCGCCCCTGAGGCGACATCGTACCCCCGATCTTAGAAAAGTCATAGCACACCTCCCTAAATAAAGCGGTCGATTTGACACCTCACCCATGGGTCTGTGACAAAATCTGCGGGAGGAGTAGCGAACCAAAAAGTGGCCAGAATAAATAAGAAGAGAAAAGAATAATAAATAACATGGGGGTCAATGGGGAAAATTTGGGCAGCTCCTGCCCCCAGGGGTGCAACTTTTACCCCATTGTGAGGTATGTTTCTTACAGAGCCTGTCAGCCTCTTCAAATGTGGTAAATCGCAGGCTTCTGTGAAATTCTCGCTCGGAGCTATGAGTCGTCAAAGTTTGTCGCAATGTTAAGTCTATGGATTTTTGGGAAATTTGTTCGCCCTTCGGGCGAACATCGTACCCCCGATCGCTTAGAAAAGTCATAGCACACCATTCCCGAATATTCCGCACGTTTTGAGACCTCATTCATGGGTGTGTGACAAAAACTGCGGGAGGAGTAGCGTGCCAAACTTTTGGGCCGACTCAAAAAACACAATAGTAATAGTGTTGCCTTGCTTTCAGCAAGCACCACTAACTAGAATGTACATTTCCAGACGAAAATGTGAAGTGGTGCTTGCAGTGGCAAAACTCGCCACCCGGTTGCTAGGGTGTTCTGGGTGGTTGTTAGGGTGTTGCTATGTGGTTGCTAGGGTTTTCTTGGTGGTTGCTAGAGTGTTGCTAGGTGGTTGCTATGGTGTTCTGGGTGGTTGCTAGGGTGTTGCTAGGTGGTTGCTAGGGTGTTCTGGTGGTTGCTAGGGTGTGCTAGGTTTGCTAGGGGTTTCTAGGTGTTGCTAGGGTGTTGCTAGGCGGTTGCTAGGGTGTTCTGGGGGTTGCTAGGGTGTTGCTAGGTGGTTGCTAGGGTGTTGCTAAGGTGTTCTGGATGGTTGCTAGGCAGTTGCTAGGGTGTTGCTTGGCGGTTGCTAGGGTGTTCTAGGTGGTTGCTAGGGTGTTCTGGGTGGTTGCTAGGGTGTTCTGGGTGGTTGCCAGGGTGTTGCTAGGGTATTCTGGGTGGTTGCTAGGGTGTTGCTAGGTGGTTGCTAGGGTGTTACTAAGGTGTTCTGGATGGTTGCTAGGCGGTTGCTAGGGTGTTGCTAGGCGGTTGCTAGGGTATTCTGGGTGGTTGCTATAGTGTTGCTAGGTGGTTGCTAGGGTGTTTTAGGTGGTTGCTATGGTATTTTGGGTGGTTACTATGGTGTTACTAGGTGTTTAGTAGTGTTCATATATGGTAACTATAGAGTTTTTATAATGTTCATGGCATGATTAAGCACTTAGCTAATCAATATTAGCAAGTAGCTATTCACTGCTAGCATGTGTAGCATGTAGCAAGTCCTGTTTGCTAGCATGAGTAAAAAGAGCCAACCCCCATCTCTATATGATGTTTTGATGCAGAGATATAGGTCTTGCAAAACGGTTGCTAGGGTACTCTGTTTGGTTGCTAGGGCTTGGCAGCTGCCAATCATGAATCTCCAAAGTCAATGTGAATGTATAAACCAACCCCCATCTCTATACGATGTTTTGATGCAGAGATATAGGTCTTGCAAAATGGTTGCTAGGGTACTCTGTTTGGTTGCTAGGGAGTGGCTTGGCAGCTGCCAATCATTAATCTCCAAAGGCTGCTGGTCAGTATGAATGATAAAACCAACTCCCATGCCTCTCTGACATTCAGAATGGAAGATATCCCTCTTTAAAATTTGGTTGCTAAGGTCCTCGATAATGGTTGCTAGGGCGTAGCCAGAAATTGTTGAGGTTATTCATGATTGGCTGTTTGCTACCCCGAGTCAAACGAGACCACCCTCGTGTTTCTATGACACTTCTATCCGGAGATATCCCTTTGATCTCTTTCAATGGAAGTCTATGGGACTTGTTGCTAAGGTGCTCTATATGGTTGCTAGGGCGTGGCTTAATACCTTCACAATAACCCTGAGGGACTGATTGGTCGTCTGAGTAAAATGAGCCCGCCCCCTTGTCTCTATGACACTGTGATCCAGAGCTATGTTCAATGCAAAATCCCTAAGCAATTTACCATAGTAGGAAAAACACATGCATTTGATGGGACGACCTTCACCATAGTAAGTCAATGGGGCAACTTTGGGCCCCTCCTGCCCCCCAGGGGTGCAACTTTTACCCCATTGTGTGGTATGTTCTTACAGAGCCTGCCAGCCTCTTCAAATGTGGTAAATCACAGATTTCTACGAAATCCTCGCTCAGAGCTATGACCCGTCAAGTTTTTCGCAATGTTAAGTCTTGGGATTTTTTGGGCCGTTTTTCGCCCTGGGGCGAACATCGTACCCCCGATCTCTTAGAAAAGTCATAGCACACCTCTCCTAAATGAGCCGGTCGATTTGACACCTCACCCATGGGTCTGTGACAAAAGCTGCGGGAGGAGTAGCGTGCCAAAAAAAGGGCGGAAGTAAAAAAATAAGATTAATAAGTATGGAGGATAACAATAGTGTTGCTTTGCAAGCACCACTAACTAGAATGTACATTTCCAGAGGAAAATGTGAAGTGGTGCTTGCAGTGGCAAAAAGCTCGCTCGGTTGCTAGAGTGTGGTACAGAATTGCATATGAGACAACAACCATGTCTGTACGATGTTTTTGTGATGATATATGGCTTATTAAGCTGAAATATGGCTTATTAATGTGTTCAGGTGGTTACTAGGGTACTCTATATGGTTGCTATGGTGTGCTTATACAGTGTATGAGATTATATTTAAAGACTAGTTGACAGTCTGAGTCAAAAAAGGCAAACTCCATGTTTCTTCTATTTTCTGAAGCTGAGAAATGACTTGAATATGTTGATTTATGGTTGCTAGGCTGCCCTAAGTGGTTGCTAGGGCGTAAATATGAAGTTATTATGTCTCTACTTGTTAGCTGCATGATAGGCCGAGTAAAAAGAGCCCAACCCCATGTCTCTATGACCTTCTGTTCAAAAGATATGATCTCACCAATTTTATGCCAATGTTAAGTCAATGGGACTTTTTCTGTCCGATTTATCGCCCGCCAAACGAACATCGTACAACCGATCGCTTAGAAAAGTCATAGCACACCTCTCCTCAATGACCGGGTCGATTTGACACCACATTCATGGATCTACGACAATAAATGCGGGAGGAGTAGCGTGCCAAAGTTTTGTCTTGGAGAATAGTATTCACAACACTAGAATGTACATTTCCAGAGGAAAATGTGAAGTGGTGCTTGCAGTGGCAAAAAGCTCGCTCGGTTGCTAGAGTGTGGCACATTTTTGCATACGAGACACCAAACACGTCTCTACAATGTTTTTGTGATGAGATATGGCTTATTCAGCTGAGATATGGCTTATTCATGTGTGCAGGTGGTTACTAGGGTACTCTATATGGTTGCTATGGTGTGCTTATACAGTGTATGAGATGATATTTAAAGACTAGTTGACAGTCTAAGTCAAAAAAGGCAAAATCCATGTTTCTTCTATTTTCTGAAGCTGAGAAATTACTTGAATATGTTGATTTATGGTTGCTAGGCTGCCCTAAGTGGTTGCTAGGGCATAAATATGAAGTTATTATGTCTCTACTTGTTGGCTGCATGATAGGCCGAGTAAAAAGAGCCAAACCCCATGTCTCTATGACCTTCTGTTCAAAAGATATGATCTCACCAATTTTGTGCCAATGTTAAGTCTATGGGACTTTTTCTGTCCGATTTATCGCCCGCCAGACGAACATCGTACAACAGATCGCTTAGAAAAGTCATAGCACACCTCTCCTCAACGACTGGGTCGATTTGACACCACATTCATGGATCTACGACAATAAATGCGGGAGGAGTAGCGTGCCAAAGTTTTGTCTTGGAGAATAGTATTCACAACACTAGAATGTACATTTCCAGAGGAAAATGTGAAGTGGTGCTTGCAGTGGCAAAAAGCTCGCTCGGTTGCTAGAGTGTGGTACATTATTGCATACGAGTCAACAGCCATACCTCTATGATGTTCTAGTGCTGAGATATGGCTTATTCATGTGTTCAGGTGGTTACTGGGGTACTCTATATGGTTGCTATGGTGTGCTTATACAGTGTATGAGATTATATTTAAATACTAGTTGACAGTCTGAGTCAAAAAAGGCAAAATCCATGTTTCTTCTATTTTCTGGAGCTGAGATACGGCTTGAACATGTTGTTTTATGGTTGCTAGGCTGCCCTATGTGGTTGCTAGGGCGTGAATATGAAGTTAGTATGTCACTAATTGTTAGCTGCATGATAGTCCAAGTCAAAAGAGCCCAACCCCAAGTCTCTATGACCTTCTGGTCAAAAGATATGATCTCACAAATTTGGTGCCAATGTTAAGTCTATGGGACTTTTTTCGGCCGTTTTATCGCCCGCCAGACGAACATCGTACAACCGATTGCTTAGAAAAGTCATAGCACACCTCTCCTAAATGAGCCGGTCGATTTGACACCTCATTCATGGGTCTACGACAAAAAATACGGGAGGAGTAGCGTGCCAAAGTTTTGTCTTGGAGAATAGTATTCACAACACTAGAATGTACATTTCCAGAGGAAAATGTGAAGTGGTGCTTGCAGTGGCAAAAAGCTCGCTCGGTTGCTAGAGTGTGGCACATTTTTGCATACGAGACACCAAACACGTCTGTACGATGTTTTTGTGATGATAAATTGTTTATTCAGCTGAGACATGTCTTATTCATGTGTTTGTAGGGTTACTGGGGTACCCTATATGGTTGCTATGGTGTGATTATACAGTTTATGAGTTAATATTTAAAGACTAGTTGACAGTCTGAGTCAAAAAAAGGCAAAATCCATGTTTCTTCTATTTTCTGGAGCTGAGATATGGCTTGTATATGTTGTTTTATGGTTGCTAGGCTGCCCTAAGTGGTTGCTAGGGCGTGAATATGAAGTTACTATGTCACTACTTGTTGGCTGTATGATAGGCCGAGTCAAATGAGCCCAACCCCAAGTCTCTATGACCTTCTATTCAAAAGATATGATCTCACAAATTTGGTGCCAATGTTAAGTCTATGGGAGATTTTTCGGCCAATTTATCGCCCGCTAGACAAGCATCGTACACCCGATCTCTTAGAAAAGTCATAGCACACCTCTCCTTAACGAGCTGGTCGATTTGACACCTCATTCATGTGTCTGTGACAAAAAATGCGGGAGGAGTAGCGTGCCAAAATTTTGTCTTGGAGAATAGTATTCACAACACTAGAATGTACATTTCCAGAGGAAAATGTGAAGTGGTGCTTGCAGTGGCAAAACTCACCACCCGGTTGCTAGGGTGTTCTGGGTGGTTGCTAGGTGGTTGCTAGGGTGTTGCTAGGTGGTTGCTAGGGTGTTCTGTGTGGTTGCTAGGGTGTTGCTAGGTGGTTGCTAGGGTGTTCTGGGTGGTTGCTATGGTGTTGTTAGGCAGTTGCTAGGATATTCTGGGTGGTTGCTAGGGTGTTCTTGGTGGTTGCTAGGGTGTTCTGGGTGGTTGCTAGGTGGTTGCTAGGGTGTTGCTAGGAGGTTGCTTGGATGTTCTGGTATAGGTGGTTGGTAGTTGTCACAGATGGTTACTATGAAATTTGTAGCATTTTCTTGGCATGATTTAGCACTTAGCTAATCAATATTAGCATGTAGCTATTCTCTGCTAGCATGTGTAGCATGTAGCAAGTCATGTTTGCTAGCATGAGTAAAAAGAGCCAACCCCCATCTCTATACGATGTTTTGATGCAGAGATGTAGGTCTTACAAAATGGTTGCTAGGGTACTCTGTTTGGTTGCTAGGGACTGGCTTGGCAGCTGCCAATCATGAAGCTCCAAAGTCAATGTGAATGTATAAACCAACCCCCATCTCTATACGATGTTTTAATGCAGAGATAAAGTCTTGCAAAATGGTTGCTAGGGTACTCTGTTTGGTTGCTAGGGAGTGGCTTGGTAGCTGCCAATCATGAAACTCCAAAGGCTGCTTGTCAGTATGAATGATATAAACCAACTCCCATGCCTCTATGACATTCAGAATGGAAGATATCCCTCTTTGGATTTTGGTTGCTAAGGTGCTCTACAATGGTTGCTAGGGCATGGCCAGAAATTGTTGAGGTGATTCATGATTGGCTGTTTGCTGGCCCAAGTCAAACGAGCCCACCCTCATGTTTCTATGACACTTATATCCTGAGATATCCCTTTGATCTCTTTTAATGGAAGTCTATGGGAGTTGTTGCTAAGGTGCTCTAAATGGTTGCTAGGGGGTGGCTTAATAGCTTTACAATGATGCTGAGAGACTGATTGGTCGTCTGAGTAAAATGAGCCTGCCCCCTTGTCTCTATGACACTGTGATCCAGAGCTATGTCAAATACAAAATCCGTATGCAATTTACCATAGTAGGAAAAACACTAAAAGTCTATGGGACTTTTTTACCCAATGATTTGCCCCTGGGGCGAACACCGTACCCCCGATCGCTACGAAAAGTCACAGCACACCTCTCCTCAATAATCCGCAAAATTTGACGCCTCAATCAGGGGTCTGTGATGTCGGCGTGTATTTTTTAACAGATGATTACTATTTAGTCTCTAAAATGAGTTTTTATAGAGTTTTTATAGAGTTATTTAGTATGGCACGAGGCCTGCGGCCTCGTGCCTATCGCCCACGGTTGCTAGGGTGCTGTAACTGGTTGCTATGGTGTGACCATGAAGATTTTAGGCCATTATTTACTGGATGCTTGATTAAATAAATCCTCCTAGGGAGAGAGAGAGGTCTGCCTGACAGCAGGGCTGTCAGGCCCTTTTGTGTCTGTGAGAAAGTGACAGTTGGGATTTTGAATTTTTGAAAATCCCCAATGTTTAGTCAAAATCGCTGATACTTGGCCTCGAACAAACCTCCCTAGAGACAAAACTATAGGTTGTATCAGCGAAATGACCTGACCGTTAGCAAGACAAGGCCTTTGTGATCGCTGTGATGTATTTTTTGTGTGGATAGAGTTAAAAAAAGGGACCACTTTGGCAAGTTAAAAAACTGGTCCGTAATGCTTTGATTACTAAAGTTTGACCTGAATTTATAATTGCTGCCAATGGAGGATCGTCTGTCACTCCTGTCGTTTGGAAGGACACAGAGAAAAAACTATAAGTCCGAGGGATTTACTAAACACACGAGAGGAACCACAACAAAAATACCTACGTTTTAAGTATATTTTCATGGCCAAAGAGTGAAGATTGTGGCCAGGCCAGCGATTTAAAAATTATTTTTTAGCATTAGTTTTCAAGCTGGCTCACTCTAGCTTATGACATCACGTGCTCTAGCTCTGAACAGTCTCTCTCATTCACTCCATTATAATTTCAGAAACGGCTTGAAAAACATCATGAGACTAAAGTAGAGATTGTGAAAAAAGTATAATAGATATCAAAAAGTTGAATACAACTTTAATAGCTGACAAATTTCTCAACATTTTAAAGTTTTAATGGCTGAAATAGCTGTCAAAATAGGGCTGTCAGGCCCCTTTTTGTGTCTGTGAGAAAGTGACAGTTGTGATTAGAATTTTTGAAAATTCCCCATAGGAAATGACTTGGGACTTTTTTGGCCGCTTTTTCGTCCGCTGTGCGAACATCGTACACCCGATCTCTTAGAAAAGTCATAGCACACCATTCCCGAACAAGCCGCACGTTTTGACACCTCTCTTATGGGTCTGTGACAAAAGCTGCGGGAGGAGTAGCGCGCCGAAATTTGTACGGAATAAGAAGAAGAAGAAGTAGAGGAAAAATAATAAGTATGCAGGATAACAATAGTGTTGCTTTGCAAGCACCACTAACTAGAATGTACATTTCCAGAGGAAAATGTGAAGTGGTGCTTGCAGTGGCAAAAAGCTCGCTCGGTTGCTAGAGTGTGGCACATTTTTGCATACGAGACACCAAACACGTCTGTACGATGTTTTTGTGATGATAAATTGTTTATTCAGCTGAGACATGTCTTATTCATGTGTTTGTAGGGTTACTGGGGTACCCTATATGGTTGCTATGGTGTGATTATACAGTTTATGAGTTAATATTTAAAGACTAGTTGACAGTCTGAGTCAAAAAAAGGCAAAATCCATGTTTCTTCTATTTTCTGGAGCTGAGATATGTCTTGAATATGTTGTTTTATGGTTGCTAGGCTGCCCTAAGTGGTTGCTAGGGCATTAATATGAAGTTATTATGTCACTAAATGTTAGCTGCATGATAGGCCGAGTCAAAAGAGCCCAACCCCAAGTTTCTACGACCTTCTGGTCAAAAGATATGATCTCACAAATTTGGTGCCAATGTTAAGTCTATGGGACTTTTTTCGGCCGATATATCGCCCGCCAGACGAACATCGTACAACCGATCGCTTAGAAAAGTCATAGCACACCTCTCCTAAATGAGCCGGTCGATTTGACACCTCATTCATGTGTCTGTGACAAAAAATACGGGAGGAGTAGCGTGCCAAAATTTTGTCTTGGAGAATAGTATTCACAACACTAGAATGTACATTTCCAGACGAAAATGTGAAGTGGTGCTTGCAGTGGCAAAAAGCTCGCTCGGTTGCTAGAGTGTGGTACAGAATTGCATATGAGACAACAACCATGTCTGTACGGTGTTTTTGTGATGATATATGGCTTATTAAGCTGAAATATGGCTTATTAATGTGTTCAGGTGGTTACTAGGGTACTCTATATGGTTGCTATGGTGTGCTTATACAGTGTATGAGATTATATTTAAAGACTAGTTGACAGTCTGAGTCAAAAAAGGCAACTCCAATGTTTCTTCTATTTTCTGAAGCTGAGAAATGACTTGAATATGTTGATTTATGGTTGCTAGGCTGCCCTAAGTGGTTGCTAGGGCGTAAATATGAAGTTATTATGTCTCTACTTGTTGCTGCATGATAGGCCGAGTCAAAAGAGCCCAACCCAAGTCTCTATGACCTTCTGGTCAAAAGATATGATCTCACAAATTTGGTGCCAATGTTAAGTCTATGGGACTTTTTTCGGCCGATTTATCGCCCGCCAGACGAACACCATACACCCGATCTCTTAGAAAAGTCATAGCACACCTCTCCTTAACGAGCCGGTCGATTTGACACCTCATTCATGGGTCTACAACAAAAATTGCGGGAGGAGTAGCGTGCCAAAGTTTTGTCTTGGAGAATAGTATTCACAACACTAGAATGTACATTTCCAGAGGAAAATGTGAAGTGGTGCTTGCAGTGGCAAAAAGCTCGCTCGGTTGCTAGGGTGTTCTGGCTGGTTGCTAGGGTGTTGCTAGGTGGTTGCTAGGGTGTTCTGTGTGGTTGCTAGGGTGTTGCTAGGCGGTTGCTAGGGTGTTCTGGGTGGTTGCTATGGTGTTGCTAGGTGGTTGCTAGGTGTTCTGAGTGGTTGCTAGGGTGTTGCTAGGTGGTTGCTAAGGTGTTCTAGGTGGTTGCTAGGGTGTTATAGATGGTTGCCAGGGTGTTGCTAGGTGGTTGCTAGGGTGTTCTGGGTGGTTGCTAGGGTGTTGCTATGTGGTTGCTAGGGTGTTCTATATGGTTGCCAGGTGTTGCTAGGCGGTTGCTAGGTTGTTCTGGGTGGTTGCTAGGGTGTTATAGATGGTTGCTAGGTATTGTAGGTGGTTGCTAGGGTGTTCTGAGTGGTTGCTAGGGTGTTGCTAGGCGATTGCTAGGGTGTTCTGTGTGGTTGCTAGGGTGTTGCAAGGTGGTTGCTAGGGTATTCTTGGTGGTTGCTATGGTGTTGCTAGGTGGTTGCTATGGTATTCTAGGTGGTTGCTATGGTGTTACTATGTGGTTGGTAGTGTTCACATATGATTACTATAGAGTTTTTATAACATTCATGGCATGATTTAGCACTTAGCTAATCAACATTAGCATGTAGCTATCACTGCTAGCATGTGTAGCATGTAGCAAGTCATGTTTGCTAACATGAGTAAAAAGAGCCAAACCCCATCTCTATACGATGTTTTGATGCAGAGATATAGGTCTTGAAAAACGGTTGCTAGGGTACTCTGTTTGGTTGCTAGGGAGTGGCTTGGAAGCTGCCAATCATGAAGCTCCAAAGTCAATGTGAATGTTATAAACCAACCCCCATCTCTATACGATGTTTTGATGCAGAGATATAGGTCGTGCAAAATGGTTGCTAGGGTACTCTGTTTGGTAGCTAGGGAGTGGCTTGGCAGCTGCCAATCATGAATCTCCAAAGGCTGCTTGTCAGTATGAATGATATAAACCAACTCCCATGCCTCTATGACATTCAGAATGGAAGATATCCCTCTTTGGATTTTGGTTGCTAAGGTGCTCTACAATGGTTGCTAGGGCGTTTCCAGTAAGTGTTGAGGTGATTCAGGATTGGCTGTTTGCTGGCCCAAGTCAAACGAGCCCACCCTCATGTTTCTATGACACTTATATCCTGAGATATCCCTTTGATCTCTTTTAATGGAAGTCTATGGGAGTTGTTGCTAAGGTGCTCTAAATGGTTGCTAGGGCGTGGCTTAATAGCTTCACAATGATCCTGAGAGACTGATTGGTCATCTGAGTAAAATGAGCCCGCCCCCTTGTCTCTATGACACTGTGATCCAGAGCTATGTTCAATACAAAATCCCTATGCAATTTACCATAGTAGGAAAAACACATGCATTTGATGGGACGTCCCTCACCATAGTAAGTCAATGGGGAAAACTTTGGGCAGCTCCTGCCCCCCAGGGGTGCAACTTGTACCCCATTGTGAGGTATGTTCTTAAAGAGCCTGCCAGCCTCTTCAAATGTGGCAAATCACACATTTGTCCGAAATCCTCGTTCGGAGCTACGAGTCGTCAAAGTTTGTCTCAATGTTAAGTCTATGGGATTTTTTTGAAATTTGTTCGCCCCTGGGGCGAACACCGTACCCCTGATCTCTTATAAAATTCATACGACACTTCTCCTCAATAGGCCGCACGATTTGATGCCTCATTTAAGTGTCTGTGACAAAAAATGTGGACGTAGGAGTGCGCCAAACTTTTTCCTGGAATAGTTAAATGCTATACTAGAAAATTTCAATGGGAAAAATTTTTGGGGAGCTCCTGCCCCCAAGGGGTGCAACTTTTACCCCATTGTGAGGTATTTTCTTAAAGAGCCTGTCAGCCTCTTCAAATGTGGTAAATCGCAGGTTTCTGCGAAATCCTCGCTCAGAGCTATGAGTCGCCAAAATTTGTCGTAATGTTAAGTCTATGGGATTTTTTGGCCAGTTTTTCGCCCCTGGGGCGAACATCGTACCCCCGATCGCTTATAAAAGTCATAGCACACCTCTCCTAAATAAGCCGGTCGATTTGACGCCTCACCCATGGGTCTGTGATAAAAACTGCGGGAGGAGTAGCGTGCAGAAATTTTGTGTGGAAGAATAATAATAATAATAAATAACATGGGGGTCAATGGGGGAATATTTGGGCAGCTCCTGCCCCCCAGGGGTGCAACTTTTACCCCATTGTGAGGTATGTTCTTACAGAGCCTGTCAGCCTCTTCAAATGTGGTAAATCGCAGGCTTCTGTGAAATCCTCGCTCGGAGCTACGAGTCGTCAAAGTTTGTCGCAATGTTAAGTCTATGGGATTTTTGGGAAATTTGTTCGCCCTTCGGGCGAACATCGTACCCCCAATCGCTTAGAAAAGTCATAGCACACCATTCCCGAATATTCCGCACGTTTTGAGACCTCATTCATGGGTGTGTGACAAAAACTGCGGGAGGAGTAGCGTGCCAAACTTTTGGGCCGGCTCAAAAAACACAATAGTAATAGTGTTGCCTTGCTTTCAGCAAGCACCACTAACTAGAATGTACATTTCCAGAGGAAAATGTGAAGTGGTGCTTGCAGTGGCAAAACTCACCACCCGGTTGCTAGGGTGTTATGGCTGGTTGCTATGGTGTTCTGGGTGGTTGCTAGGCGGTTGCTAGGGTATTATTGTTGGTTGCTAAGTTGTTCTGGGTGTTGCTAGGTGGTTGCTATGTGGTTGCTAGGGTATTCTGGGTGGTTGCTAGGGTGTTGCTAGGGTGTTCTGGGTGGTTGCTAGGGTGTTGCTAGGTGGTTGCTAGGGTGTTTTGGTTGGTTGCTAGGGTGTTGCTAGGCGGTTGCTAGGGTGTTCTGGGTGGTTGCTAGGGTGTTGCTAGGAAGTTGCTAGGGTGTTCTGAGTGGTTGCTAGGGTGTTCTGGGTGGTTGCTAGGGTGTTATGGGTGGTTGCTATGGTGTTGATGGGCGGTTGCTAGGGTATTCTGGGTGGTTGCTAGGGTGTTCTTGGTGGTTGCTAGGGTGTTCTGGGTGGTTGCTATGGTGTTGTTAGGCGGTTGCTAGGGTATTCTGGGTGGTTGCTAGGGTGTTGCTAGCGTGTTCTGGGTGGTTGCTAGGTGGTTGCTAGGTTGTTGCTAGGAGGTTGCAAGGATGTTCTGGTATAGGTGGTTGGTAGTTGTCACAGATTGTTACTATGAAGTTTGTAGCATTTTCTTGGCATGATTTAGCACTTAGCTAATCAATATTAGCATGTAGCTATTCTCTGCTAGCATGTGTAGCATGTAGCAAGTCATGTTTGCTAGCATGAGTAAAAAGAGCCAACCCCCATCTCTATACGATGTTTTGATGCAGAGATGTAGGTCTTACAAAATGGTTGCTAGGGTACTCTGTTTGGTTGCTAGGGACTGGCTTGGCAGCTGCCAATCATGAAGCTCCAAAGTCAATGTGAATGTATAAACCAACCCCCATCTCTATACGATGTTTTAATGCAGAGATAAAGTCTTGCAAAATGGTTGCTAGGGTACTCTGTTTGGTTGCTAGGGAGTGGCTTGGTAGCTGCCAATCATGAAACTCCAAAGGCTGCTTGTCAGTATGAATTATATAAACCAACTCCCATGCCTCTATGACATTCAGAATGGAAGATATCCCTCTTTGGATTTTGGTTGCTAAGGTGCTCGAAAATGGTTGCTAGGGCATGGCCAGAAATTGTTGAGGTGATTCATGATTGGCTGTTTGCTGGCCCAAGTCAAACGAGCCCACCCTCATGTTTCTATGACACTTATATCCTGAGATATCCATTTGATCTCTTTCAATGGAAGTCTATGGGAGTTGTTGCTAAGGTGCTCTAAATGGTTGCTAGGGCGTGGCTTAATAGCTTCACAATGATCCTGAGAGACTGATTGGTCATCTGAGTAAAATGAGCCCGCCCCCTTGTCTCTATGACACTGTGATCCAGAGCTATGTTCAATACAAAATCCCTATGCAATTTACCATAGTAGGAAAAACACATGCATTTGATGGGACGTCCTTCACCATAGTAAGTCAATGGGGGAAAACTTTAGGCAGCTCCTGCCCCCCAGGGGTGCAACTTTTACCCCATTGTGTGGTATGTTCTTAAAGAGCCTGCCAGCCTCTTTAAATGTGGAAAATCTCACATTTGTCCGAAATCCTCGTTCGGAGCTACGAGTCGTCAAAATTTGTCTCAATGTTAAGTCTATGGGATTTTTTGGAAATTTGTTCGCCCCTGGGGCGAACACCGTACCCCTGATCTCTTATAAAATTCATACGACACTTCTCCTCAATAGGCCGCACGATTTGATGCCTCATTTAAGTGTCTGTGACAAAAAATGTGGACGTAGGAGTGCGCCAAACTTTTTCCTGGAATAGTTAAATGCTATACTAGAAAATTTCAATGGGAAAAATTTTTGGGGAGCTCCTGCCCCCCAGGGGTGCAACTTTTACCCCATTGTGAGGTATTTTCTTAAAGAGCCTGTCAGCCTCTTCAAATGTGGTAAATCGCAGGTTTCTGCGAAATCCTCGCTCAGAGCTATGAGTCGCCAAAATTTGTCGTAATGTTAAGTCTATGGGATTTTTTGGCCGGTTTTTCGCCCCTGGGGCGAACATCGTACCCCCGATCGCTTATAAAAGTCATAGCACACCTCTCCTAAATAAGCCGGTCGATTTGACGCCTCACCCATGGGTCTGTGATAAAAACTGCGGGAGGAGTAGCGTGCAGAAATTTTGTGTGGAAGAATAATAATAATAATAAATAACATGGGGGTCAATGGGGGAATATTTGGGCAGCTCCTGCCCCCCAGGGGTGCAACTTTTACCCCATTGTGAGGTATGTTCTTACAGAGCCTGTCAGCCTCTTCAAATGTGGTAAATCGCAGGCTTCTGTGAAATCCTCGCTCGGAGCTACGAGTCGTCAAAGTTTGTCGCAATGTTAAGTCTATGGGATTTTTGGGAAATTTGTTCGCCCTTCGGGCGAACATCGTACCCCCAATCGCTTAGAAAAGTCATAGCACACCATTCCCGAATATTCCGCACGTTTTGAGACCTCATTCATGGGTGTGTGACAAAAACTGCGGGAGGAGTAGCGTGCCAAACTTTTGGGCCGACTCAAAAAACACAATAGTAATAGTGTTGCCTTGCTTTCAGCAAGCACCACTAACTAGAATGTACATTTCCAGAGGAAAATGTGAAGTGGTGCTTGCAGTGGCAAAACTCACCACCCGGTTGCTAGGGTGTTATGGCTGGTTGCTATGGTGTTCTGGGTGGTTGCTAGGCGGTTGCTAGGGTATTATTGTTGGTTGCTAAGTTGTTCTGGGTGTTGCTAGGTGGTTGCTATGTGGTTGCTAGGGTATTCTGGGTGGTTGCTAGGGTGTTGCTAGGGTGTTCTGGGTGGTTGCTAGGGTGTTGCTAGGTGGTTGCTAGGGTGTTTTGGTTGGTTGCTAGGGTGTTGCTAGGCGGTTGCTAGGGTGTTCTGGGTGGTTGCTAGGGTGTTGCTAGGAAGTTGCTAGGGTGTTCTGAGTGGTTGCTAGGGTGTTCTGGGTGGTTGCTAGGGTGTTATGGGTGGTTGCTATGGTGTTGATGGGCGGTTGCTAGGGTATTCTGGGTGGTTGCTAGGGTGTTCTTGGTGGTTGCTAGGGTGTTCTGGGTGGTTGCTATGGTGTTGTTAGGCGGTTGCTAGGGTATTCTGGGTGGTTGCTAGGGTGTTGCTAGCGTGTTCTGGGTGGTTGCTAGGTGGTTGCTAGGTTGTTGCTAGGAGGTTGCAAGGATGTTCTGGTATAGGTGGTTGGTAGTTGTCACAGATTGTTACTATGAAGTTTGTAGCATTTTCTTGGCATGATTTAGCACTTAGCTAATCAATATTAGCATGTAGCTATTCTCTGCTAGCATGTGTAGCATGTAGCAAGTCATGTTTGCTAGCATGAGTAAAAAGAGCCAACCCCCATCTCTATACGATGTTTTGATGCAGAGATGTAGGTCTTACAAAATGGTTGCTAGGGTACTCTGTTTGGTTGCTAGGGACTGGCTTGGCAGCTGCCAATCATGAAGCTCCAAAGTCAATGTGAATGTATAAACCAACCCCCATCTCTATACGATGTTTTAATGCAGAGATAAAGTCTTGCAAAATGGTTGCTAGGGTACTCTGTTTGGTTGCTAGGGAGTGGCTTGGTAGCTGCCAATCATGAAACTCCAAAGGCTGCTTGTCAGTATGAATTATATAAACCAACTCCCATGCCTCTATGACATTCAGAATGGAAGATATCCCTCTTTGGATTTTGGTTGCTAAGGTGCTCGACAATGGTTGCTAGGGCATGGCCAGAAATTGTTGAGGTGATTCATGATTGGCTGTTTGCTGGCCCAAGTCAAACGAGCCCACCCTCATGTTTCTATGACACTTATATCCTGAGATATCCATTTGATCTCTTTCAATGGAAGTCTATGGGAGTTGTTGCTAAGGTGCTCTAAATGGTTGCTAGGGCGTGGCTTAATAGCTTCACAATGATCCTGAGAGACTGATTGGTCATCTGAGTAAAATGAGCCCGCCCCCTTGTCTCTATGACACTGTGATCCAGAGCTATGTTCAATACAAAATCCCTATGCAATTTACCATAGTAGGAAAAACACATGCATTTGATGGGACGTCCCTCACCATAGTAAGTCAATGGGGAAAACTTTGGGCAGCTCCTGCCCCCCAGGGGTGCAACTTTTACCCCATTGTGAGGTATGTTCTTACAGAGCCTGTCAGCCTCTTCAAATGTGGTAAATCGCAGGCTTCTGTGAAATCCTCGCTCGGAGCTACGAGTCGTCAAAGTTTGTCGCAATGTTAAGTCTATGGGATTTTTGGGAAATTTGTTCGCCCTTCGGGCGAACATCGTACCCCCAATCGCTTAGAAAAGTCATAGCACACCATTCCCGAATATTCCGCACGTTTTGAGACCTCATTCATGGGTGTGTGACAAAAACTGCGGGAGGAGTAGCGTGCCAAACTTTTGGGCCGACTCAAAAAACACAATAGTAATAGTGTTGCCTTGCTTTCAGCAAGCACCACTAACTAGAATGTACATTTCCAGAGGAAAATGTGAAGTGGTGCTTGCAGTGGCAAAACTCACCACCCGGTTGCTAGGGTGTTCTGGGTGGTTGCTAGGTGGTTGCTAGGGTGTTGCTAGGTGGTTGCTAGGGTGTTCTGTGTGGTTGCTAGGGTGTTGCTAGGCGGTTGCTAGGGTGTTCTGGGTGGTTGCTAGGGTGTTGCTAGGAAGTTGCTAGGGTGTTCTGAGTGGTTGCTAGGGTGTTCTGGGTGGTTGCTAGGGTGTTATGGGTGGTTGCTATGGTGTTGATGGGCGGTTGCTAGGGTATTCTGGGTGGTTGCTAGGGTGTTCTTGGTGGTTGCTAGGGTGTTCTGGGTGGTTGCTATGGTGTTGTTAGGCGGTTGCTAGGGTATTCTGGGTGGTTGCTAGGGTGTTGCTAGCGTGTTCTGGGTGGTTGCTAGGTGGTTGCTAGGTTGTTGCTAGGAGGTTGCAAGGATGTTCTGGTATAGGTGGTTGGTAGTTGTCACAGATTGTTACTATGAAGTTTGTAGCATTTTCTTGGCATGATTTAGCACTTAGCTAATCAATATTAGCATGTAGCTATTCTCTGCTAGCATGTGTAGCATGTAGCAAGTCATGTTTGCTAGCATGAGTAAAAAGAGCCAACCCCCATCTCTATACGATGTTTTGATGCAGAGATGTAGGTCTTACAAAATGGTTGCTAGGGTACTCTGTTTGGTTGCTAGGGACTGGCTTGGCAGCTGCCAATCATGAAGCTCCAAAGTCAATGTGAATGTATAAACCAACCCCCATCTCTATACGATGTTTTAATGCAGAGATAAAGTCTTGCAAAATGGTTGCTAGGGTACTCTGTTTGGTTGCTAGGGAGTGGCTTGGTAGCTGCCAATCATGAAACTCCAAAGGCTGCTTGTCAGTATGAATTATATAAACCAACTCCCATGCCTCTATGACATTCAGAATGGAAGATATCCCTCTTTGGATTTTGGTTGCTAAGGTGCTCGAAAATGGTTGCTAGGGCATGGCCAGAAATTGTTGAGGTGATTCATGATTGGCTGTTTGCTGGCCCAAGTCAAACGAGCCCACCCTCATGTTTCTATGACACTTATATCCTGAGATATCCATTTGATCTCTTTCAATGGAAGTCTATGGGAGTTGTTGCTAAGGTGCTCTAAATGGTTGCTAGGGCGTGGCTTAATAGCTTCACAATGATCCTGAGAGACTGATTGGTCATCTGAGTAAAATGAGCCCGCCCCCTTGTCTCTATGACACTGTGATCCAGAGCTATGTTCAATACAAAATCCCTATGCAATTTACCATAGTAGGAAAAACACATGCATTTGATGGGACGTCCCTCACCATAGTAAGTCAATGGGGAAAACTTTGGGCAGCTCCTGCCCCCCAGGGGTGCAACTTGTACCCCATTGTGAGGTATGTTCTTAAAGAGCCTGCCAGCCTCTTCAAATGTGGCAAATCACACATTTGTCCGAAATCCTCGTTCGGAGCTACGAGTCGTCAAAGTTTGTCTCAATGTTAAGTCTATGGGATTTTTTTGAAATTTGTTCGCCCCTGGGGCGAACACCGTACCCCTGATCTCTTATAAAATTCATACGACACTTCTCCTCAATAGGCCGCACGATTTGATGCCTCATTTAAGTGTCTGTGACAAAAAATGTGGACGTAGGAGTGCGCCAAACTTTTTCCTGGAATAGTTAAATGCTATACTAGAAAATTTCAATGGGAAAAATTTTTGGGGAGCTCCTGCCCCCAAGGGGTGCAACTTTTACCCCATTGTGAGGTATTTTCTTAAAGAGCCTGTCAGCCTCTTCAAATGTGGTAAATCGCAGGTTTCTGCGAAATCCTCGCTCAGAGCTATGAGTCGCCAAAATTTGTCGTAATGTTAAGTCTATGGGATTTTTTGGCCAGTTTTTCGCCCCTGGGGCGAACATCGTACCCCCGATCGCTTATAAAAGTCATAGCACACCTCTCCTAAATAAGCCGGTCGATTTGACGCCTCACCCATGGGTCTGTGATAAAAACTGCGGGAGGAGTAGCGTGCAGAAATTTTGTGTGGAAGAATAATAATAATAATAAATAACATGGGGGTCAATGGGGGAATATTTGGGCAGCTCCTGCCCCCCAGGGGTGCAACTTTTACCCCATTGTGAGGTATGTTCTTACAGAGCCTGTCAGCCTCTTCAAATGTGGTAAATCGCAGGCTTCTGTGAAATCCTCGCTCGGAGCTACGAGTCGTCAAAGTTTGTCGCAATGTTAAGTCTATGGGATTTTTGGGAAATTTGTTCGCCCTTCGGGCGAACATCGTACCCCCAATCGCTTAGAAAAGTCATAGCACACCATTCCCGAATATTCCGCACGTTTTGAGACCTCATTCATGGGTGTGTGACAAAAACTGCGGGAGGAGTAGCGTGCCAAACTTTTGGGCCGACTCAAAAAACACAATAGTAATAGTGTTGCCTTGCTTTCAGCAAGCACCACTAATAATAAGTTTAAATAGGATTTCAGTAAGTTGGCTTTCTCAAGCCAACTTAATGAAACATAATTTCCACTAAAATATGGGTAACTATTACTCTCTAAACTTTTTATATTTTTATATTTTTATATAGTTTTATAGCCTACTTTTTCATGATGCATTTTTTTGTGATTAACTTTTTATTAGATTTTAAAATATGTAGAAATTTTTGTGTACCAAAAATAAAAATTAACACAAACTATATATATATATATAAATATCATGGAAAAATACCACGACAAATATATTTAAAGGAGTAGTTCACTTTTGAAAAAAAAAAATTTGCTGATAATTTACTCACCCCCATGTCATCCAAGATGTCCATGTCTTTCTTTCCTCAGTCGAAAAGAAATTAAGGTTTTTGATGAAAACATTCCAGGATTTGCTCCATATAATGGACTTCAATGGGAACCAAACGGTTCAAGGTCCAAAAGACAGTTTCAGTGCAAACTGAAGTGGCTTTAAACGATTCCAGACGACGAGGGTCTTATCAAGCGAAACGATCAGTCATTTAAAAAAAAAAAAAAAAAATAACAAAGTTTTAAGTTTTATAAGCTCAAGTGCTCGCCTTGCTCTGTGCAGTTGTGCACTTTCTTAAAGCTACACTGTGTAACTCTTTTAGTTTATTCTTCGCTAAAACACTTAGTTCTTTCAAAAATATGTGTGCTCATTAACTTTGTTCAAGTAATAAAGTATTCCCGTGAGTGTATAATATGCCATTGAAAATACATACGGGTAAGGGGTTCTAATGTCGGTCGCCATGTTGCCCCTCCATTTTGTAGCCAAAGAGTTACATACCCGTTAATTCAAGCTTCGCCTTTCACGTTTACATTTGAGTTAACACTCATGGATGAGGTCGAACTGGAAGCCATGTTAAAGGATTAGTTCACTTTTGAAAAAACTTTTGCTGATAATTTACTCACCCCCGTGTCATCCAAGATGTCCATGTCTTTCTGTCCTCAGTCGAAAAGAAATTAAGGTTTTTGATGAAAACATTCCAGGATTTTTCTCCATATAATGGACTTCAATGGGAACCAGACGGTCCAAGGTCCAAAATACAGTTAATAACAGTTTCAGATGCAGCTTCAAATGTCTTTAAACGACACCAGACGATGAATAAGGGTCTTATCATGCGAAACGAGCGGGTTATTTCAAAACTTATTCCAAAAATGTAACTTTTCTAAGGACAAATGCTAGCCTTGCTCTATTCTGTGAGGCGCGTTTGTAACGTCACGTAATACGTAATTACGTTCAAAAGGTCACAGGCGACGTAGCCGAAAGTACAGAGTCAGAGTGTTTACAAGTTGAACGCATAGGTTGAACGTGCAAACTAACTCAAACGCCGTTTACAAAAAAAGGAATTAAAAGGAAAAACAACGATGTCGGACGATTTTGATTCTGTACTTCCGGCTACGTCGCCCGTGACCTTTTGAACGTAATTACGTATTACGTGACGTTACAAACGCGCCTCACAGAATAGAGCAAGGCTAGCATTTGTCCTTAGAAAAGTTACATTTTTGGAATAAGCTTTAAAATAACCGATAGTTTCGCATGATAAGACCCTTATTCACTAGGGGTGGCACGGTACATGAAAAAACACCCGAACCGTTCGGTTCGCTTGTCTCGGTTCGGAGCGTGTGTGCGTCTCACGGTTCGACGCATGCGCAATGTAACCTCGTGCCCGTATGTGACGTGTGTTTTCTTTTCGCGCGACATAAACTTGTTCGACTTGGACCGGCGCTGCACAGAGCGATCGGTGAATAACATCAATCTAGCGCGAGTTGGCTCCGTATGCATTCATCACTTTCGCGGTATTTGATGTCATTACCGATCGCTCTGTGCAGCGCCGGTTCAAGTTAGTAAACAAGCCAGTAAAAGTGGAGTATGGAGCGCTGCAGGTCACGGCACGCGGAGAAATGGCAAGTGGGAGAGATGAGGGAGTTGGAGGATGCGCCAGCGTCGTCTATGGTATAAGTCCGGTGTGTGGGAACATTTTGGATTTCATGTTATGATATTTTAATTTAACTACAGTGGCACTTTATGTATAGATAAGAGCGTCAGTCATACGTTTCCAAACCCTGCTCTTTAATTTTAAGTGGAAAAAAGTACCCTCACATTTTGGGAATAGAAGCATTGTTGATACTGTTTTTGTGTTGAGGCTGAACTTAAATTTCACTTTATGTTTATGGCCTTTGCTAAATTGCTATTGCTATAGCTTAATTATCTATAGGCAATGAGGTTTCATGTATATTGACATTTAAAAGACAGTGTTTTAAGAGTTGCTCTCTTTTTCTTTTAAAAGATAGAATTTTGGTAAGAGCTACAAAAGTTAGCAGTTGATACATGAAAGTTAATTTCTTTGTGTAAATAAGATTTATGTGATAAAAATGCACAAGTTCTTGTAGAGATAGTGATACACATTCTCCTTTTTTTTTTGCCAAATAAACAAAAAGCATGTCAATTTCTTCTCTCTTGCTGTATCTAAATCTCACCTAGCTTTCCTCTGAGATAGTCCCAAAATGTGCTTAAAGTCAAAGAGTCAAATTCAGTTTGTGCATGATTGCATGAATATAATATAATATATATATATATATATATATATATATATATATATTTAATACTGTATCCTAAAGTGTGGATAATTAAGCTATATATCACATGCTGAAGTACATTTCTGGAGTGTTAAAGATTAAAAGAAAAAATAACAAGAACCGTACAGAAACGAAAACCGTGACCCTAAAACCGTGATACAAACCGAACCGTGGGTTTTGTGAACCGTGCCACCCCTATTATTCACCGTCTGGTGTCGTTTAAAGACATTTGAAGCTGCATCTGAAACTGTTATTAACTGTCTTTTGGACCTCGGACCGTCTGGTTCCCATTGAAGTCCATTATATGGAGAAAAATCCTGGAATGTTTTCATCAAAAACCTAAATTTCTTTTCGACTGAAGAAAGAAAGACATGGACATCTTGGATGACACTGGGGTGAGTAAATTATCAGCAAAAGTTTTTTCAAAAGTGAACTTATCCTTTAATCTTGCACTACATTGGCCACCGTAGGTAGGAGTTAAAACGAAATGGGAATTGAGAGGAACAGAAACTAATATTCACCGCATGGTCATATACCTTTTCACCACTAGATGGGGGTAAAAATCACACAGTGTAGCTTTAACAAACGAGTAAGCATCGACCTTTAGTTGAATGAAGTTTAATGAAGACGACATGTTTATTTTGACATGTCCCTGCATAACGACCGCTGGATAGACAAGACCTCCACGAAAGAGCACCGTAAACACACGTGTCATTTGTCTCAGGTGTTCGGGGTGCTAGAAACAGCCAAAGAGAAATACAGCATCGAGGACTACTGCGTCAGCCAGATCTCACTGGAACAGGTGTTTCTCGGCTTCGCCCAGTTCCAGCTCTGCGCCGCTGAGGCCTGCGGGAAATGACACGCTCCTCGAGGCGATCTTCACCTGCTGAGTTAAGAGGTTCATCCTGGGCCGACCGACTCTCCATCAGACAATGGACATTGCTCAGGTGTCTCTCTTCACACACTTCTGACATGATCATGCATAACACTTCCAGACTCGAGCACAGAGGCAGGACCACTAACCGAAGATCTCGGCCAGTAGAAACCATATTCGGTGTTTATTTCTGACCTGTCTGTGCGTTCGCGAGCGCTTCGAGTTTCAACGGGGAGTTCGTCACACTCTGAAACACACTCTGGGTCTTGCCTGAAAGGAAGTGGTGTTTGTTCATCATTGTGTGCGGTTACTTTGTTATTTATGAATGATTTTGTTTTTTGTTTCTCTTCATCCGTTTGTCCACTGTGGTCCCCCCCCCCCCCCCTTCAATTTCTGATAAAATATGCAAAAATGGGCGAAAATATATTGAAATATGCGATGTCCAAAACAAAAGTCTAAGCAAAAAAAAAAAAAAAAAAAATGCTGCTCCTTTGGGTTTGCAATAACAATAGAAAAATAAAATTTACAGGAAAAGTTAGTGAATATTGAAATTTTATAGAATAGCTTTAGGTCATTTATAGAATTTATTAGGGCTGTGCAAAAGTTAATTGCGATTAATCGCATCCAAAATAAAAGTCTGTGTTTACATAGTATATTTGTGTGTGCTGTATATAATTATTTTGTATATATAAATACACACACATGCATGTATATGTTTAAGAAAATGTGTTATTCATATATAAAATATTTATATTTATATAATATAGATTATGTATTTATATATATATACAGAATTTAAGCGCAAATAATTCTTAAATATATACATGCATGCATAGGTATTTATATATACAAAATAATTATATACAGCACACTCAAATATATTAAGTAAAACAGACTTTTATTTTGGATGCGATTAATCGCAATTAACTTTTGCACAGCCCTAGAATTTATACAACTTTATTCCCCTTATCTAGGCATTTATAGGCAGGTATTTGTGATATATCAATTCATCTTCCAAAAAAAAAGAAAAAAAAAGGAAATCATTCTATTAATAGACGTGTTATGTTATTTATGTCAAAATAAGTCACTTTTTAAAATTTCGCTGCTAAAAGTAACCCCAGATTCCTTCATTTTTGCACTTGTTTTTGAAAGAGACCACACATGTTTTAATGCCTTTTCCCTCCACATTTCCAGGTATGATTTTTACCAGATTGTGAATTATTATTATTATGTTATTTTGTTGTTGAATAGTGGAACATGGGCTGTGTGTAATTCCGCAGATGAACACTAGAGGGCGTGCAGTGCACCTTTTTACCGTCTGCATCAAACTGAATGTCTTTAGACACACACTAATGTTCGCTTGTGTGATGAGAGTCTGTCACAGAGCAAAAACCACAACATTTACACAAACTTTAGCTTGTTACTGTGGTTTTGGAGTCATCCTGCTGTGTTTTGTTGCACTACTGATGTGGACTAAAGCCAAGGATTTCATTTAAGGACCATTTTGTGCGATTGCGATCTGTTTTTTTTTTATATAACTATGAGAAATTTGTTCTGCTTGTACTTCATGCTGCTTGGATTGCAACATTGTTCTGATTCTCCAATCAGTTTAACCTGCGTCAGTCCATATTTCAGTCCAGATTCATGTTAACTGAATGTACTTAAAAAACAAAACGCTGGCTCATTCGTCACCCTAACCTCGTACCAACTGACGTACTAAAGATAAAATAGGGCTTTAAGGTGACTGACCACAAATAGTTTCTTTTCTATGTGTATTGTTCTGGCTGTCGTGTCTGAACTGCTTGTTTGAAACTGAAATATTGCATTTTGAGAATCGAGAAAGCAAACTTGACAATGTTAATGATGACAATGTTGATTAAAAATATACCATAATGCAAAAAGGGAATTTACATAATTGTAATCTTGTGTACTGTAGGCTATCACTCAATTAACCTGTGAGAAATGTAAGTATTGCCATTTTCTGTTCTTTTTTTATTAAATCAGCCTTATGCAAAGGAATGCTGTTGTTTTCTCATGGATATCCTATGGACGGTTTTCTAATGGACCCCTTTTCACTATAAAGAAGCCTTTTATTTTTATATTTTTTTTTGCAATGAAAATGTTCCATGGATGTTAAAGATTCTTCATGGGACCATCAATGCCAAAAGTTTAAAACTCGTGTCAGCATTGTTCTGGAAAACGAAGGCTAGAGTTCATTTCGTTGACTTTTACCAGTAAATGGGTTGAAGAAGACTGAAATTCCTCTATGCAATCATTCACCTTTTTTGTTCTCAGACCTGCGCAAGAATCAAAACAGTCTCCGTTTTCCTGTCTACCCCTGACGCCGTTAGCAAGAAGAGCTGATCATCCTCAGACAGGTGAGGGTTCAGCCATGGGAAAGGAGGACAAATGCCGACTGTCTGTCAGTACAGCGGCACAATTTAATATTTAGACTCACTTGTTATGTGTAAACAGCATTGCATTTGATCAAATGCAGCAGGATCTTTTCTCTGCACTACTTTTTGTCATCATTTTTGCCAGAGCCCGTCTAACGGAGAGCCTTGACACTTCCTATTAGCCCTATTGTGTATCATCTTGGTTGCAGTTCCATTAGAATTCCACTGGAGGTGATCGCGAGCGAGTGCAGAATGAATGGGAGTCTATGGGGCTAAATGTGTCTCTTTCACCTGCTTGTCGTTAAATTAACATAGATTTTATTGTTGATTCCGCAAGTTCAATATAGATTATAGGCCAAAAGTCGAGTGAACGAGTACTTATGTCGTTTCGATTTCTTACAGGTTAGGCCGTTGTTGGCCGGAACACGCTAGCATTCTGCTATTGTGTGACGTCATCACAGTTTTGAACGGATTTTTAGAACAGATAAGTGAATGGGTGTATTTTCTTAGCCCTCCCTTTTGAATGCAACTTTGAAATTACTTGACAAAAAAATTACATCCTGAGAAAAGTAGATTTCTGGGGGTGAAACCTAGGGCTGGGTATTGAGACAAATTTCACAATTCGATTCGATTTCGATTCACAAGCTTGCAATTCGATTCGATTTCGATTACGATTCGATTCAATATCGATTATTTTTGGATATCAGTTACAATAAATGGCATTTTTTTCTCAAGGAAATCAAATCTCTTAACTAATGCTGTAAACTATGGTAGTCTAGTTGTAGCCTGCTAGGCTTCATTAGCCTAATATGAAGGTAATAATGAATGAATCACTTAAATTACACTTTTATTTATTTTTATAATAAGACGATTTTATGAAATATAAAAATGGTGGCTGTCATAAAAACTAGCCAGATTTATTCAAATATGCATTAATTATTGAAGAACATTAAGATTATAATGCATATGTAATATGGTGTATATATTTAGCAAAATGCTCCTCTCTAGAGTTATTTTTTCTAGCTGACTAACGAGTTTATGTGGGTTTTCTGAGGTAAATATGACGATACATGACATTGTTTAGCTGTTTAACTGACGTCTTTCCTCGGTTGAAACGCTGATTGAGCGAATCAATGTGACATGATCCGGATTTCGATAAGTTGTACTCTATCTTTAACACACTTTCAGATGCTCATTCATGTTTATTTGGCGCTGTGACTTATTAACCCGGAAGAGAGATGAGCTGCGCCAGAGCGATCTCACGCCACAGCGCCAAAACACTATTTATGTTTTTGAATTTCTAAAGAAAATGGACGTAATTTGAAAATTGAGACTTTGTTTCATATCAATAGTAACAAAGGACAAAGATTATTGTGATTTTTTTGGATGCGCGCAGCCGTGATACAATGTCCCATTCATTCAAATGAAACAGGATGACTAATCGATTCTTGAGATTTAAGAATCGATATCGGTTCGTAAAAATGAGAATCGATTAATTTCGAGAAATCGATATTTATTACCCAGCCCTACTGAAACCCCATTGACTCCCATTCATTCTGCACTCGACCACGAGCGCCCCCGCATGGACACAGACGTGTTACTGCAGCCAGTCCAGAACCCGGAGGTAACCAGCCAATGCCAATTCTCTTCAATTAGACATTCTCTGTTTTTGCTCAATGTCTTTTGAATCAGCTGGTGTTATGGTGATTATTAATGAAGTCAGTTCTTCTCAAGTTCACACAGCAGAGGAACCACATGTGAAGTTCATCACATTAACTATCACCATGATACACTATTGTTTTGATATATTGCAGTGGAGAGGTTTAAAAGTGTATTGCACAATGTTAAATAATCTTTGGTCTGATTGCAGGTGCGTTAAAACAGCTGTGTACTATAGTGATGCAACCTTACTCTTGCCACAGTTGGCCATCAACATAAACAGTAAAACTGAACAGAGGAAAAATGTCGCTCTTTCTGCTGAGAATGAACCATTTAGAGTATTTTTTTTATTGCCATTTATTTTTCAATGTCATTTTAGATTTTAGAACTGTTTATTTAAAGACAATACAATAGCTGAACATCAGACCAGTGCAAAATGATTAACATCTCAGGGTGAGCAATAGCTATTTCCATCCATCTATTTTTATGCAAATTTTGGGATATCGTTTTCAAAAATGCTGGATGGAAATGCCAAGATGCGCATAAATGTTTTATCTTCAAGGTCTGAGCCATAATGGCTTCCCCGATTGCAGCAATTTACATTTTTATTACTGATATTTTGCACAAAACACATGGAATAGAAACACTACTTTATTTGCAAATGTTTTATGCGATTATTTAAATTTTCATAGTTATTGTCTACAGTTTGAGTATTTGGTAGTTTAAAGTCTTTAATTAATATGAATTATTAATTCGCTGCATATTTTGTGGTTGATTATAAAAACACAAGTGAACCGTTATTCAAATGTTATTTTGGTCATATTTTCTTGTACCTTGTTTAGTTTAGTTCCTGGGTTTTAAGATTGAGCGTGACACAATCTGTCCATATTGACTTCTGACCTGTAAGCCTGAATCACACTGACACGGTGTTCATTCATTGGCCAGAGGAGAACTGAGCCTTGTTTCTCTCACGTTTTTTTTTTTTTTTTTTTTTCCTCCATTCTGTCATGATGAAGTTTGGGTTCCTTGCCTCTGTTTCCTCTCTCTGGCTTACTTAGTTGGGGAAACTTAATATTCAGTGATATTATTGACTTGACTACACACTGTAAAAAATATTTTCAAGATTTGTAATCACAACATATTTTCTTTTGTCAAATCAACTTTATAATAATTTATTTAGTTGAGATAACTTATTATTTTGAGTTTCTGATGGTTAAATTAATCTACTTCATTGTATTAACTCACTTTTTCCAGTTCAACCAACTTAAAATTTTAAGGCAACCCAGGTTACTTACTTTTTTAAGTTAAACCAACAATTTGTTTTACAGTGTAGTAATCACAACATTTTTTCTTTTGTCAAACGAACTTAAATAATTTATTTAGTTCAGATAACATATAATTTTGAGTTTCTGATGGTTGAATTAATCTCCTTCAAAACTCACTTTTTCCAGTTCAATGAACTTAAAATTTTAAGGCAACCCAGGTTACTTACTTTTTTAAGTATAACCAACAATTTTTTTTTTTTTTTTTTACAGTGCACCGACAAGTTTTTGAGAAGTGATTTGATTGACAGGGACAGTTAGTGTTCATGACACATGGTTTTACAGCCTAAACCCTCTGGCGAAACATTGCATTGCTTAATCAGGTCTGTGAAAGTAGGTCGGAAGTCACTCCAGGTTAAAGTGTGACTGAGGTGAGAGATGCACTCAACCTTTTGTGTGTGTCTGATTTTATTATTATAGTAAGCTTTTAATATATAAAATACAAACAATATAGCTTATTATAGCATTTAAAGTCATTATATATATATATATATATATATATATATATAAAGAGTTCAGATGCAAAAGTGCCATTTGAAATTTTCTTCTATAATGATCATTTTTATCAAGCTTGTATATTTACGTTCATTAATTTGACTTAAATGGGAATGAATATTACCTATGAATTGTCATTTAAGTGAAATCACTGAACTTAAATATACAAGCTTGATAAAAATTATCATTTTAGAAGAAAATTTCAAATGGCACTTAGAGGCTTTTGCATCTGAACTCTTCATATATATATATATATATATATATATATATATATATATATATACACACACACATATATATATACACACACATATGTATGTATATATATATGACATATTTTGCATAGAACATATTTTTTATTTTAGTTCATTAAAAAATTATATTTCTAACACAAACATGTCTTGCAAATTTTAAATCAATATCTTTTTGTGTTATGTGAAATGAGAAGGGCAGAAAAAAAATCAAAGCTACAAAATCAACCCTATTTTCAGTGACTTCAAAGTTAAAAGTTAGTTAGTTCAATAACTAGCTATATGTCAAAGCATGTCAGAACAGCTCCAGGACCCAGAAAACACCTCAGACCCCAGATGTTTAAGAGCAGATATGTTGAAGATTGGCTGTCGATTCATTAAACGATAAGCCATTTCCACACAAAAACAGGTTATTCAGCGTTGTCTCCCTGTGTGCTACAGGTTTTTTGGAAGGTGATTTTCCAATAGGAGTGAAGACTCTCAGTGGAGCTCACGTTACTGCCTCGAGTCCAGGTGAGACAGGAGTTCACAGTTTTATATGATTAGCCTGTAACTACATGCATGGATGTAATAAAATGAGAGGAAGTGGAGGAAGGTAAATGACATCAAGTTCCTTGGAGCCTACATTACGAAAAACCTCTCTTGGTCCATCAATACTTCTCATTTGGTGAAGAAAGCACAACGATCACAGCGGATCACAGTCACTGAGCTCCCGAGCTTAGATAGAGTGTATGCTAGTCGGTTACACACAAAGACCAGCAGCGTCATTATGCTGCCCTACAAAGAGGGTGGAACTGAGAAAAATGACCCCTTTTTGAGAATGGGGGTTAAAATGCACTATTCAAACTTAAATGGTTGTAATATACCCAAGTTTGGTCTTGTTTTAAAGAAAACACTCAGCAGAATATTGCTGAAGTGAAAACACTTCAAAAAATGAAAGGATAAAAAAGTTATGAAAGTTTAAATTTACAGTAAATCAAATGTACTATATATTTTTTATTTTATATAAAATATATATTTTACAAAATATTTTTTACTCTAAAATTTCTATAAAACCAAAGCCATAACTCTCATCAAGTTATGTTCCAAATTTGAAGTTGATATCACAAAAATTGAAGTTCCCATGAGATTTTGTTTAGGCGTAGTACCAAAAATAGCCACCGGGTGCCATTGAATTCCATCGAATTTAGTTGTATACGTTCTGCCTTAACAAATTAATAGATTTCTGTCCAAATGTCAATTCTGTCACAAAATTTGGAACCTTGAGACTCTGACCTTTCTGACAATATGTGTTTTGTCAAGATTAGAAAAGGTTTTGATAATAAATTATGAAATATAATGACGCACAAAAGGGGAGGAGCCTGATAAAATAAGTACCGTTTCAATTATAAAACAGTTTTCACACGATGAATTCTGAGTTTATAAGCTTTCAAATGATACCTAATTTATGATAACTACTAAAATATGTGATATAATAAAAAATGCGATAAAAAATAATATAAAATATCATTTTTAGAGGATAATATTATACTATAATTTTGTATTTTTTATTAAAAAATACTAAATATGTTTTATTATGAACTTTTAGCATAAAAACAGAAGTTTGAATGATTAAAAGTGGGTGCATCGACTTTTTGTGACAAAGGTCAAAACTCCTGTTATGATGCAGATTTTTTGAGGTGCACTCTTATCATAAATTCATCAATTACTCTTCCTACATCATTTTTAACACAAAACAGGGGTAGAATATCTATTTAGAAGTCTTAGACCTTTCCAACAATATATAATTTGTCATAATTAGATTAGGATTTAATAGAAATATAGTGAAGTAAATTTAGGCGTCCCGGTACCGGGACGGTGACAGTTAAGGGGCTAACCCTTTAACACGTAGTAACCTACAGAGAAATGGAGTGGAACATTACAGGGGTGCGTTTTTTCAATAGCCTTAATAATCAAATACTTCCCATCGATCATTGACTATTATTTTTGCTTTAAATCCCCATCCCTACAAAATACGAAATGTCTTAATTGGACAGCAGACCAGCACCATAGCATACGGAAGAAAGTATAGGCTTAAATAAATTAATAATAAAAAATACAATCAAGTAAATAATAAATAAAGGAATACAAGAGGCTCAGTAGTTTCTGCCGCATTATAGCCTATTATATTATTATTATTATACAAGTAGTTCGGCAGTTGTTGTTGCAGTTACGTGACTGTCTGACTAGTCTACACGTGGGGTGATGACATCATCGTTTCACAAAATATACGGATTGGCCGTACACACGAAAACGCAAGGGTGTCGTTTTCAGATTTATCCACCCTGGGACTCCGGATCCGTCTGGACGAAATGCCAATACGTATACAGCTAAACGCGTCTCTGTGTGGACAGGGCCTTAGAGTGTTGATAACCATTTGATAATATTGTCAAACCCATTGATCCTGTTGTTTGAATTCTTTTGAGATACTGTAGGTCTGCTGGAGGTTCACAACCATGGGTGATTTTCTATATTGTCTTTAGATGCTAAGTGCCTGCTAAAACAGGGGACCCTTAACACACCTTACTGCTGTGTGTAAGGTCAACACCTTTAAGGACTGCCCTCTGAATGCCTATAAGATACCATGTCAAGTTGCCTAAAATCAGATTTGATGACTGGAGCTACCATTAAAGAATCCTGCTCTGTAAATGCATATATAAATCTGCGAGTGCATCAGTTCAGAAGCTTAGAGAGAAAATGGCTGTAATCGAGTCACTTCTGCAGTTTCTCAGCACAGGAACATTACTGGGCGCTTTGCTGTTGCTTCTGGTTCTGTATTTGCTTTCCTCTGGATCCAGATCTCAGAAAGAGGGGAAAGAGCCACCGGGACCCAAACCTCTGCCGCTGCTGGGGAACCTGCTGACCCTTGACCTCGAGAGACCCTTTGACACCTTTTTTGAGGTGGGAACTTGATATGTTTAAAATGAATAGTGGCCTAATATTTTAAGATTTGTTTGTAAATGTCTTTCTCTGTGTCCTCCAGCTGTCCAAAACCTACGGAAACATATTCCAAGTGTGTTTGGGTCCCAGAAAATTTGTTGTTTTAGTTGGGTACAAAACTGTCAAAGATGCTCTCGTGAACCATGCAGAAGAGTTCGGCGACAGAAAAACTGAACTTGGTTTCAGGATAATGCATGGCGAACATGGTAGGATTCTTTGTCGTTGGGTTTTTTTTTTTTTCTCAAATCAACAGAAACGTAATGTACAGAACAAACTGTAAATGTTGAAAAACAAACATGTTGCAAATCCTTTCAGTTCCTCGTGGCATCTCAAGACTAATGCAACTATGTCATATATATTTTTAAGAAACATATAGCTATACATTTATCAATATACTGTAAAATCGAATTAGTTAAACTTACTTAAAAAAGTAAAAACTGAAATGGGAATAGAAGTGTGTACTGACAAATTTACATTTGCTAATTTACATTTGCATTTTGAGTACCCAGAAAATCGCTATATAAATATAACAAATTATTATACTTTAAAAAAATCATTATTGTTAAAATTAATACAAATAAATAACATTGCATTGTTTCCATTGTTTTGTTATGCATGCGGAATGTTGAAGTCTTTGTGTGACTCAAGAATTGTCAATTGCAAGATATTTTCACAAATATCAACCCAATTCAAAGTTTCACAAGTGTTAGCAATAAAATTGTAAAAGATCATTATTCAACAGGAAACATAAAGTTAATGATTTATTTAGAAGTTTGGTAACCTTTTAAAGGCAATCACTAAATAGCTGAGATTTCTTGTTGCATCACTGCATCAATGGGAAGAGAATCACAATAATATAAATGAAGTTGCAGGGAATTAATAACAACAATGTTCTCTCAAATTTCTCACTTGTATTTACAATTCAGTATTCAAGATGACTTTGGTAAATTAGTGAGATAACTGCAGAAGTGAGATAATAAGTGAAAAAGCTATTAAGAATTGCCCGCCTCAAAACCATTGTTGCTTGACAAAATGCCACTCAAAGCAATCAATTAATCTTAACATGGGAGTTAAAAAGTCAGTATGTGAATAGTACAGTTTACTAGATTTTTACAATTAAGGTAAGACATTAAGTAAAGTTAACTAAAAAGGGTTGGTTAGAACACCTGTTGAATTTTGCAATGTAGTCAGTGGTGAAATGACTTATTAACTTATTAACTTGACGTACAGTGAAAGCTTGCTTATTATATGTATTATATAAGTCCCAACGATCTAACGTTAATGTAATCCTTATCTGCTTGTGTTGTTGCTGAGACTGTTTTTGTCTGTGTTGATCAGGAATCCTCTTTTCCAATGGAGAAAACTGGAGAGAGATGCGACGCTTCGCTCTCAGCAACCTGCGGGACTTCGGGATGGGCAAGAGAGGAAGTGAAGAGAAAATCATAGAGGAAATTCACTATCTGAAAGGAGAGTTTGATAAGTTTGAAGGTACAAGCTGAAACACATTTATGGACATCTGCAATCATGCTCTTAGTTTAAAGGGATACTTCACCTCTGGGAAGATGAATGTGTATTTAATATTGGTCATAAGTTTCCTACGCCCCATGAGGCCTTGCGTTAAAAGTGGGCGCGACTTCCGGTTGGAAGTAAACAAAGCGCGACTTGACATGCTTGACACTCGTTCATTCAACAGTTGACAGTCATTCAAGTTATAGCGATCCAAACTAGCTAACGATGTGGGAACACAACCTCAACGAAATTCAAAAGGGTGAAATAACAGTACCTTTACCCTCCGCAGTAGTTGATTGGGAGTATTATAACATTATTAATAATCAATACTCACATGGCATGGTGAATTGAAATAAAAAATACACACTTAGTCATTGTGCTTTGGAGTTTTTTCAAAATTATAAATGAATGTGCTACTTGAATACATTAACTGGCACATTTGGTATTCTGTCAACGTGATCCTGAGTTTAGGTGTAACGTTAACATCAGTAACGAACAGCCAATCACATGCTGATAGAGTTTATAGAATATTAAGAATTTAAACAAATGTACACAGGAAGATTCGTCGTCTTTTGGGAGGTGATGGAAACTACAGTCGTTGGCAGGATCAGAGACGGGCTCAGGATCACTCTGATTTCGTTTTCAGCTTATGTTCAAAACAATCACGTTTAAGCCACTGAATTAGTTTAGTCTGGTTCTACATACAACCGCGAACAGCACATGTTGTCCCTGAGCTCCGCAACGACATCTCTCATAAAGATTTGCGTCTTTAAATAGTAAAATAATTCTCAGAAAAACAGCTAGCCTCTTTGCTAACTAACACACAAAAAACCATTGGAATGCTACTTCCTCACCGGAAGTTTTACCCACTTTTTTTTTTACAGGAGCGCCTCTCGGAAACTTGTGGATATAGTAGAAATGTGAAATTATTTTTGAAATTGAAGCATTGTAGACAGAAAAGGCAGAAAATGTATTTTTTAGTCATGTGGCTGAAAGACGACAACTCCTAGAATGCACTTTCTTTGCTGCCCTTACGAGGCCATCCCAAACCACGCCTACCAGCTACAGGCGTCAGAATCCAAAAAATGGATACAACTAGGCTTGCTTTGATACATCGTGTGTTACTTGATAAATTGATAAAATTCTCACCAGAAGAAAATGGCATCGCTGTGATTCAAGACAGCAATAGGACTATCTGTTTCCATAGGCGCACAGCGAAAGCACTCACACCGCCAGTCCGCCCCTGCTCAAGTCTGGCTGGTCTCAGGTCTTGCTCAAGCCGCCTCTTGTTCCTCCATCTCCCACATCTGTTTATCACTGTATTGCAGCTCGTAGAGGTAGCCGCGAGCATCAGATTCTTGCCCGCCCCTGCTCGAGACTCGAGCTACCTCTACGAGCCCCAATACAGCGATAAACAGATGCGGGAGACAGAGGAACAAGAGGCGGCCGGAGCGAGATAGACTCGAGCAGGGGCGGGCGAGAATCTGATGCTCCTGGCTACCTCTACGAGCCGCAATAGAGCGATAAACAGATGCGGGAGACAGAGGAACAAGAGGTGGCCGGAGCGAGACAGACTCGAGCAGGGGCGGGCGAGAATCGATGCTCCCGGCTACCTGTACGAGCCGCAATACAGCGATAAACAGATGCGGGAGACAGAGGAACAAGAGGTGGCCGGAGCGAGACAGACTCGAGCAGGGGCGGGCAAGAATCTCCCGTCTACATATACGAGCCGCAATACAGCGATAAACAGATGCGGGAGATGGAGGAACAAGAGGCGGCTGGAGCAAGACCTGAGCCCAGCCAGACTTGTTCTCTTGTTCCTCTGTCTCCCGCATCTGTTTATCGCTGTATTGCGGCTCGTATATGTAGCCAGGAGCATCAGATTCTTGCCCGCCCCTGCTCGAGTCTGTCTCGCTCCGGCCGCCTCTTGTTCCTCTGTCTCCCACATCTGTTTATCGCTGTATTGCGGCTCGTAGAGGTAGCCAGGAGCATCAGATTCTTGCCCGCCCCTGCTCGAGTCTGTCTCGCTCCGGCCGCCTCTTGTTCCTCTGTCTCCCGCATCTGTTTATCGCTGTATTGCGGCTCGTAGAGGTAGCCAGGAGCATCAGATTCTTGCCCGCCCCTGCTCGAGTATGTCTCGCTCCGGCCGCCTCTTGTTCCTCTGTCTCCCGCATCTGTTTATCGCTGTATTGCGGCTCGTAGAGGTAGCCAGGAGCATCAGATTCTTGCCCGCCCCTGCTCGAGTCTGTCTCGCTCCGGCCGCCTCTTGTTCCTCTGTCTCCCACATCTGTTTATCACTGTATTGCAGCTCGTAGAGGTAGCCGCGAGCATCAGATTCTTGCCCGCCCCTGCTCGAGTCTGTCTCGCTCCGGCCGCCTCTTGTTCCTCTGTCTCCCACATCTGTTTATCACTGTATTGCAGCTCGTAGAGGTAGCCAGGAGCATCAGATTCTCGCCCGCCCCAACTCGAGTCTGTCTTGCTCCAGCCGCCTCTTGTTCCTCTGTCTCCCACATCTGTTTATTGCTGTATTGCGGCTCGTACAGGTAGCCGCGAGCATCAGATTCTCGCCTGCCCCAGCTCGAGTCTGGCCAGGTTCAGGTCTCGCTCCGGCCGCCTCTTGTTCCTCCTTTTCCTGTGACTGTTTATTGCTGTATTGCGGCTCGTACAGGTAGCCGGGAGCATCAGATTCTCGCCCGCCCCAGCTCGAGTCTGAACGGGTTCAGGTCTCACACCGGCCGCCTCTTGTTCCTCCATCTCCCGCAACTGTTTATCGCTGAATTGCGTATCACACAGGTAGCCGTGAGCATCAGATTCTCGCAACAGATCTTCAAAATCCCCTTCTGCCATTTCAACTTCAAAACTACTTTCCACCATCGTGATTAGCCTACTATTACAAACTTTCTACACAGGACCAGAGGCAAGAGCCCGTTAGCTTAGCTTCTACAGAAGATGGCTGACACGATCTTTACAATCTGTGAGTGAGATCCCGCCCCATATGGGCGTGTTTGAAAACATGCGGAACGCTGGCTTGTAGTCTTTAGCCTCTGGCCCAAATATCCTCCGATGACGCAAAATGACGATTTTTGCGTCATCGGAGGATTTTTTTTC
>NW_024121146.1:885275-952119 GCF_016745375.1 Pimephales promelas
AAAATTATCAGCAAAAGTTTTTTTTAAAAGTGAACTACTCCTTTTAATTCATGATCATGACAAGGATCGTAATATTAAGTATCTTACATTTTAGACACAATATTGCCAGTTACTTTGTGTAGTTCCAATAAAGCAGAACACAGTTGAACCTTTTTTTTCTAGAGTGCACATACTGTATTAATAAGCGATGTTGGGGGAATGTTACTTTTAAAAATAATGCATTACAATATTGCGTTACTGAAAAGCAAATATTGTGTTACTTTAATGGAAAGTAATGTGTTACATTACATTTGAGTTACTTTTTCCTCACTTGGGTTGGGCTTGCTTGTTTGATTTTTTAATAACAAATAAAAAAGTTACATTTTTGGCCAATGTAAAAGACCCTTTTACACCAAAATTGAAATGAATAAACCTCAGGTTGAAGGAACTAGACAGGGAACAAGAAAGCTGTCAGTCAATAAATGGGAGAAAAAACTTGGGTTACTTATTTGGAAAATATATTGTTGTAAATGTACACTATATTGTTGTAAATGTAAAAGTAATGTGAAACTTGTTACTCGTTACTAAAAAAGTAATCTGATTACGTTACTTGTAATGCATTACCCCATATAACACTGTTAATAAACTCCTAAAATATAAACTGTTTATATCCATGTGAAAAAGGCTTCCAATTAAAAAAAAATAATATACTGTACATCTCCAACAAATAAATAGAGAAAAAATGTGACATCCCTCTTGTTCAAAGCTGTTGTAGTCATGATGAAAAAGCTCATTGATTTAAGCATCTGTTTGTGCGGGCTTTGACCCTGTGCCCCCTGCCACAACATATTTGTTTTTCATGGAAATTAATTCATGAGATCTCTGATTTATTAGTGGACACAACTAATTGTTTTCCACTCACAGCGGCATGAATGATGATGGGGACGAGGGTATTCATCAAACTTCAAAAATAAGAGGAACCAAAGAGAGAGAAGCCAGAGGGGGAAAAAATAGATTTTATCTTTCACAGGTGGATGCTGCCTTACATCCACCTCAGCGTTTGCTGATCATTTCTAGGTTGTTTACAAGAAGAAAATGATCCCGACCATCATTTCACCACACTTGGAGGCGTTTAGTCATTTGTAATGCCATTTTGATACACCACTGCCCAAATACATCCCGGGTGCAGTGACCCACTTCAGTCCTGCAGCCCTAAAATTACATTATATTTGGAGCTCCAAGGTAACAAGTTACAAAGTAACTAACTTAAAGGGATACTTCACCTCTGGAAAGATGAATATGTATTTAAAATGGGTCATTTATGTAGAAGAAATGTGAAATTATTTCATTATCTTTCTAGACGGAGTAAAGCCAAAAAATGTATTTTTGGCTTATGTGGATGAAAGACAACAACTCCCAAAATGCAGTTGCTTCGCTGCCCTAGGAGGCCACGCCTACCGGTAACAGCGCAGTAGTTAAACAATTCTATGCTACTACCGAGTCTCTGTGATGAGTCTGCCCGAAAATGTGTTTCGAGATAGGCCAAAATGTCCGGGATTGGCTTTTGCTTTCTACAGTTGTCATTCATCATGTTTACTGTGGCGAGCAGGATGAGTGAAGGCTGCGGGAGAACGGCGCAATGCCGGTGGCGTGATTACTGATGAGCGATACCTGTGAAACATAAGTTACCAGTCTTGTATCTCTCACGGAGGACCGTGAATTTTCTTAGCAATGTTAAAACGCACATCAACCGATCACTTTTTTATCGTTCATGTAAACACTACATTCAGATTCACCAATCAGAATGAGTTAGATTGAAACAAAAGCTGTGCATGTAAACAATGGTGACTGCAGAAAGCAAAAGCTGAATCCCGGGCACCGACGGGAAAAAGAGGATGGTCACCCCTACTACTCAGCTTTCTCCACAGAACAAGAGCCTGCTAGCTTAGCTTCCAAAAAAAGATGGCTGACACTATGTGTCCATTCTGTGAGTGAGATCCCACCCTCTGGGCGTGTTGAAAACATGCGGAACAGCCCCTACTACTGACTGTAGTCTTTAGCCTCTGGCCAAAAAATGGAGGACAAAATTTTCCAGATAAAAAATACATAAATATCTCGTCTCAGGAGAATATGAGGGTGGAAAGGATGGTAATTCGAAAATACTACAGGTTTTCTACTAATACAAGGCATCCTCGGGTTACGACTGTAACCCTTGTTCCCTAAGAAGCCACTAGATTCTTTATCGCAATGCAGACCTTAAATTTACGCACTACCTCGGCAAACGCGAGATCCCAGTCACAGAATCTAATTGCAAAGTAGACTCGTAATCTACACGCTACCTCGGGAAACGCGAGAACCGAGCCACTAGATTCTGAATTTGCAATGCAGACCTTAAATCTACGCGCTGCCTCGGCAAAACGCGAGATCCCAGTCACAGAATCTTATTCCTGAGTAGACCCGTAATCTACACGCTGCCTCGGCAAACGCGAGATCCGAGTCACTAGATTCAATATTGCAATAATTAAGGACAATTCTTATGGGACAAACATCACCAAATAGGACAGCGACAGTTTGACACAGAGCGCTTGCTTCATCACAGAAGTTGACATCTCGTGTGCCGACGTCCCTTTATAGCAGGGGTCGGGAACCTTTTTACCAAGAAGAGCCAAACAAACAAAACAAGATTGAGAATTTTTTCAAAAGAGCCAGAGCAAAGTTTACACTCGTATATTAGACAAATTTGCAACAGTAATATATAATAACACAGCCCATTCTCACTCCCAAGGCGTCACCTAACTGACGCCTTGGGAAGCATTTGGACATGCTTCAATATCTGACGCTTTAGGCGCCCTTTAGCGTCAGTTAGATGACGCCCTAGGATCGCGTGTACCCTACCCCCACCCCACACTTAAACCTAACCGCGTCCTCTAACAGACTCTTTCCTTTAGCGTCAGTTAGATGACGCCGTTGGATCGCGTCATGTAAGTGACGCTAAAGGGCGCCTAAAACGTCAAATATTGAAGCATGGTCAAAGGTGACGCCTTGGGCTGAGAATGCGTTGAATAACAACAGTACAACGACTTGCACAGGTAGTGGTAGCAGTTCTGGTAGTTATATAACGTTACAACACTTTTTTTCCACAAAAAAAAAAAAACAGTTGGGTTTTTTGTGTGCGTGGGGTGGGGTTGACTATAGCTTTCGTGAGGCACAAAACATACGCGCGTGTTATGCGCACACAGCATGTTCTATCTGGCTCTATTCCGGGAGATTTTTACTACTTTTCGGGCATCAGGGAGACCGGAGACGCTATCAATATGCGGGAACTTCCGGGAGACTTGGGATGTCTGATATTTTGTTCACTGACATGCTGGTTTACACACTGGACGAGAAGCGCAGCGCCTCATTTAAAATTCAAACACTTTATTCTCATGACTCCTAGACTAGGAGTGTACACCGGTGACCGGCGGCACATTCAGTGTCTGTCCGCAGCGCCCAGCAACGGCTCAGCAGGACCTTGTTCAAAATCCTGCCTCACCACAGAGCGCCATTTACATAGTTTTTATATAAAATTTACTGTTTTATTTGTCTCAAATCGTCGTTAATGTAGGCTACATACTGACTTCACCGTGTGCTGCAATTTATAGCCTATTTACTTTTACATTCATTTTCAGAAATCAGCTGCTTAAATGAGAATTGCTGAGGTAAAGTGTTCTGCAGACTTAGCAACGATTGTATTTAATTGTACAGTACAATTATAACATAGACATTATCTTAATGTCTTTAGTTTAAACATAACAATATTGCCGGCCAAAAACTGAGAAAGTGTCCGGTGTGCGATACCTCTTTCCTAGATGCGGCGCACGCTTCTCGTCCGGTGTGCGATACTTCTGTCCTAGACGCAGCGCGCGCTTCTCGTCCGGTGTCATGACACCACACAAATTGAGAAACGGGCATCATAAACAAGTGATTAACAAGTGCTTCATGGTGCATCTCAAATTGTCTCTTAATATTTTACTTTTTGAGAGACTTTTTCAGTCAGCATTTGAAAATTGGGAGAGCCATATAAAATCCTGAAAAGAGCCATATATGGCTCGCGAGCCATAGGTTCCCGACCCCTGCTTTATAGCTTCCGCCTATGTGCCGTCACACATTACGTCATGACGCAACACAAATCGGAGATTGGCTTAGTTTCATTCATACTTCAGAGGCGGTACACTGAGGGGCGTTCCCCCAAAGTGTCATTCGACGCAGTTTGAGTTCCCTCGAAAGGGAACTTAATGCTATATCCTGAAGTGTCCCTTTAAAAAGGAAAGTAGTAAATGCTTCATATTATACATATACTAAATATTATTCTTATATAAATGCAAATTAAATATATTTTCTAAGGTTAGTAGTACAAATAAATGTCACTATCCTGAGGAAAATCACTAGAATGGATGACTTCCTTACATATTGTGCTGCCTACACACAATCCCGTACAAGTGATGCTAATGCAAACTGTCAACGCTGTGATGTCAGGAGCAGAGGATAATATTTCCCAGAGGGTTTTGTCACCTCCTGCTGTCAAAAGCCCCTCTCACAAAAAGATCAATGTCCATAATATGATATCCCATGAGACAACGCCACTCTGTAATGTGCATGAGCAGCAGAAAGCCACCAAGAAACCGCTAACCGCTGCAATACGCAATTACATTTTCACTTTAAACAATAAGAATGTACATACATGGGTTTTATATTGCATGTGATCATGCTCTCGTCAAGGTATATTCAGAAATCAGAGTTTCTTTGCATATATTAACATGATTTATGATGAAAATGAACCTGAGTCAACATAGTTTGAAAGTAAATGTATGTCTCTAGAGGGGATTCTAAATTATGGGAATATGATAGGGGAGCTTTAAAATATGCCTGGTGAAATAAATACGCTGTGTCAGCTAAATATAAAGTAGAAGGTTAACATTTCAAAAAGGCCTTGAATAGCGTCTTGTCAGAGGTTCCACACATCTTTAAATTAGTTGGGAAGAGATATTAAACATAATGCTAAACGCACTTGAAAATGTCAAAGTCACTGCAGTGGGATCCACATACAATCTATTACAATAATACGCTTATGATGCTCAGTCATCTTTATTTAAAAAATAAAAACTAAATAAAAAATAATCAATCGTCCAATCAGCATTGCCCATTTGTGGTGACAGCCAGCAAAAACAAAATCAAAGACTAATATCAAACTTGTATATCTTTTAGCAGAAGGATACCAATGCTTTTCTGTGTGTTCGGGATGACATTCTCCAAGGGTGTTGATGACAACGCCAGGAAAAAAACAGGTATGTTTGAGCACTCTCCTTTTTATGGTCATATCTTGTGACATCATGTCCCGTTTTTGGTTTGTTTACATGTCTTTGGTTAGGTGTGTTTGGTGCGTACCAGGCAACTTATTCAAATGACAACAGGGTTTGTTTTAATCTAACCAAACATGCCAAGTGTGAACACACCCTTAGTGTACTTGTTAAAATGGCAAGATAATATGTACAAGTCACGTTTGAGCACTTATAAAAAACTTGGTCTCAGGTAAGCTAACATGCTAAAGCTAACATCAACACCGAACACAAAGCCACAGGTTAAACGCCATTTCCTTAAACGAGCATGTGAAACTACGCTTCATATGTTACATATTGGCGAGTACAAAGGTTGTAGTGCATAGTACAGACTCCTCTGTGACTTCTCCTTATTTCTTTCACTCTGTTCGTCTCCTCAATCAATATTGAAAATGTATTCGTCGTCTAACTAGCCGTCAGTCAGATAAGTCACATTTCATTCTCTCTGACAACTGCGGCTCGTTGCGTGCCTGCGGGCTGTGACTGCAGGGCCTGCTAACCACTTCTCTTATCTCTCCAACTGTGCTGCCATCATCCAATGAGATCGCCTCAAACCATTGGCATCCACTTCTCCAACTCTCCAGTCAATTACCCAGCTCCTGATTTATTCAAAGAGGACGTCTTTGTTATGGATTAAAATTTAATTGCTGGCTTTGCAGGCTTATCCCAAAATGTAACCAATATTGCCCAACCTTGAACAGTGGGTTCATTCTTGGGTGCAATGGCTCCATTTTATAGAAGTTGTTGACTAGGACAAGCTGAAGGAACGCTCTTTCAAAAAATGTGTCTGAAAGCAAGCCACAAATCTGCCCCCAGTGCTTTTCTAAGAATTGTAATGATTTTTCTCAAACAGGGGAAATACAAATAATGTAAATGAGTTTTTCAGTGGAAGATAGAAACTGGAAGGTGGTTAATAATAGCATGATTATGTCTTGTGAATGTCTCTCTTCCATTGGTCGTGCTTACCAGCTAATCTTAAAAGGGTGGTGTTGAATGAATGCTTTTTGTCGGAGAGAATTTTAAGGTGTTTCCATATGGAGGAACCATATGCTGAGTTAATAAAGGGTTCATAAAGATCATGATCCTTTCTATTCCATGCTGAAAAATTAATGAATGAACCAAATAAGGAGCAACAGCAACAGCATTTTGGTCGATTGAATCACAAGTAGACGTTAGAGACACATTCCCGCGTGTTTTAATCTATTTATTTTGTCCACTTTCAACCACTTCTGTCCTTATTTCTTCGACGGGAGGGTCTATGGGGTTAACCCCAGGGGTTATTAACTCAATTTTTAAGAACTAAAATGTTCAATATTGAATATGAAGCACCTGACAGATCCCTGTACGGTTCTATATAGATCCGTTTATTCTAAAAGTGTGAATTGAATCTGAATTGATAAACATCAAATTAGCTTTTAACCGAAGGAAAATTACTCACATTCTTTTGAAATAAGGTGTTCCACCTTACCAAAAAACAAAACTTGAAAAGACGTGGGCTAGTAAATAATGACAGAATTGAATTTGCAAAGTTTTAACCTTTTAAATTTAGTGTTATTATATTATAAAACCCTATGTCTGGGGTCTCTGACATCCCAAGCACTTCATCTAAGTTTTCTGAAAGCATTTCACACAGTGTGTATAGCTCCTCAAGTGCTAATATTCACAGTATTTGGCAGGAGGCGTCATACAGGGGGCAGGGAGTGACCGCAGACGGTTTGTTGCCTGATAAAAGACGTTTTGGAACAAAGCCACATCTGAGATTGAATCTGCGGGCCTTGGGTTTAACACTCTCAACAGGAGGGAAATCTTGCCAGCCGACACAGTTTTACAAATGCGTACGTTAATGTTTTACTTCTCACACACTCAAGCAACACTGCACAAACAAGCATGATTCAGGAAGTTTGCATTTACATTTTTTTTTCTAAACTTTCAGAACCAATGCAAATCATGCACACAAAAAATTAGTAATAAATAAATAAAATTGCAAAATCCTGGCAGCATTGTAAACAAACAATAGCTTGTTTGTTTACAATGCTGCCATTGTAGCTTGTAAACAAACAATAGCTGTTATATATTTATTATCTTTTAAATGACTTTTTAATGTTTCTTATGTTTGAAAAGAAACTTAAAAATGACTTAAGTCTCTTATGCTCACCAAGGCTATTTCTTTGATCACAAAATAGAGTAAAAACAGAATTACATTAAAATACATTTACAGTTTAAAATAACTGGAAAATAGATTTTTAAAATATGCTTTATTCTGTACATTTTTTAACTCCAGTCTTCAGTGTCACATGATCCTTCAGAAATCATTCTGATATGCTGATTTGAAACACTTATGATTATCAATGTTAAAACCAAGTTGACCCAAAAACATTTAACCCCTTTATGAATAGAAAGGATAGCATTTATTTGAAATATACATATTTTGTAACATTATAAATGTCTTTACTGTCACTTTTGATTTCTTTAATATCAGACCTTGCTGAATAAAAGTGTTAATTTACTATTCAACAGTAGTGTATTATTAATAATAATAATACACTCTAAAAAAATGGGTTGTTTCAATCCAAATTTGGGTCAAATATGGACAAACCCAAATGTTTTTTAACCCAACATTTGGGTTTGTCCATATTTGACTCAAATTTGGGTTGAAACAACCCAGCATTGTTTAGAGTGTGGACCTACGGATTGAAGACAGCTCATGTTGAAAAGTATTTGTTAGGGCACACAAGTGGAGCTATTGTCTCTTGACATCTCTCTATTAAGGCCAATTCTCATTCATTTGTGACTGAACACTTCAAAAGCAATTAAAGAGTCACAGGCTTTGTCTTGAGATGGATCAAGCCCATTAGGGGCGTCTTATCAAAGAGTCCAAGCCTTAAAACCGCTTCAGTCTAAAGATCTCTTGTCCCCTACTGCGTCTTGTTACAATGGTGAGCAAGAGAGCGGGCTTTTAGTACGGCCGTCAGCTAATTCCCACCCTATAATGATCCATACAACATGCTGCCATTCAAAGTTGACGCAAATGATTTTGAGTAACACACTTACCAGCTGTCATTAGAGCAGAGAACATACAAATATTAGAGAAAAATCATTTGTGAATCATTTTTACAGTAAGGGTACTGTAATTCCATTTACAGTATTTTATGTGTACACTGTGGAATCAAAAACAATTACTGTGGTTTTAGTTGTATTTACAGTAACTGTAATGCTTGGACTACTGTGATTTTTAAGGTCTTACTGTAAAGTTTACAGTATTCTACTGTAAGAATCTTACACAGTAATGTTACTGTGAAATCTGCCGTAAATAACTGTAGATTTCACAGCCATTTTTTACAGTGTGGCTGTGTCTGATATCACATTTCTCTTGATTAGGTGCTTATTTTAATTGAGTAATTACTTCACGACTGCTATAGTACATTCCATTTAGTATGAATGTGTCTAAAATGTAATCCAGATATACTATATTCATCATGTTGTCATTATCATGTAATCTACCAATGTCATAAATCAGAATCTTGACGGAAGTAGTTACCTTTTTACTCTTTTATGAGTACTACGAATTCAGACACACTTTGGTAACACTTTATAATAATCGCACTCTATTAATCATTTGTTAAGCATGAGTAAACACTTAATCCATCATTTATAAATCATATAGACAGCTATAAATGCTTTTTCTAGATTCATAAGCATATTATATACTGTATGTATTATATACATACTATAATGCGTTTAATAATTGTATTTTCATTTGTTAATGATCAATTAATAATTTCAAAATGAACTATAGCATTATTTACAAACCAGTTATTTAAGAGTTGTCAGTCATTCATAATATCACTTAGAAAGTGTAAGTAAATGTTGTAAATACAAGCATTTAGTAGAGTCTAGTTAACTATTGTGTGAGCTCATCTATAGTGAGGACTGTCCATGCCTTGTAAAGAATTTATAAAGGAGATTTAAAGGCGCATCAATCTTCTAAACAGTAAAATGTAACAAACAAAACACAGTGATGCAGAACATAGAATTATTTAACAGCCTTTAAATCTCCTTTATAAATGCTTTACAAGGCATGCACTTTAGATGAGCTCACAAACATAGTTAACTGGCCACTACTAAATGCTTTAGAACTACCTGAATTAACCCTGAATTACAGCATAAATACATGTTAATAAAGCATTTATTAACACACTCAGTAATCATCACTATATGTCTGAATAATAAGATGTATGATTGTACATTTAAATAGTTTATTAATCATTTATACTTACACGCTCTAATTAATCTTATGAACCACTGAAAACTCTTAAAGGTCCCGTATTATGCCCCTTTCACAAGATGTAAAATAAGTCTCTGATGTCCCCAGAATGTGAATGTGAAGTTTCAGCTCAAAATACCCATCAGATCATTTTGTACAGCATGTTTAAATTGTCGTTTTTTGGGGCTCAGAAAAACACGCTTTTATAGTGTGTGCCCTTTAAATGCAAATAAGCTGCTGCTACCGGCACAGGGGGCGGAGCTTCATGAGCTCACGCTCAGTCTCTCAGGACAAGTTGATAATAACATCAGAAACTCTCAGTAATGGTGTTCATTTCGAGTCGGACAATAATGCCCACAGAGTCAGAGTGCTGTATAGAGATAAAACCAACCCGATCTCACGGGAATTAGTACGAATTTTACGAGGTGGCTAATTCGTAACAATTCATACGACTTCAGTCGTACGAATTAGAACGATTTTGCTAAATTGTACATATTTTATGAATTGACCAATTCGTATGAATTCGTACGAATGACCTACCCCTTACTCCGCCCCTAAACCTAACCATCACGTGGGTTTAGACAAATCGTACGAATTTGTACGAGTGATTAGCCACTTTTTAATCACTCGTACGAATTCGTACGAATTGGTTGTGAGATCCATTATTTATCAATAGCCAACAATTATTTAATAAAAGCCAGGTCCGAATGATGATCAAACATATACTGATGAGTTTAATAAATACTGCTTATTAATGTCTATTAATACTTTACGAATGATGAATTAAGTGTTTACTCATGCTTAACTAATGATTATCAGCGTGTCGTTTTTATAAAGTTTTAACCATACTTTTTTTTTTGTCACATAGCTGTTTTTTGCCTATAGGGAAGTGTGTGATTCTGGATGTAGCAGTGTTTATTGAACGAAATAATCAATGACTCACTTGTCGCCACCTATTGGTGTAAGAATGAAAAAGAACTACTTTGAAAGTGTGACTTGCTAATTTATGAAACCCTCATTTAATCAGATCACCAGGGTTGTGGTGGCATTGTTTTTGGCACAATGCCGTTCTTAGACGTAGACTTATGAGCACTACTCTGTTTGTTGTGGAGAAAAATAAATAGCAATTAATGCAAGAGCCATAAAACTAGCATGAAAGAGTTATAAAGCTCTAATATTTGCTTTGATGCAGGGCTTTTGAGAGCTTTCTGGTTCGTGGTTCATTCTTTCATGTGTTATGGAGTAAAGCAGGGTTTTCTCAAGCAGGTATTTTATTATTGTTTCTAATCAGCCCGACAACAGACCCCGATATATTTTCAGTGTTTATCAGGAACCAGACAAACAATGGCCACAAAAATCAGCATGGAAGAGGGAATTAACAATTTGGCTTTATATCCCATATGGTCAGTTTTTCTTGAAATCCCCAAATTATTACAGTGATTTCAAGACAGAATTGCATATTTGTGGTTTGGGGTTTGTTCTAAACTCAGCACAATACACTTTTGTAATGAATTGATCCCGAACAGATTCATTTTATTGCATCAGTTAATGAATCACATGAACAAACCAATTCACTAAAATGACTCCATTTTAATATATATATGAAGAGTTCAGATGCAAAAGCCTCTAAATGCCATTTGAAATTTTCTTCTTTAATGATGATTTTTGTCAAACTTGCATATTTAAGTTCAGTAATTTCACTTAAATAACAATTAATAGGTAATTAGTGGTGCTTGCTGAAAGCAAGGCAACACTATTACTATTGTGTTTTTTGAGTCGGCCCAAAAGTTTGGCACGCTACTCCTCCCGCAGTTTTTGTCACACACCCATGAATGAGGTCTCAAAACGTGCGGAATATTCGGGAATGGTGTGCTATGACTTTTCTAAGCGATCGGGGGTACGATGTTCGCCCGAAGGGCGAACTAATTTCCCAAAAATCCCATAGACTTAACATTGCGACAAACTTTGACGACTCATACCTCCGAGCGAGGATTTCACAGAAGCCTGCGATTTACCACATTTGAAGAGGCTGACAGGCTCTGTAAGAACATACCTCACAATGGGGTAAAAGTTGCACCCCTGGGGGGCAGGAGCTGCCCAAATTTTCCCCATTGACCCCAATGTTATTTATTATTAGTGGTGCTTGCTGAAAGCAAGGCAACACTATTACTATTGTGTTTTTTGAGTCGGCCCAAAAGTTTGGCACGCTACTCCTCCCGCAGTTTTTGTCACACACCCATGAATGAGGTCTCAAAACGTGCGGAATATTCGGGAATGGTGTGCTATGACTTTTCTAAGCGATCGGGGTACGATGTTCGCCCGAAGGGCGAACAAATTTCCCAAAATCCCATAGACTTAACATTGCGACAAACTTTGACGACTCATAGCTCCGAGCGAGAATTTCACAGAAGCCTGCGATTCACCACATTTGAAGAGGCTGACAGGCTCTGTAAGAACATACCTCACAATGGGGTAAAAGTTGCACCCCTGGGGGGCAGGAGCTGGCCAAATTTTCCCCATTGACCCCATGTTATTTATTAGTGGTGCTTGCTGAAAGCAAGGCAACACTATTACTATTGTGTTTTTTGAGCCGGCCCAAAAGTTTGGCACGCTACTCCTCCCGCAGTTTTTGTCACACACCCATGAATGAGGTCTCAAAACGTGCGGATATTCGGAATGGTGTGCTATGACTTTTCTAAGCGATCGGGGGTACGATGTTCGCCCGAAGGGCGAACAAATTTCCCAAAAATCCCATAGACTTAACATTGCGACAAACTTTGACGACTCATAGCTCCGAGCGAGGATTTCACAGAAGCCTGCGATTTACCACATTTGAAGAGGCTGACAGGCTCTGTAAGAACATACCTCACAATGGGGTAAAAGTTGCACCCCTGGGGGCAGGAGCTGCCCAAATATTCCCCCATTGACCCCCATGTTATTTATTATTATTATTATTCTTCCACACAAAATTTCTGCACGCTACTCCTCCCGCAGTTTTTATCACAGACCCATGGGTGAGGCGTCAAATCGACCGGCTTATTTAGGAGAGGTGTGCTATGACTTTTATAAGCGATCGGGGGTACGATGTTCGCCCCAGGGGCGAAAAACTGGCCAAAAAATCCCATAGACTTAACATTACGACAAATTTTGGCGACTCATAGCTCTGAGCGAGGATTTCGCAGAAACCTGCGATTTACCACATTTGAAGAGGCTGACAGGCTCTTTAAGAAAATACCTCACAATGGGGTAAAAGTTGCACCCCTTGGGGGCAGGAGCTCCCCAAAATTTTTCCCATTGAAATTTTCTAGTATAGCATTTAACTATTCCAGGAAAAAGTTTGGCGCACTCCTACGTCCACATTTTTTGTCACAGACACTTAAATGAGGCATCAAATCGTGCGGCCTATTGAGGAGAAGTGTCGTATGAATTTTATAAGAGATCAGGGGTACGGTGTTCGCCCCAGGGGCGAACAAATTTCAAAAAACTCCCATAGACTTAACATTGAGACAAACTTTGACGACTCGTAGCTCCGAACGAGGATTTCGGACAAATGTGTGATTTGCCACATTTGAAGAGGCTGGCAGCTCTTTTAAGAACATACCTCACAATGGGGTACAAGTTGCACCCCTGGGGGCAGGAGCTGCCCAAAGTTTTCCCCATTGACTTACTATGGTGAGGGACGTCCCATCAAATGCATGTGTTTTTCCTACTATGGTAAATTGCATAGGGATTTTATATTGAACATAGCTCTGGATCACAGTGTCATAGAGACAAGGGGCGGGCTCATTTTACTCAGACGACCAATCAGTCTCTCAGGATCATTGTGAAGCTATTAAGCCACGCCCAGCAACCATTTAGAGCACCTTAGCAACAACTCCCATAGACTTCCATTGAAAGAGATCAAATGGATATCTCAGGATATAAGTGTCATAGAAACATGAGGGTGGGCTCGTTTGACTTGGGCCAGCAAACAGCCAATCATGAATCACCTCAACAATTTCTGGCCATGCCCTAGCAACCATTATCGAGCACCTTAGCAACCAAAATCCAAAGAGGGATATCTTCCATTCTAAATGTCATAGAGGCATGGGAGTTGGTTTATATCATTCATACTGACAAGCAGCCTTTGGAGTTTCATGATTGGCAGCTACCAAGCCACTCCCTAGCAACCAAACAGAGTACCCTAGCAACCATTTTGTAAGACCTACATCTCTGCAACAAAACATCGTATAGAGATGGGGGTTTGCCTTCTGTCAACTAGTGTTTAAATATAATCTCATACACTGTATAATCACACCATAGCAACCATATAGAGTACCCTAGTAACCACCTGAACACATGAATAAGCCATTTCTCCGCTGAATAAGCCATTTCTCATCACACAAACATTGTACAGACATGTTTGGTGTCTCGTATGCAATCATGTACCACACTCTAGCAACCGGGTGGTGAGTTTTGCCACTGCAAGCACCACTTCACATTTTCCTCTGGAAATGTACATTCTAGTTATTCTTCTTCTTCTTCTTCTTCTTCTTATTATTCTGGCCACTTTTTGGTTCGCTACTCCTCCCGCAAATTTTGTCACAGACCCATGGGTGAGGTGTCAAATCGACCGGCTCATTTAGGAGAGGTGTGCTATGACTTTTCTAAGAGATCGGGGGTACGATGGTCGCCCCAGGGGCGAAAAACGGCCGAAAAAAATCCCATAGACTTAACATTGCGAAAAATTTTGACGAGTCATAGCTCTGAGATCGGATTTCGCAGAAACCTGTGATTTACCACATTTGAAGAGGGTGACAGGCTCTGTAAGAAAATACCTCACATTGGGGTAAAAGTTGCACCCCTTGGGGGCAGGAGCTGCCCAAAATTTTGCCAAAATTCCCATAGACTTAACATTGCGAAAAAATTTGACGAGTCATAGCTCTGAGCGAGGATTTCGCAGAAACTTGCAATTTACCACATTTGAAGAGGCTGACAGGCTCTTTAAGAAAATACCTCACAATGGGGTAAAGGTTGCACCCCTGGGGGGCAGGAGCTCCCCGAATATTTTTCCCATTGAAATTTTCTAGTATAGCATTTTACTATTCCAGGAAAAAGTTTGGAGCACTCCTACGTCCACATTTTTTGTCACAGACCCATGAATGAGGCATCAAATCGTGCGGCCTATTGAGGAGAAGTGTCAAATGAATTTTATAAGAGATCAGGGGTACGGTGCTCGCCCCAGGGGCGAACAAATTTCCAAAAAATCCCATAGACTTAACATTGAGACAAACTTTGACGACTCATAGCTCCGAACAACGATTTCGGAAAAATGTGTGATTTTCCACATTTGAAGAGGCTTGCAGGCTCTGTAAGAATATACCTCACAATGGGGTAAAAGTTGCACCCCTGGGGGGCAGGAGCTGCCCAAAGTTTTCCCCATTGACTTACTATGGTGAAGGACGTCCCATCAAATGCATGTGTTTTTCCTACTATGGTAAATTGCATAGGGATTTTGTATTGAACATAGCTCTGGATCACAGTGTCATAGAGACAAGGGGGCGGGCTCATTTTACTCAGACGACCAATCAGTCTCTCAGGATCATTGTGATGCTATCAAGCCACGCCCTAGCAACCATATAGAGCACCTTAGCAACAACTCCCATAGACTTCCATTGAAAGAGATCAAAGGGATATCTCCGGATAGAAGTGTCATAGAAACACAAGGGTGGTCTCGTTTGACTCGGGGTAGCAAACAGCCAATCATGAATCACCTCAACAATTTCTGGCCACACCCTAGCAACCATTATCGAGCACCTTAGCAACCAAATTTTAAAGAGGGATATCTTCCATTGTGAATGTCATACAGGCTTGGGAGTTGTATTATATCAATTATACTGACAAGCAGCCTTTGGAGATTCATGATTGGCAGCTGCCAAGCCACTCCCTAGCAACCAAAAAGAGTACCCTAGCAACCATTTTGCAAGGCCTACATCTCTGCATCAGAACATCGTATAGAGATGGGGGTTGGTTTATACATTCACATTGACTTTGGAGCTTCATGATTGGAAGCTGCCAAGCCACTCCCTAGCAACCAAACAGAGTACCCTAGCAACCGTTTTGCAAGACCTATATCTCTGCATCAAAACATCGTATAGAGATGGGGGTTGGTTTAAACATTCACATTGACTTTGGAGCTTCATGATTGGCAGCTGCCAAGCCACTCCCTAGCAACCAAACAGAGTACCCTAGCAACCGTTTTTCAAGACCTATATCTCTGCATCAAAACATCGTATAGAGATGGGGGTTGGCTCTTTTTACTCATGCAAGCAAACATGACTTGCTACATGCTACACATGCTAGCAGAGAATAGCTACATGCTAATATTGATTAGCTAAGTGCTAAATCATGCCATGAACATTATAAAAACTCTATAGTAACCATATGTGAACAATACCAACCACCTAGTAACACCATAGCAACCACCCAGAACACCCTAGCAACCACCTAGCAACACCATAGCAACCAACCAGAAAACCCTAGCAACCGCCTAGCAACACCCTAGCAACCGCCTAGCAACCACCAGAACACCTTAGCAACCCTAGCAACCACCCAGAATACCATAGCAACCACCTAGCAACACCCTAGCAACCACCAAGAATACCCTAGCAACCACCTAGCAACACCCTAGCAACCACACAGAACACCCTAGCAACCGCCTAGCAACACCCTAGCAACCAACCAGAACACCTATCAACACCCTAGCAACCACCCAGATCACCCTAGCAACCACCTACCAATACCCTAGCAACCATCTATAACAACCCTAGCAACCACCCAGAAAACCGCTAGCCCGCTAGCAACACCCTGGCAACCATATAAGAACACCCTAGAAACCACATAGCAACACCTAGCAACCACCCAGAACACCCTAGCAACCACCTAGCAACACCTGGCAACCATCCTATAACACCCTAGCAACCACCTAGAAACACCTTAGCAACCACCTAGCAAACACCTAGCAACCATCAGAACACCCTAGCAACCACCTAGCACACCCTAGCAACCACCCATAACACCTAGCAACGAGCGAGCTTTTGCCACTGCAAGCAACCACTTCACATTTTCCTCTGGAAATGTACATTCTAGTTAGTGGTGCTTGCTGAAAGCAAGGCAACACTATTACTATTGTGTTTTTTGAGTCGGCCCAAAAGTTTGGCACGCTACTCCTCCCGCAGTTTTTGTCACACACCCATGAATGAGGTCTCAAAACGTGCGGAATATTCGGGAATGGTGTGCTATGACTTTTCTAAGCGATCGGGGTACGATGTTCGCCCGAAGGGCGAACAAATTTCCCAAAAATCCCATAGACTTAACATTGCGACAAACTTTGACGACTCATAGCTCCGAGCGAGAATTCACAGAAGCCTGCGATTCACCACATTTGAAGAGGCTGACAGGCTCTGTAAGAACATACCTCACAATGGGGTAAAAGTTGCACCCCTGGGGGGCAGGAGCTGCCCAAATTTTTCCCCCTTGACCCCAATGTTGTTTATTATTATTATTCTTCCACACAAATTTCGGCACGCTACTCCTCCCGCAGTTTTTGTCACAGACCCATGAATGAGTTGTCAAAACGTGCGGCTTGTTCGGGAATGGTGTGCTATGACTTTTCTAAGCGATCGGGGGTACGATGGTCGCCCCAGGGGCGAAAAACGGCCCAAAAAATCCCATAGACTTAACATTACGACAAACTTTGACGACTCATAGCTCTGAGCGAGAATTTCGCAGAAATGTGTAATTTACCACATTTGAAGAGGCTGACAGGCTCTTTAAGAAAATACCTCACAATGGGGTAAAAGTTGCACCCCTTGGGGGCAGGAGCTCCCCAAATTTCCCCCATTGACCCCATGTTATTGAAATTTCTAGTATAGCATTTTACTATTCCAGGAAAAAGTTTGGCGCACTCCTACGTCCACAGTTTTTGTCACAGACCCATGAATGAGGCATCAAATCGTGCGGCTATTGAAGAGAAGTGTCCTATCACTTTTATCAGAGATCGGGGGTACGGTGTTCGACCCAGGGGCGAACAAATTTCCAAAAAATCCCATAGACTTAACATTGAGACAAACTTTGACGACTCGTAGCTCCAAACAAGGATTTCGGAAAAACGTGTGATTTGCCACATTTGAAGAGGCTGGCAGGCTCTTTAAGAACATACCACACAATGGGGTAAAAGTTGCACCCCTGGGGGGCAGGAGCTGCCCAAAGTTTCCCCATTGACTTACTATGGTGAAGGACGTCCCATCAAATGCATGTGTTTTTCCTACTATGGTAAATTGCGTAGGGATTTTGTATTGAACATAGCTCTGGATCACAGTGTCATAGAGACAAGGGGCGGGCTCATTTTACTCAGATGACCAATCAGTCTCTCAGGATCATTGTGAAGCTATTAAGCCACGCCCTAGCAACCATTTAGAGCACCTTAGCAACAACTCCCATAGACTTCCATTGAAAGAGATCAAAGGGATATCTCCGGATAGAAGTGTCATAGAAACATGAGGGTGGGCTCGTTTGACTTGGGCCAGCAAACAGCCAATCCTGAATCACCTCAACACTTTCTGGCAACGCCCTAGCAACCATTAGAGCACCTTAGCAACCAAAATCCAAAGAGGGATATCTTCCATTCTGAATGTCATAGAGGCATGGGAGTTGGTTTATATCATTCATACTGACAAGCAGCCTTTGGAGTTTCATGATTGGCAGCTGCCAAGCCACTCCCTAGCAACCAAACAGAGTACCCTAGCAACCATTTTGCAAGACCTATATCTCTGCATCAAAACATCGTATAGAGATGGGGGTTGGTTTATACATTCACATTGACTTTGGAGCTTCATGATTGGCAGCTGCCAAGCCAGTCCCTAGCAACCAAACAGAGTACCCTAGCAACCATTTTGTAAGACCTACATCTCTGCATCAAAACATCGTATAGAGATGGGGTTGGCTCTTTTACTCATGCTAGCAAACATGACTTGCTACATGCTAACATGCTAGCAGAGAATAGCTACATGCTAATATTGATTAGCTAAGTGCTAAATCATGCCATGAACATTATAAAAACTCTATAGTAACCATATATGAACACTACCAACCACCTAATAACACCATAGCAACCACCTAAAACACCCTAGCAACCACCTAGCAACACCCTAGCAACCACCGAAACACCCTAGCAACCACCAAGAACACCTAGCAACCACCCAGAAACCCTAGCAACCGCCCATCAACACCCATAGCAACACCCATAACACCGCTAAACCACCCAGAACACCTAGCAACCACCTAGCAACACATAGCAACCACTCAAACACCCTAGCAACTGCCTAGCAACACCCTAGCAACCACCCAGAACACCCTAGCAACCGCCTAGCAACACCCTAGCAACCACCTAGCAACACCCTAGCAACACCCAGAACACCCTAGCAACCACCTAGCAACACCCTAGCAACCACCAGAATACCCTAGCAACCACATAGCAACCACCTAGCAACACCCAGAACAACTTAGCAACCAACAATAATACCCTAGCAACCGCCTAGCAACCACCCAGAACACCATAGCAACCAGCCATAACACCCTAGCAACCGGGTGGTGAGTTTTGCCACTGCAAGCACCACTTCACATTTTCCTCTGGAAATGTACATTCTAGTGTTGTGAATACTATTCTCCAAGACAAAACTTTGGCACGCTACTCCTCCGGCATTTATTGTCGTAGATCCATGAATGTGGTGTCAAATCGACCCGGTCATTAAGGAGAGGTGTGCTATGACTTTTCTAAGCGATCGGTTGTACGATGTTCGTCTGGCGGGCGATAAATCGGACAGAAAAAGTCCCATAGACTTAACATTGGCACAAAATTGGTGAGATCATATCTTTTGAACAGAAGGTCATAGAGACATGGGGTTGGGCTCTTTTTACTCGGCCTATCATGCAGCCAACAAGTAGAGACATAATAACTTCATATTTACGCCCTAGCAACCACTTAGGGCAGCCTAGCAACCATAAATCAACATATTCAAGTCATTTCTCAGCTTCAGAAAATAGAAGAAACATGGATTTTGCCTTTTTTTGATTTAGACTGTCAACTAGTGTTTAAATATAATCTCATACACTGTATAATCACACCATAGCAACCATATAGAGTACCCTAGTAACCACCTGAACACATGAATAAGCCATTTCTCAGCTGAATAAACAATTTATCATCACAAAAACATCGTACAGACGTGTTTGGTGTCTCGTATGCAAAAATGTGCCACACTCTAGCAACCGAGCGAGCTTTTTGCCACTGCAAGCACCACTTCACATTTTCCTCTGGAAATGTACATTCTAGTTCTTATTCTTATTCTTATTCTTATTGTTCCGCCGTTTTTTGGTTCGCTACTCCTCCCGCAGCTTTTGTCACAGACCCATGGGTGAGGTGTCAAATCGACCAGCTCATTAAGGAGAGGTGTGCTATGACTTTTCTAAGAGATCGGGGGTACGATGTTCGCCCCAGGGGCGAAAAACAGCCCCAAAAAAAAATCCCATAGACTTAACATGGCGAAAAAATTTGACGAGTCATAGCTCTGAGCGAGGATTTCGCAGAAACTTGCAATTTACCACATTTGAAGAGGCTGACAGGCTCTGTAAGAAAATACCATACAATGGGGTAAAAGTTGCACCCCTGGGGGGCAGGAGCTCCCCAAAAATTTTTCCCGTTGAAATTTTCTAGTATAGCATTTTACTATTCCAGGAAAAAGTTTGGAGCACTCCTACGTCCACATTTTTTGTCACAGACCCATGAATGAGGCATCAAATCGTGCGGCCTATTGAGGAGAAGTCTCAAATGAATTTTATAAGAGATCAGGGGTACGGTGCTCGCCCCAGGGGCGAACAAATTTCCAAAAAATCCCATAGACTTAACATTGAGACAAACTTTGACGAATCGTAGCTCAAAACGAGGATGTCGCAGAAACGTGTAATTTACCACATTTGAAGAGGCTGGCAGCCTCTGTAAGAACATACCTCACAATGGGGTAAAAGTTGCACCCCTGGGGTACAGGAGGGGCCCAAAGTTGCCCCATTGACTTACTATGGTGAAGGACGTCCCATCAAATGCATGTGTTTTTCCTACTATGGTAAATTGCATAGGGATTTTGTATTGAACATAGCTCTGGATCACAGTGTCATAGAGACAAGGGGGCGGGCTCATTTTACTCAGACGACCAATCAGTCTCTCAGGATCATTGTGAAGCTATTAAGCCACGCCTAGCAACCATTTAGCACACCTTAGCAACAACTCCCATAGACTTCCATTAAAAAAGATCAAAGGGATATCTCAGGATATAAGTGTCATAGAAACATAGGGTGGGCTCGTTTGATTTGGGCCAGCAAACAGCCAATCCTGAATCACCTCAACACTTTCTGCCACGCCCTAGCAACCATTATCGAGGACCTTAGCAACCAAATTTCAAAGAGGGATATCTTCCATTCTGAATGTCACAGAGGCATGGTAGTTGTATTATATCAATCAAACTGACAAGCAGCCTTTGGAGATTCATGATTGGCAGCTGCCAAGCCACTCCCTAGCAACCAAACAGAGTACCCTAGCAACCATTTTACAAGAACTACATCTCTACATCAGAACATCGTATAGAGATGGGGGTTGGGTTTATATCATTCATACTGACAAGCAGCTTTGGAGTTTCATGATTGGCAGCTGCCAAGCCACTCCCTAGCAACCAAAAACAGTACCTAGCAACCATTTTGTAAGACCTATATCTCTGCACCAAAACATCGTATAGAGATGGGGGTTGGTTTATACATTCACATTGACTTTGAGCTTCATGATTGGCAGCTGCCAAGCCACTCCCTAGCAACCAAACAGAGTACCCTAGCAACCATTTTGCAAGACCTATATCTCTGCATCAAAACATCGTATAGAGATGGGGGTTGGCCTCTTTTTACTCATGCTAGCAAACAGGACTTGCTACATGTTAAGCATGCTAGCAGTGAATAGCTACATGCTAATATTGATTAGCTAAGTTTTAAATCATGCCATGAACATTATAAAACTCTATAGTAACCATATGTGAACACTACTAACCACCTAGTAACACCATAGCAACCACCCAGAAGACCTAGCAACCACCCACACCATAGCAACCACCCAGAACACCCTAGCAACCGCCTAGCAACACCCTAGCAACCGCCTAGCAACCATCCAGAACACCTTAGCAACACCCTAGCAACACCTAGCAACACCCAAGAAACCACCCAGAACACCCTAGCAACCACCTAGCAACACCTAGCAACCACCCAGAATACCCTAGCAACCCTAGCAACACCATAGCAACCACCAGAACACCCTAGCAACACCCTAGCAACCATCCAGAATACCTTAGCAACACCCTAGCAACCGCCTAGCAACACCCTAGCAACCACCTAGAACATTCTAGCAACCACCTAGCAACACCCTAGCAACAACCCAGACATCCCTAGCAACCACCCAGAGAACCCTAGCAACCACCCAGAACACCTTAGCAACCACCCACAATACCCTAGCAACCGCATAGCAACACCATAGCAACCACCCAGACACTAGCAATCACCTAGCAACCACCTAGCAACCATCCAGAACACCTTAGCAACACCCTAGCAACCACCTAGCAACACCCTAGCAACCACTTAGAACACCCTAGCAACCACCTAGCCACATGCTAGCAACCATCTTGCAACACCCTAGCAACCACTCAGAAACCCAAAGCAACCGCCTAACAACACCCTAGCAACCACCCAGAACACCATAGCAACCACCTAGCAACCACCCAGAACACCCTAGCAACCGCCTAGCAACACCCTAGCAACCACCCAGAACACCCTAGCAACCGAGCGAGCTTTTTGCCACTGCAAGCACCACTTCACATTTTCCTCTGGAAATGTACATTCTAGTTAGTGGTGCTTGCAAAGCAACACTATTGTTATCCTGCATACTTATTATTTTTCCTCTACTTCTTCTTCTTCTTATTCCGTACAAATTTCGGCGCGCTACTCCTCCCGCAGCTTTTGTCACAGACCCATAAGAGAGGTGTCAAAACGTGCGGCTTGTTCGGGAATGGTGTGCTATGACTTTTCTAAGAGATCGGGTGTACGATGTTCGCACAGCGGACGAAAAAGCGGCCAAAAAAGTCCCAAGTCATTTCCTATGGGGAATTTTCAAAAATTCTAATCACAACTGTCACTTTCTCACAGACACAAAAAGGGGCCTGACAGCCCTATTTTGACAGCTATTTCAGCCATTAAAACTTTAAAATGTTGAGAAATTTGTCAGCTATTAAAGTTGTATTCAACTTTTTGATATCTATTATACTTTTTTCACAATCTCTACTTTAGTCTCATGATGTTTTTCAAGCCGTTTCTGAAATTATAATGGGAGTGAATGAGAGAGACTGTTCAGAGCTAGAGCACGTGATGTCATAAGCTAGAGTGAGCCAGCTTGAAAACTAATGCTAAAAAATAATTTTTAAATCGCTGGCCTGGCCACAATCTTCACTCTTTGGCCATGAAAATATACTTAAAACGTAGGTATTTTTGTTGTGGTTCCTCTCGTGTGTTTAGTAAATCCCTCGGACTTATAGTTTTTTCTCTGTGTCCTTCCAAACGACAGGAGTGACAGACGATCCTCCATTGGCAGCAATTATAAATTCAGGTCAAACTTTAGTAATCAAAGCATTACGGACCAGTTTTTTAACTTGCCAAAGTGGTCCCTTTTTTTAACTCTATCCACACAAAAAATACATCACAGCGATCACAAAGGCCTTGTCTTGCTAACGGTCAGGTCATTTCGCTGATACAACCTATAGTTTTGTCTCTAGGGAGGTTTGTTCGAGGCCAAGTATCAGCGATTTTGACTAAACATTGGGGGATTTTCAAAAATTCAAATCCCAACTGTCACTTTCTCACAGACACAAAAGGGCCTGACAGCCCTGCTGTCAGGCAGACCTCTCTCTCTCCCTAGGAGGATTTATTTAATCAAGCATCCAGTAAATAATGGCCTAAAATCTTCATGGTCACACCATAGCAACCAGTTACAGCACCCTAGCAACCGTGGGCGATAGGCACGAGGCCGCAGGCCTCGTGCCATACTAAATAACTCTATAAAAACTCTATAAAAACTCATTTTAGAGACTAAATAGTAATCATCTGTTAAAAAATACACGCCGACATCACAGACCCCTGATTGAGGCGTCAAATTTTGCGGATTATTGAGGAGAGGTGTGCTGTGACTTTTCGTAGCGATCGGGGGTACGGTGTTCGCCCCAGGGGCAAATCATTGGGTAAAAAAGTCCCATAGACTTTTAGTGTTTTTCCTACTATGGTAAATTGCATACGGATTTTGTATTTGACATAGCTCTGGATCACAGTGTCATAGAGACAAGGGGGCAGGCTCATTTTACTCAGACGACCAATCAGTCTCTCAGCATCATTGTAAAGCTATTAAGCCACCCCCTAGCAACCATTTAGAGCACCTTAGCAACAACTCCCATAGACTTCCATTAAAAGAGATCAAAGGGATATCTCAGGATATAAGTGTCATAGAAACATGAGGGTGGGCTCGTTTGACTTGGGCCAGCAAACAGCCAATCATGAATCACCTCAACAATTTCTGGCCATGCCCTAGCAACCATTGTAGAGCACCTTAGCAACCAAAATCCAAAGAGGGATATCTTCCATTCTGAATGTCATAGAGGCATGGGAGTTGGTTTATATCATTCATACTGACAAGCAGCCTTTGGAGTTTCATGATTGGCAGCTACCAAGCCACTCCCTAGCAACCAAACAGAGTACCCTAGCAACCATTTTGCAAGACTTTATCTCTGCATTAAAACATCGTATAGAGATGGGGGTTGGTTTATACATTCACATTGACTTTGGAGCTTCATGATTGGCAGCTGCCAAGCCAGTCCCTAGCAACCAAACAGAGTACCCTAGCAACCATTTTGTAAGACCTACATCTCTGCATCAAAACATCGTATAGAGATGGGGGTTGGCTCTTTTTACTCATGCTAGCAAACATGACTTGCTACATGCTACACATGCTAGCAGAGAATAGCTACATGCTAATATTGATTAGCTAAGTGCTAAATCATGCCAAGAAAATGCTACAAATTTCATAGTAACCATCTGTGACAACTACCAACCACCTATACCAGAACATCCAAGCAACCTCCTAGCAACACCCTAGCAACCACCTAGCAACCACCCAGAACACCCTAGCAACCACCAAGAACACCCTAGCAACCACCCAGAATATCCTAGCAACTGCCTAACAACACCATAGCAACCACCCAGAACACCCTAGCAACCACCTAGCAACACCCTAGCAACCACACAGAACACCCTAGCAACCACCTAGCAACACCCTAGCAACCACCTAGCAACCACCCAGAACACCCTAGCAACCGGGTGGTGAGTTTTGCCACTGCAAGCACCACTTCACATTTTCCTCTGGAAATGTACATTCTAGTTAGTGGTGCTTGCAAAGCAACACTATTGTTATCCTCCATACTTATTATTCTTATTCTTATTTTCCTGGTCACTTTTTGACGCGCTACTCCTCCCGCAGCTTTTGTCACAGACCCATGAAAGTGGTATCAAAACGTGCGGCTTGTTCGGGAATGGTGTGCTATGACTTTTCTAAGAGATCGGGTGTACGATGTTCGCACAGCGGACGAAAAAGCGGCCAAAAATGTCCTAGTTCATTTCCTATGGGGAATTTTCAAAAATTCTAATCCCAACTGTCACTTTCTCACAGACACAAAAAGGGGCCTGACAGCCCTATTTTGACAGCTATTTCAGCCATTAAAACTTTAAAATGTTGAGAAATTTGTCAGCTATTAAACTTGTATTCAACTTTTTGATATCTATTATACTTTTTTCACAATCTCTACTTCAGTCTCATGATGTTTTTCAAGCCGTTTCTGAAATTATAATGGGAGTGAATGAGAGCGACTGTTCAGAGCTAGAGCACGTGATGTCATAAGCTAGAGTGAGCCAGCTTGAAAACTAATGCTAAAAAATAATTTTTAAATCGCTGGCCTGGCCACAATCTTCACTCTTTGGCCATGAAATTATACTTAAAACGTAGGTATTTTTGTTGTGCTTCCTCTCGTGTGTTTAGTAAATCCCTCGGACTTATAGTTTTTTCTCTGTGTCCTTCCAAACGACAGGAGTGACAGACATTCCTCCATTGGCAGCAATTATAAATTCAGGTCAAACTTTAGTAATCAGAGCATTACAGACCAGTTTTTTAACTTGCCAAAGTGGTCCCTTTTTTCAACTCTATCCACACAAAAAATACATCACAGCGTTCACAAAGGCCTTGTCTCGCTCACGGTCAGGTCATTTCGCTGATACAACCTATAGTTTTTGTCTCTAGGGAGGTTTGTTCGAGGCCAAGTATCAGCGATTTTGACTAAACATTGGGGATTTTCAAAAATTCAAATCCCAACTGTCACTTTCTCACAGACACAAAAGGGCCTGACAGCCCTGCTGTAGGGCAGACCTCTCTCTCTCCCTAGGAGGATTTAATTTATCAAGCAGCCAGTAAGTAATGGCCTAAAATCTTAATAGCCACACCATAGCAACCGGTTAAAGCACCCTAGCAACCGTGGGCAATAGGCACGAGGCCGCAGGCCTCGTGCCATACTAAATAACTCTATAAAAACTCTATAAAAATCATTTTAGAGACTAAATAGTAATCATCTGTTAAAAAATACACGCCGACATCACAGACCCCTGATTGAGGCGTCAAATTTTGCGGATTATTGAGGAGAGGTGTGCTGTGACTTTTCGTAGCGATCGGGGGTACGGTGTTCGCCCCAGGGCAAATCATTGGGTAAAAAGTCCCATAGACTTTTAGTGTTTTTCCTACTATGGTAAATTGCATAGGGATTTTGTATTGAACATAGCTCTGGATCACAGTGTCATAGAGACAAGGGGACGGGCTCATTTTACTCAGACGACCAATCAGTCTCTCAGGATCATTGTGAAGCTATTAAGCCACGCCCTAGCAACCATTTAGAGCACCTTAGCAACAACTCCCATAGACTTCCATTAAAAGAGATCAAAGGGATATCTCAGGATATAAGTGTCATAGAAACATGAGGGTGGGCTCGTTTGACTTGGGCCAGCAAACAGCCAATCATGAATCACCTCAACAATTTCTGGCCATGCCCTAGCAACCATTTAGAGCACCTTAGCAACCAAAATCCAAAGAGGGATATCTTCCATTCTGAATGTCATAGAGGCATGGGAGTTGGTTTTTATCATTCATACTGACAAGCAGCCTTTGGAGTTTCATGATTGGCAGCTACCAAGCCACTCCCTAGCAACCAAACAGAGTACCCTAGCAACCATTTTGCAAGGCCTACATCTCTGCATCAAAACATCGTATAGAGATGGGGTTGGTTCATACATTTACATTGACTTTGGAGTTTCATGATTGGCAGCTACCAAGCCACTCCCTAGCAACCAAACAGAGTACCCTAGCAACCATTTTGTAAGACCTACATCTCTGCAACAAAACATCGTATAGAGATGGGGGTTTGCCTTCTGTCAACTATGTTTTAAATATAATCTCATACACTGTATAATCACACCATAGCAACCATATAGAGTACCCTAGTAACCACCTGAACACATGAATAAGCCATTTCTCCGCTGAATAAGCCATTTCTCATCACACAAACATTGTACAGACATGTTTGGTGTCTCGTATGCAATCATGTACCACACTCTAGCAACCGGGTGGTGAGTTTTGCCACTGCAAGCACCACTTCACATTTTCCTCTGGAAATGTACATTCTAGTTAGTGGTGCTTGCTGAAAGCAAGGCAACACTATTACTATTGTGTTTTTTGAGCCGGCCCAAAAGTTTGGCACGCTACTCCTCCCGCAGTTTTTGTCACACACCCATGAATGAGGTCTCAAAACGTGCGGAATATTCGGGAATGGTGTGCTATGACTTTTCTAAGCGATCGGGGGTACGATGTTCGCCCGAAGGGCGAACAAATTTCCCAAAAATCCCATAGACTTAACATTGCGACAAACTTTGACGACTCGTAGCTCCGAGCGAGGATTTCACAGAAGCCTGCGATTTACCACATTTGAAGAGGCTGACAGGCTCTGTAAGAGCATACCTCACAATGGGGTAAAAGTTGCACCCCTGGGGAGCAGGAGCTGCCCAAATTTTCCCCATTGACCCCCATGTTATTTATTATTCTTCTTCTTCTTCTTCTTCTTCTTCTTATTATTCTGGCCACTTTTTGGTTCGCTACTCCTCCCGCAGATTTTGTCACAGACCCATGGGTGAGGTGTCAAATCGACCGGCTCATTTAGGAGAGGTGTGCTATGACTTTTCTAAGCGATCGGGGGTACGATGTTCGCCCCAGGGGCGAAAAACGGCCAAAAAAAATCCCATAGACTTAACATGGCGAAAAAATTTGACGAGTCATAGCTCTGAGCGAGGATTTCGCAGAAACTTGCAATTTACTACATTTGAAGAGGCTGACAGGCTCTTTAAGAAAATACCTCACAATGGGGTAAAAGTTGCACCCCTGGGGGGCAGGAGCTCCCCAAAAATTTTTCCCATTGAAATTTTCTAGTATAGCATTTTACTATTCCAGGAAAAAGTTTGGAGCACTCCTACGTCCACAGTTTTTGTCACAGACCCATGAATGAGGCATCAAATCGTGCGGCCTATTGAGGAGAAGTGTCATATGAATTTTATAAGAGATCAGGGGTACGGTGTTCGCCCCAGGGGCGAACAAATTTCCAAAAAATCCCATAGACTTAACATTGAGACAAACTTTGACGACTCGTAGCTCCGAACAACGATTTCGGACAAATGTGTGATTTGCCACATTTGAAGAGGCTGGCAGGCTCTGTAAGAATATACCTCACAATGGGGTAAAAGTTGCACCCCTGGGGGGCAGGAGCTGCCCAAAATTTTCCCCATTGACTTACTATGGTGAAGGACGTCCCATCAAATGCATGTGTTTTTCCTACTATGGTAAATTGCATAGGGATTTTGTATTGAACATAGCTCTGGATCAAAGTGTCATAGAGACAAGGGGGCGGGCTCATTTTACTCAGACGACCAATCAGTCTCTCAGGATCATTGTGAAGCCATCAAGCCACGCCCTAGCAACCATTTAGAGCACCTTAGCAACAACTCCCATAGACTTCCATTAAAGAGATCAAAGGGATATCTCAGGATAAAGTGTCATAGAAACATGAGGGTGGGCTCGTTTGACTTGGGCCAGCAAACAGCCAATCATGAATCACCTCAACAATTTCTGGCCATGCCCTAGCAACCATTATCGAGCACCTTAGCAACCAAAATCCAAAAGTGATATCTTCCATTCTGAATGTCATAGAGGCATGGGAGTTGGTTTATATCATTCATACTGACAAGCAGCCTTTGGAGTTTCATGATTGACAGCTGCCAAGCCACTCCCTAGCAACCAAAAGAGTACCCTAGCAACCATTTTGCAAGGCCTACATCTCTGCATCAGAACATCGTATAGAGATGGGGTTGGTTTATACATTCACATTGACTTTGGAGCTTCATGATTGGAAGCTGCCAAGCCACTCCCTAGCAACCAAACAGAGTACCCTAGCAACCGTTTTGCAAGACCTATATCTCTGCATCAAAACATCGTATAGAGATGGGGGTTGGTTTATCCATTCACATTGACTTTGAGCTCATGATTGCAGCTGCCAGCCACTCCCTAGCAACCAAACAGAGTACCCTAGCAACCATTTTGTAACAGCTATATCTCAGCATCAGAACATTGTATCGCGATGGGGGTTGGGTCTTTTGACTCATGCTAGCACATAGAAATTTCAAAATGCTAAAATGCTAGCTGTGATTAGCTACATGCTAATATTGATTAGCTAAGTGCTAAAATCATGCCATGAACAATATAAAAACTCTATAAAACCATATGTGAACACTACCAACCACCTAGTAATACCATAGCAACTACCCAGAATACCCTAGCAACAACCTAACAACACATAGCAACCACCCAGAACACCCTAGCAACCGCATAGCAACACCCTAGCAACCACTAGAAACTATCCAGAACACCTTAGCAACACCCTAGCAACCACCCCAAACACCATAGCAACCACCTAGCAACACCTTAGCAACCACCCATAACACCCTAGCAACCGCCTAGCAACCATCCAGAAACCTTAGCAACACCCTAGCAACCACCTAGCAACACCCTAGCAACCACCCAGAACACCCTAGCAACCACCTAGCAACACCCTAGCAACCACCCAGAACACCCTAGCAACACCCTAGCACCACCTAGCAACACCTAGCAACACCGAGCAACACCCTAGCAACCGCCTAGCAACATCCAGAACACCTAGCACACCCCTAGCACCACCTAGCAACACCCTAGCAACCACCCAGAACACCCTAGTAACCACCTAGCAACACCCTAGCAACCACCCAGAATACCCTAGCAACCACATAGCAACACCTAGCAACACCCAGAACAACTTAGCAACCAACAATAATACCCTAGCAACCACCTAGCAACCCCCAGAACACCATAGCAACCAGCCATAAACACCCTAGCAACCGAGCGAGCTTTTTGCCAGTTTTTGCACTGCAAGCACCACTTCACATTTTCCTCTGGAAATGTACATTCTAGTGTTTGTGAATACTATTCTCCAAGACAAAACTTTGGCACGCTACTCCTCCCGCATTTTTTGTCACAGACACATGAATGAGGTGTCAAATCGACCAGCTCGTTAAGGAGAGGTGTGCTATGACTTTTCTAAGAGATCGGGCGTACGATGCTTGTCTAGCGGGCGATAAATCGGCCGAAAAATTTCCCATAGACTTAACATTGGAACCAAATTTGTGAGATCATATCTTTTGAATAGAAGGTCATAGAGACTTGGGGTTGGGCTCATTTGACTCGGCCTATCATACAGCCAACAAGTAGTGACATAGTAACTTCATATTCACGCCCTAGCAACCACTTAGGGCAGCCTAGCAACCATAAAAACAAATATACAAGCCATATCTCAGCTCCAGAAAATAGAAGAAACATGGATTTTGCCTTTTTTTGACTCAGACTGTCAACTAGTCTTTAAATATTAACTCATAAACTGTATAATCACACCATAGCAACCATATAGGGTACCCCAGTAACCCTACAAACACATGAATAAGACATGTCTCAGCTGAATAAACCATTTATCATCACAAAAACATCGTACAGACGTGTTTGGTGTCTCGTATGCAAAAATGTGCCACACTCTAGCAACCGAGCGAGCTTTTTGCCACTGCAAGCACCACTTCACATTTTCCTCTGGAAATGTACATTCTAGTGTTGTGAATACTATTCTCCAAGACAAAACTTTGGCACGCTACTCCTCCCGCATTTTTTGTCGTAGACCCATGAATGAGGTGTCAAATCGACCGGCTCATTTAGGAGAGGTGTGCTATGACTTTTCTAAGCGATCGGTTGTACGATGTTTGTCTGGCGGGCGATAAATCGGACAGAAAAAGTCCCATAGACTTAACATTGGCACCAAATTTGTGAGATCATATCTTTTGACCAGAAGGTCATAGAAACTTGGGGTTGGGCTCTTTTGACTCGGCCTATCATGCAGCTAACAATTAGTGACATAGTAACTTCATATTCACGCCCTAGCAACCACTTAGGGCAGCCTAGCAACCATAAAACAACATATTCAAGCCATATCTCAGCTCCAGAAAATAGAAGAAACATGGATTTTGCCTTTTTTTGACTCAGACTGTCAACTAGTCTTTAAATATTAACTCATAAACTGTATAATCACACCATAGCAACCATATAGGGTGCCCTAGTAACCCTACAAACACATGAATAAGCCACATCTCAGCACCAGAACATCGTACAGACATGGTTGTTGTCTCATATGCAATTTTGTACAACACTCTAGCAACCGAGCGAGCTTTTTGCCACTGCAAGCACCACTTCACATTTTCCTCTGGAAATGTACATTCTAGTGTTGTGAATACTATTCTCCAAGACAAAACTTTGGCATGCTACTCCTCCCGCATTTTTTGTCACAGACACATGAATGAGGTGTCAAATCGACCAGCTCGTTAAGGAGAGGTGTGCTATGACTTTTCTAAGAGATCGGGCGTACGATGCTTGTCTAGCGGGCGATAAATCGGCCGAAAAATCTCCCATAGACTTAACATTGGAACCAAATTTGTGAGATCATATCTTTTGAATAGAAGGTCATAGAGACTGGGGTTGGGCTCATTTGACTCGGCCTATCATACAGCCAACAAGTAGTGACATAGTAACTTAATATTCACGCCTAGCAACCACTTAGGGCAGCCTAGCAACCATAAAACAACATATACAAGCCATATCTCAGCTCCAGAAAATAGAAGAAACATGGATTTTGCCTTTTTTTGACTCAGACTGTCAACTAGTCTTTAAATATTAACTCATAAACTGTATAATCACACCATAGCAACCATAGGGTACCCCAGTAACCCTACAAACACATGAATAAGACATGTCTCAGCTGAATAAACAATTTATCATCACAAAAACATCGTACAGACGTGTTTGTGTCTCGTATGCAAAATGTGCCACACTCTAGCAACCGAGCGAGCTTTTTTGCCACTGCAAGCACCACTTCACATTTTCCTCTGGAAATGTACATTCTAGTGTTGTGAATACTATTCTCCAAGACAAAACTTTGGCACGCTACTCCTCCCGCATTTATTGTCGTAGATCCATGAATGTGGTGTCAAATCGACCCGGTCATTGAGGAGAGGTGTGCTATGACTTTTCTAAGCGATCGGTTGTACGATGTTCATCTGGCGGGCGATAAATCGGACAGAAAAGTCCATAGACTTAACATTGGCACAAAATGGTGAGATCATATCTTTTGAACAGAAGGTCATAGAGACATGGGGTTGGGCTCTTTTTACTCGGCCTATCATGCAGCCAACAAGTAGTGACATATAATAACTTCATATTCACGCCCTAGCAACCACTTAGGGCAGCCTAGCAACCATAAAACAACATATTCAAGCAATATCTCAGCTCCAGAAAATAGAAGAAACATGGATTTCACCTTTTTTGACTTAGACTGTCAACTAGTCTTTAAATATCATCTCATACACTGTATAATCACACCATAGCAACCATATAGGGTACCCTAGTAACCCTACAAACACATGAATAAGCCACATCTCAGCACCAGAACATCGTACAGACATGGTTGTTGTCTCATATGTAATTCTGTACCACACTCTAGCAACCGAGCGAGCTTTTTGCCACTGCAAGCACCACTTCACATTTTCCTCTGGAAATGTACATTCTAGTGTTGTGAATACTATTCTCCAAGACAAAACTTTGGCACGCTACTCCTCCCGCATTTTTTGTCACAGACACATGAATGAGGTGTCAAATCGACCAGCTCGTTAAGGAGAGGTGTGCTATGACTTTTCTAAGAGATCGGGTGTACGATGCTTGTCTAGCGGGCGATAAATCGGCCGAAAAATCTCCCATAGACTTAACATTGGCACCAAATTTGTGAGATCATATATTTTGAATAGAAGGTCATAGAGACTTGGGGTTGGGCTCATTTGACTCGGCCTATCATACAGCCAACAAGTAGTGACATAGTAACTTCATATTCACGCCCTAGCAACCACTTAGGGCAGCCTAGCACCCATAAAACAACATATTCAAGCCATATCTCAGCTCCAAAAAAATAGAAGAAACATGGATTTTGCCTTTTTTTGACTCAGACTGTCAACTAGTCTTTAAATATTAACTCATAAACTGTATAATCACACCATAGCAACCATATAGGGTACCCTAGGAACCCTACAAACACATGAATAAGCCACATCTCAGCACCAGAACATCGTACAGACATAGTTGTTGTCTCATATGCAATTCTGTACCACACTCTAGCAACCGAGCGAGCTTTTTGCCACTGCAAGCACCACTTCACATTTTCCTCTGGAAATGTACATTCTAGTGTTGTGAATACTATTCTCCAAGACAAAACTTTGGCACGCTACTCCTCCCGCATTTATTGTCGTAGATCCATGAATGTGGTGTCAAATCGACCCGGTCATTGAGGAGAGGTGTGCTATGACTTTTCTAAGCGATCGGTTGTACGATGTTCGTCTGGCGGGCGATAAATCGGACAGAAAAGTCCCCATAGACTTAACATTGGCATAAAATTGGTGAGATCATATCTTTTGAACAGAAGGTCATAGAGACATGGGGTTGGGCTCTTTTTACTCGCCTATCATGCAGCTAACAAGTAGAGACATAATAACTTCATATTTATGCCCTAGCAACACTTAGGGGCAGCCTACAACCATAAATCAACATATTCAAGTCATTTCTCAGCTTCAGAAAATAGAAGAAACATGGAGTTTGCCTTTTTTGACTCAGACTGTCAACTAGTCTTTAAATATAATCTCATACACTGTATAAGCACACCATAGCAACCATATAGAGTACCCTAGTAACCACCTGAACACATTAATAAGCCATATTTCAGCTTAATAAGCCATATATCATCACAAAAACATCGTACAGACATGTTTGTTGTCTCATATGCAATTCTGTACCACACTCTAGCAACCGAGCGAGCTTTTTGCCACTGCAAGCACCACTTCACATTTTCCTCTGGAAATGTACATTCTAGTTAGTGGTGCTTGCTGAAAGCAAGGCAACACTATTACTATTGTGTTTTTTGAGTCGGCCCAAAAGTTTGGCGCGCTACTCCTCCCGCAGTTTTTGTCACACACCCATGAATGAGGTCTCAAAACGTGCGGAATATTCGGGAATGGTGTGCTATGACTTTTCTAAGCGATCGGGGGTACGATGTTCGCCCGAAGGGCGAACAAATTTCCCAAAAATCCCATAGACTTAACATTGCGACAAACTTTGACGACTCATAGCTCCGAGCGAGAATTTCACAGAAGCCTGCGATTCACCACATTTGAAGAGGCTGACAGGCTCTGTAAGAACATACCTCACAATGGGGTAAAAGTTGCACCCCTGGGGGGCAGGAGCTGCCCAAATTTTCCCCATTGACCCCCATGTTATTTATTATTCTTCTTCTTCTTATTATTATTCCTGGCCACTTTTTGGTTCGCTACTCCTCCCGCAGATTTTGTCACAGACCCATGGGTGAGGTGTCAAATCGACCGCTTATTTAGGAGAGGTGTGCTATGACTTTTCTAAGCGAATCGGGGGTACGATGGTCGCCCAGGGGCGAAAAACGGCCCAAAAAAAATCCCATAGACTTAACATTACGACAAACTTTGACGAGTCATAGCTCTGAGATCGGATTTCGCAGAAACCTGTGATTTACCACATTTGAAGAGGCTGACAGGCTCTGTAAGAAAATACCTCACAATGGGGTAAAAGTTGCACCCCTTGGGGCAGGAGCTCCCCAAATTTTTCCCATTGAAAAATTTTCTAGTATAGCATTTTACTATTCCAGGAAAAGTTTGGAGCACTCCTACGTCCACAGTTTTTGTCACAGACCCATGAATGAGGCATCAAATCGTGCGGCCTATTGAGGAGAAGTGTCCTATCACTTTTATCAGAGATCGGGGGTACGGTGTTCGACCCAGGGGCGAACAAATTTCCAAAAAATCCCATAGACTTAACATTGAGACAAACTTTGACGACTCGTAGCTCCAAACAAGGATTTCGGACAAACGTGAGATTTGCCACATTTGAAGAGGCTGGCAGGCTCTTTAAGAACATACCACACAATGGGGTAAAAGTTGCACCCCTGGGGGGCAGGAGCTGCCCAAAGTTTCCCCATTGACTTACTATGGTGAAGGACGTCCCATCAAATGCATGTGTTTTTCCTACTATGGTAAATTGCATAGGGATTTTGTATTGAACATAGCTCTGGATCACAGTGTCATAGAGACAAGGGGGCGGGCTCATTTTACTCAGACGACCAATCAGTCTCTCAGCATCATTGTGAAGCTATTAAGCCACGCCTAGCAACCATTTAGAGCACCTTAGCAACAACTCCCATAGACTTCCATTAAAAGAGATCAAAGGGATATCTCAGGATATAAGTGTCATAGAAACATGAGGGTGGGCTCGTTTGACTTGGGCCAGCAAACAGCCAATCATGAATCACCTCAACAATTTCTGGCCATGCCCTAGCAACCATTGTAGAGCACCTTAGCAACCAAAATCCAAAGAGGGATATCTTCCATTCTGAATGTCATAGAGGCATGGGAGTTGGTTTATATCATTCATACTGACAAGCAGCCTTTGGAGTTTCATGATTGGCAGCTACCAAGCCACTCCCTAGCAACCAAACAGAGTACCCTAGCAACCATTTTGCAAGACTTTATCTCTGCATCAAAACATCGTATAGAGATGGGGGTTGGTTCATACATTCACATTGACTTTGGAGCTTCATGATTGGCAGCTGCCAAGCCACTCCCTAGCAACCAAACAGAGTACCCTAGCAACCATTTTGTAAGACCTACATCTCTGCATCGAAACATCGTATAGAGATGGGGGTTGGCTCTTTTTACTCATGCTAGCAAACATGACTTGCTACATGCTACACATGCTAGCAGAGAATAGCTACATGCTAATATTGATTAGCTAAGTGCTAAATCATGTCAAAGAAAATGCTACAAACTTCATAGTAACCATCTGTGACAACTACCAACCTCCTAGCAACAACCTAGCAACTACCCAGAACACGCTAGCAACACCTTAGCAACCACCCAGAATACCCTAGCAACCGCCTAACAACACCATAGCAACCACCCAGAACACCCTAGCAACCACCAAGAACACCCTAGCAACCACCCAGAATACCTAGCAACCGCCCATCAACACCATAGCAACCACCCATAACACCCTAGCAACCACCCAGAACACCCTAGCAACCACCTAGCAACACCATAGCAACCACTCAGAACACCCTAGCAACTGCCTAGCAACACCCTAGCAACCACCCAGAACACCCTAGCAACCGCCTAGCAACACCCTAGCAACCACCACCTAGCAACACCCTAGCAACCACCCAGAACACCCTAGCAACCACCTAGCAACACCCTAGCAACCACCCAGAATACCCTAGCAACCACATAGCAACCACCTAGCAACACCCAGAACAACTTAGCAACCAACAATAATACCCTAGCAACCGCCTAGCAACCACCCAGAACACCATAGCAACCAGCCATAACACCCTAGCAACCGGGTGGTGAGTTTTGCCACTGCAAGCACCACTTCACATTTTCCTCTGGAAATGTACATTCTAGTTAGTGGTGCTTGCTGAAAGCAAGGCAACACTATTACTATTGTGTTTTTTGAGTCGGCCCAAAAGTTTGGCACGCTACTCCTCCCGCAGTTTTTGTCACACACCCATGAATAAGGTCTCAAAACGTGCGGAATATTCGGGAATGGTGTGCTATGACTTTTCTAAGCGATCGGGGGTACGATGTTCGCCCGAAGGGCGAACAAATTTCCCAAAAATCCCATAGACGTAACATTGCGACAAACTTTGACGACTCATAGCTCCGAGCGAGAATTTCACAGAAGCCTGCGATTCACCACATTTGAAGAGGCTGACAGGCTCTGTAAGAACATACCTCACAATGGGGTAAAAGTTGCACCCCTGGGGAGCAGGAGCTGCCCAAATTTTCCCCATTGACCCCCATGTTATTAGTGGTGCTTGCTGAAAGCAAGGCAACACTATTACTATTGTGTTTTTTGAGTCGGCCCAAAAGTTTGACGCGCTACTCCTCCCGCAGTTTTTGTCACACACCCATGAATGAGGTCTCAAAACGTGCGGAATATTCGGGAATGGTGTGCTATGACTTTTCTAAGCGATCGGGGGTACGATGTTCGCCCGAAGGGCGAACAAATTTCCCAAAAATCCCATAGACTTAACATTGCGACAAACTTTGACGACTCATAGCTCCGAGCGAGGATTTCACAGAAGCCTGTGATTTACCACATTTGAAGAGGCTGACAGGCTCTGTAAGAACATACCTCACAATGGGGTAAAAGTTGCACCCCTGGGGGGCAGGAGCTGCCCAAATTTTCCCCCATTGACCCCAATGTTATTTAAAATTTCTAGTATAGCATTATACTATTCCAGGAAAAAGTTTGGCGCACTCCTACGTCCACAGTTTTTGTCACAGACCCATGAATGAGGTATCAAATCGTGCGGCCTATTGAAGAGAAGTGTCCTATCACTTTTATCAGAGATCGGGGGTACGGTGTTCGACCCAGGGGCGAACAAATTTCCAAAAAATCCCATAGACTTAACATTGAGACAAACTTTGACGACTCATAGCTCCGAACAACGATTTCGGAAAAACGTGTGATTTGCCACATTTGAAGAGGCTGGCAGCCTCTGTAAGAACATACCTCACAATGGGGTAAAAGTTGCACCCCTGGGGGGCAGGAGCTACCCAAAATTTTCCCCATTGACTTACTATGGTGAAGGATGTCCCATCAAATGCATGTGTTTTTCCTACTATGGTAAATTGCATAGGGATTTTGTATTGAACATAGCTCTGGATCATAGTGTCATAGAGACAAGGGGGCGGGCTCATTTTACTCAGACGACCAATCAGTCTCTCAGGATCATTGTGAAGCTATCAAGCCACGCCCTAGCAACCATATAGAGCACCTTAGCAACAACTCCCATAGACTTCCATTGAAAGAGATCAAAGGGATATCTCCGGATAGAAGTGTCATAGAAACACAAGGGTGGTCTCGTTTGACTCGGGGTAGCAAACAGCCAATCATGAATCACCTCAACAATTTCTGGCCACACCCTAGCAACCATTATCGAGCACCTTAGCAACCAAATTTTAAAGAGGGATATCTTCCATTCTGAATGTCATACAGGCTTGGGAGTTGTATTATATCAATTATACTGACAAGCAGCCTTTGGAGATTCATGATTGGCAGCTGCCAAGCCACTCCCTAGCAACCAAAAAGAGTACCCTAGCAACCATTTTGCAAGGCCTACATCTCTTTATCAGAACATCGTATAGAGATGGGGGTTGGTTTATACATTCACATTGACTTTGGAGCTTCATGATTGGAAGCTGCCAAGCCACTCCCTAGCAACCAAACAGAGTACCCTAGCAACCATTTTGTAACAGCTATATCTCAGCATCAGAACATTGTATCACGATGGGGGTTGGGTCTTTTGACTCATGCTAGCACATAGAACTTTCAAAATGCTAAACATGCTAGCTGTGAATAGCTACACGCTAATATTGATTAGCTAAGTGCTAAATCATGCCATGAACAATATAAAAACTCTATAATAACCATATGTAAACACTACCAATCACCTAGTAATACCATAGCAACTACCCAGAATACCCTAGCAACAACCTAACAACACCATAGCAACCACCCAGAACACCCTAGCAACCGCATAGCAACACCCTAGCAACCACCTAGAAACTATCCAGAACACCTTAGCAACACCCTAGCAACCACCTAGCAACACCCTAGCAACCACCCCAAACACCATAGCAACCACCTAGCAACACCTAGCAACACTCTAGCAACCACCAAGAAAACCCTAGCAACCACCCAGAACACCCTAGCAACCGGGTGGTGAGTTTTGCCACTGCAAGCACCACTTCACATTTTCGTCTGGAAATGTACATTCTAGTGTTGTGAATACTATTCTCCAAGACAAAACTTTGGCACGCTACTCCTCCCGCATTTTTTGTCGTAGACCCATGAATGAGGTGTCAACTCGACCGGCTCATTTAGGAGAGGTGTGCTATGACTTTTCTAAGTGATCGGTTGTACAATGTTTGTCTGGCGGGCGATAAATCGGCCGAAAAAAGTCCCATAGACTTAACATTGGCACCAAATTTGTGAGATCATATCTTTTGACCAGAAGGTCATAGAAACTTGGGGTTGGGCTCTTTTGACTCGGCCTATCATGCAGCTAACAATTAGTGACATAGTAACTTCATATTCACGCCCTAGCAACCACTTAGGGCAGCCTAGCACCCATAAAACAACATATTCAAGCCATATCTCAGCTCCAAAAAAATAGAAGAAACATGGATTTTGCCTTTTTTTGACTCAGACTGTCAACTAGTCTTTAAATATTAACTCATAAACTGTATAATCACACCATAGCAACCATATAGGGTACCCTAGGAACCCTACAAACACATGAATAAGCCACATCTCAGCACCAGAACATCGTACAGACATAGTTGTTGTCTCATATGCAATTCTGTACCACACTCTAGCAACCGAGCGAGCTTTTTGCCACTGCAAGCACCACTTCACATTTTCCTCTGGAAATGTACATTCTAGTGTTGTGAATACTATTCTCCAAGACAAAACTTTGGCACGCTACTCCTCCCGCATTTTTTGTCACAGACACATGAATGAGGTGTCAAATCGACCAGCTCGTTAAGGAGAGGTGTGCTATGACTTTTCTAAGAGATCGGGTGTACGATGCTTGTCTAGCGGGCGATAAATCGGCCGAAAAATCTCCCATAGACTTAACATTGGCACCAAATTTGTGAGATCATATATTTTGAATAGAAGGTCATAGAGACTTGGGGTTGGGCTCATTTGACTCGGCCTATCATACAACCAACAAGTAGTGACATAGTAACTTAATATTCACGCCCTAGCAACCACTTAGGGCAGCCTAGCAACCATAAAACAACATATACAAGCCATATCTCAGCTCCAGAAAATAGAAGAAACATGGATTTTGCCTTTTTTTGACTCAGACTGTCAACTAGTCTTTAAATATTAACTCATAAACTGTATACTCACACCATAGCAACCATATAGGGTACCCCAGTAACCCTACAAACACATGAATAAGACATGTCTCAGCTGAATAAACAATTTATCATCACAAAAACATTGTACAGACGTGTTTGGTGTCTCGTATGCAAAAATGTGCCACACTCTAGCAACCGAGCGAGCTTTTTGCCACTGCAAGCACCACTTCACATTTTCCTCTGGAAATGTACATTCTAGTTATGTTTATTCTCTTACACGCTCTCTGGCTCCAGGGTCACATCCCTTTGAACGAGTACCTGCATACCATGAACCATGATAAAATGTTATTACAACATCTATCAAGGTTAGAGATGTTGACTTAAACAGAAAATGTGAGCGAGTGGATCAGGATAAGAAGCTACTTATGGAAAAATAAATGAATAAAAATCAGTGAAATGCAAACCAGCATTTTCACCAAAACAAACATAATATCAATTAAAATGAGACCAGTGTTTCATAAAAGTGTTGGTCATTACTAGAAAAAAACAGTAGGGGATCAGAGGCGGGGGCAATTTAATTTAAATAACCAATAAAATGCAAGTTATTCAGACCATGCTTAGTAAAGCGCCCTCTCAGCCTTAGAAAAAAGTGACAGGTGGTTCACTGTGAATTTTAAAACAACTGACTTTAGAGTTCCATAAAATCATTTTCAGATGTCCAATATTTTTCTACTGCTGTCTGAATTTTTTTATGCCAAATATTCAAAGTAATATCTACAGCATCTAACACTCTCTCTGGTAGCGATCATACATGATTTCATCATGGCTGTGATGTCAGTGGCAAATGTAACACTATAAATCACTATAGTATCAAAACTAAATGACAGAATTAAGAATTCAGCCTCTAAAATGAAATGTGTAATGAACATTTGGTGTTAGTCATTACACACACACAGACACAGACACACACACACACACAGTTTCCATGTTTTATGGGGACTTTCTATAGACATAACGATTTTTTTTATTCTGTAAAAACTTCGTACCGTAAAACTAGAGGTATAATAAATAAAAGGTTTTGTAAAACCGATTAATAGGTCGGTCGATTAATCGGACGATTTTTGGCATTTTTTAACATAATCGGCATTGGCCAATATCCAAGTATATCAAGCCGATTATTAGGCAGGCGCATCTGTAGGCAGTCTAGTGTTGCGTGTTTGACGCACGCTGCCGCTAGAGTCATTTTCCAGCCGAATGAGCAGCAGACCTAAATATGAACGCGTTCATGAACTGTCGTTCATTGAACGCGTTTAGGCACAACACTGACTGTTAGTAGTAGCTGGATTGGGGTGCATTTAAAGTTTTTGTAAAATATAATTTTCCCATCTGGTGGTTGGTTTTGTCGTTCAACAGCAATTTACTAGAGAAATACGTTATTGTTAGAAGTTAATTTAAATAAAATATAATATATAAAAATTAAATCATTTAAAGTTTTTTTTCTCCTTTTTTGTGATAATTAGGTTATGTCCATTTGTCTTTGTCAGTCAACAAACAAAACAAACCAAAAATACATGTTTCAGGACATTTTTTGAGAGGATAAAATGTTTTTGTTGAGAAAGTTAGTCTATATTAAGTAATTATCATTTCTTTACATTTTATCTTTCAAATAGAGGTTAAAAACCAAGCAAATATCGGCCAAAATAAATCAGCAGCATTAATCGGCCGACCCGGATTTCAAAAGAACGGTATCGGCGTGAAAAAAAACAATATCGGTCGACCTCTACGTAAAACTTCAAATAATAGCCGAGTCCCAAATAGACGCCCATCTCTTTTACACGCCTAATGTGACTGCAGGTTTGGGTAAATAAAAGCCGGTCTCAAATAGAGGCCGTGTCTGTTTTTTATTTTCGGGTTGTTAATCTTCTAAAACCGCCAGATCGTCCGCTTTTCGGCGGCCGCCAAAGCACAATTTTATCCCGCCTAACGAGCAGAGGAAGACTGCAGTTTCACGAGGAGCATTTGGAGATTTTTAGAGATTAGACACTCAATGAACAACATCTCAACACTAAATTATAAAGGCCTGTCTTATAGACACCTGTCTCAAATACAATACAATACGACAATTTGGGAAAATAAAAGCCTGGGCTATTATTTGAAGTTTTACGGTATACATATTCTATCCCCTATCTATAAACCTGCCGATCACAGAAAAAAATCAATTTCATATGATTTATAAGCTGTTTTCCTGATGGGACTAAAAAAAAATGTCCCAACAAGGTCAAAGATTACTGGTATAACTATCCTTGTGGGGACATTTGGACCCCCATAACGGAAGGAACACCAGGAACACATACACACACACACACAAACGTGAGCACGCTTAAACACAAACACAATCTGCTAAACCTTTGTTCAAAGCACGACTCCCGGAGCAGTTAGCGGTACCATGGCAATGATTCCAACCATGACAGATATTTTATGAGGTCATGTGTTTCAGAAAGCCTGAAAGGATTCAAGCTCAGTCATTATACAGAAGAATAACCAGGCTGACCACAAAGGTTACGTTTCTTATGGGGACAGGGTGCACTGCTCCTTACTGAGCAACCTTTAAAGGCATTGTCTGGAAAATCTGACATGATTGACTCAAAATTCAATAACAATAGGGAAAAGAAAAGAGGGAATAGGAGTGAAGGGAAAAGAAAGTAGTAGAGAAAAAGAAAACTTAAAGTGAAGATGGAAATATTAATGCTTTCATAGCTAACACAACTAGTAAGCTAACTGGTCATTTCTACTAAACTCTGAAAAAAAAAAAAATCTAATTATTGGCCAAAAAACGTCCTCACGTAGAATTGTCCATTGTCCGGGAAGCAGACCATCTATCAGTTCAAATCTAGACTAAAAACACATTTCTTTGACCTAGCATACACATAACACATTATAAACTTCTCTAATTAATGTTAAAGCAGCGCTCAGTAAGTCTGGGAACTTCTTTGCTGTTTTCTCGCAGGTTTCTCTCTCGAGCTCCCCCTACAGTTTCGGAGTATATATATATGAGAAAACTGTCGTAAACTCGTTGTCAACTCTCCCCCTCCTCCCATCTCGTTCAGGCCATGTGCATTTGTTTTCAGAGAAGCCGGCGAACAAACGAAGCATAGGCGTCATTTACGGGGGGGACGGGTGGGACATGTCCCCACCACTTTTTGACAGGGTCGATTTTGTCCCCACCACTTTTGAAACATCTCACAGATGTACCAATGCAAATAAAACATCTCCAGTTAACAGCATTCGTTTCATTTGTTTGATAAATAACAGGCGATCTAGCACTGTTGTGTTGCCTTCTTTCAGAAACGCGCTTCAATCCGTTGCGGAGATTCTTTCCGGTGAAATCACAAATCAAAATGCACAGAAACGTGTCCCTTTTTCTGATGGGTTCTAATCCGCTCTCGTATATTTTTCCCCCTCATCAAAACATATAAAACCACTGATAAACATTATATCAATTCAACCACTGATAAACATTATTGGTTTTGATGAGGGGAGAAAAAAAAACTGTTCGAGTGCGGAATTCTACCTCTGGACGGACCATGTACATATGCTATCAAGGGCGTATATTACTCGGACATTGTGCTCATTTTTATTTACGTGCATCAGGAAGCTACAGGACATCGTCTTTCAAAACAGGACCTACTCGAAAGAGAAAAAAAAGAATGAATGCGTTATTGTACCAAGCACTTTTAAAAATTCCCCTTCCGAATGCGTCTGTCCCCAGCACATTTCAAACCAAACTGACGCCCGAGCCATATCCACTGAGGTATGTATGATTCTCAGAACAATATTATTATGTTGAGATAGTGTATATTTTTATTGTGTTACCAAACGTAATCAGTAACATTATGGTTAAAAATCAATACTATAAGAAATATTTCCGCTATTTATTTATTTTAGCCTACAGCTTAGAATAGATTATGCATTATCAAAATAAATGTTACGTTACATTCTTCTATCATTTTTCTGGTGATCCGAGTTGTCTATCGTAACGATTGACCAAAGAAAGTCAAACACGTTTAATTTGTTTATTACAAGTTTGTTTATTTTATTATTGAAGCTTGAGACCGGTGGTACTGGTGGTCTGGGGTGCCCCTTACTCGGAGTTGATGACACTTGCCAACGCTTGTAGCTAAAAAGGAAAAAGAAAATCTATCAATCTTTTATCAACATCATTTGGTCAAACTAGCACAGATGGAGTTGCATGTGTGAAGTTGCAATGCAATTTCTCGTTTACTTATAGTTCTGTTTGTGTAAATGTGGGTAAATAAATATAAAAAGTTGCATTATTAGCTAGCAGCTCTCGTGTCGGTTTATGCATTATATATCAAGTCAGCACAGTATATAACGTTACTAATTCTGAGGCTGACGACAAGCTAAACTAATGCATAATTTGTAGAATTTCATATAGATTTATAGGCGATCTGAGAAACACAAATAAACACTGATAGAGGAACGGACAAAACACTAACTTACAGAAAACAAGCAAGTTTGTTTGCTAATGAAAATGCTAACATCTAAGTTACAGTATCTGACGTACTAGTAAGCCGGTAACAGACAGCGAGCATAATAATAATAATTTAAAAAAAACAGACAATAGCAAACATCCCGACTCCCGAGGTCACAATTACAAGAAATACAAACATTAAACACAGTTTATTATAAAGATACTTACAAGTGCAACAGCAAGAAGGCCAGGTCAGCATCGGTTTTACAGGCTTGGCTTTCTTTCAGTCTCTCTATTCTGAAAAAGCCGGTCCGTTTTCTCTTTCTTTGTTCCTCTGAAAAACACTTCTGAGCTTTCTTCTTCTTCTTTTACATCAGCCATCACGAAAACTTGAATTCAATATCTAGCGTTACCTTTTTCTTATAGCTAGCCGGCTCTTGGATGGATGGGGGCGTGTACGCATGCTTGTGCGCGTATAGTGCCGTAAAGCAATTCGTTACCTCGCGAGACCTGAAATCTCACGATACTTCCTAACACTGAGGCCGGCGAGCCGCCGGCCCAAAGTTGCAAGGGTGGTTTTGCGGCTCACAGGCACCAGGGGGGTGCGAGACGATCACCATTCAACACGAAATCAGTAATATAAACATTACAATGACTCCAAAGCTGTTCAGTTAAGGTAAAAAAAGTTACTTAGTTCTGCTTTAAAGCTGCTTTGAAACAGTTCATATTGTTAAAAGAGCAATATAAATGGTGACTTGACTTGCGAAAACTTAAGTGAAATTATGTTTCACAAGGTTGTCTCAACATTTTCCTTTCTTTATCCAGAGAATAAAGAGACCTGGTACATTTACCAAAAATTAACCTTATAATAAGAGAAAGATATAGAGTACTGCATCCCGCAAAGCACTTGACATCCGTCTCTTGACTCATTCGACTGAACTGCCTAATGTTAAAATGGCTATAAAACTGAAGTACTGACAGATCTTTTCTGCCGTATTGAGACGTACATCTGAGTGAAAAGGATTATCGGAAAAGAAAGAACAATAAAGGGCCATCAGTTTTTGATTGGGTCGAGGCAGATCTGAATGCAAGCTTGCAGCCAATTGTAGTGTTGGGGCTTACGCAAATAAAATGACATCCCACGCAGGGAAAGATTAGTTATGACATTTTGATTAAAAATTAGGAGGTCAAAAAAACATAGCCTTTCACTTTAGATTGCAGATTTTAGTATCTTGGAAAATCTGAGCACAGTTTGTGATATTGTTGAGATCTCATCTGGAAATTGGAAAGACGTTAGATTACAACTTGAGTAAAGGCTCCATTAAATCCCATTACTGTCAAGAACAACAGATATATTACAGAGATCTCATTTGTGATTTTTCTTTCAAATGGGGTGAAAAGGAAAAAAAGAGGTGAAGAAACAAATTTGATTAAAGATTGAAAAAAAAGAGAAAAAGGAAAAAAAAGGGTCGACCAGGAGGACAGAAGATGAAGGGCAAGCTACAGTAAACCCCACATTAATCATGTGTCACCACACACACACATATATAAACATAAACACCATGAGGTTGAGCAAACCAACTTAAGTGATCCCTACATACGATGCAAGTAAAATAGCTCGAGTAAAACACAGGTGACCTTTGACTCGTGGCTGTCCAGACTGATAACGCTGACGCTGGCTTTGATCAATCATTTCTCTGAAAGTATCTGACGTGATGTCAGCAGCAAAAGTGCCAATGACACTTCTCCTCCTGTCCATGCAAAGAACAAAAGCAGAAGACGTGCGTTTATCACAAATAGTAAAAAACGGCATCTAAAAGCACCCGTCTCGAAGACGTCACCCTAGAAAATGAACTCTAAAGACATTTGCGAGTGTGTGCGTAATGGTCTCCCCCTACAAACTGAAAATAGAAAGAGGTCTTGATTTGCTTAACACAAAACCTCAAGCATCTGGATCGAGCTTTAACATTGCTCATTTATAACGCTGTCTGCTTTAACACAGGGTATTCACTCTCGCACTCAATACATCGTAAAGCAGGGACAATCAAATCCTACCTCTGAGGCCTGCCGTGCCTTAAGTTTTCAGTTGCAGCGCTGTATTGAATTCACTAGTGCAGCAATCGATACACTTCAAGAGCTGCCATCAGCCCAGGCCGCAGGAGTGAGGCTATTATTGCTGCAGCTGGAAGGACATTAATGGTACTGCAACAACAAACACCTCGTAATAACAAAGCTTGCATGTGGCTCTCGAATGTATAGGATTCCTGATGCTCTGGTCAAACCAGTAAACATATACCTCTACTGGAGAAAAACGACAGATGTTATCTCTGAAGTGGGTCTTTTTCTTTCTTCCAAATATCAATGTGCTAAATGACAGACTCTACAGCACAGAAGCGCAAGCCTGAGTATCCTATTTTGACAAACACCCTCCTTGCCGCCTCCATCAAATGAGACATCAGATCATCTTGAAATGTTGCCAATGTTTTCTATCTTGTTTTCAGTCAAAGGCATGATAAAGTAATTAAAACAACACCATTAAAGGAAAATTGCATGCAAAAATACATATTTTGTCCATAAAATGAAAGACATTTGGGCCCAATGTTGTTTTGGATCTCATTGACTTAAATTTCACATTGCCAAGAATTTGCATGGCTTTTTAACTCGATTATTAATAAACTCTTTTAGTTTATTCTTAGCTAAAAACACTTAGTTCTTTCAAAAATATGTGTGCTCATTAATGTATATTTACTTCGTTCAAGTAATAAAGTATTCTCGTGAGTGTATAATATGCCATTGAAAATACATACGGGTAAGGGGTTCTAATGTCGGTCGCCATGTTGCCCCTCCATCTTGAAAGTACATTAGCCAAAGAGGGACATACCCGTTAATTCAAGCTTCGCCTTTCGCGTTTACGTTTGAGTTAACGCTCATGGACGAGGTCGAACTGGAAGCCATGTTAATCTTGGACTACATTGGCCACCGTAGGAGTTAAAACGAAATCGGAATTGAGAGGAACAGAAACTAATATTCACTGGATGGTCACCGCTAGATAAGGGTAAAAATCACACAGTGTAGCTTTAAGTAAATGTTAAAATGACTTAATGTGTAAATAACTTAATTTCCCATATCATTGTTAATAGAACTGATATTTAGATTTAAAGTAAGTTAAACACACAACTGTGTGTCAATTGTGCTGTAATTTGGAGGATTCACAGCACAGCAAACCCTTTTCTTCCAACACAACAAATGAAGCCAACAGTCATAAACAACCAGCAGGCCCACAACACCAACAAATCTGACACAATCCAAAAAACTGCAGGGTTTGAGCGAAAGTGAGAGACCTTAGGGTGTAACCCACTAAGAACATTGTGCTGTCGTCGGTTGACCGCACATTACTTTCCGTGAAAAAACCTCTGGAGCCCCTTGCTGTTTTAAAAAGCCACAACTGAACGGCTGTATCCTGTAGAGAGGACTTGCTTATGAAATAAATGTTTCCTCTACACAACAGAGCATCCCTCCCACCGAATCTGCTGCATTCATCCTCAACAATACAGCATTTGCTACACTGTTAACATCTTTCAAAATCACAGCGCTAGCACAGAGCTGTGCCATAGTTTACGAAGCAGTCGCTGCATTCTGCTGCGAGATGATGAAACTGTATTGCACAGTTTCACCACACCTAAAGTAGAAATGCCAGCCAAATCCTACGTGCTATAATAATAATAAGAGGAAAAAAAAAACCAACGGGAGATGACTCTGAGAGAGCTCCTTTCAAATGGATGCTGTCATGTTCAGCCTCCATCATTTGGCGGTAAGTTGCCATCACTTTGAAGAAGAAACTCTGTCATTGCACCGTAAAATGCTGTTCTTTTTGGCAGGAGGGCTGCAATCACTGCATGGCTTTGGCACTCTCATTTAGCAACAGTATCATTTCCACTGCGAAAACGGGAGAGAGAGAGAGAGAGAACGAGCGCAGGTACTGTGTGAAGAAGCTGTGATGAGTCTGGGTGGGTTAGGTAGAGTCATTGATGGAAGAAATGACAGGGAGAGGAAGGGCTATAAAGCTAAAAGACGAAGAGCAGGGTTTGGAGTGAATAATATAGGCTGAGAGTGTGCTCTGTATTAGCTGCTATATGGAAAGGAAGACCTAGGGATGGAAATAAAACACTATTTGTGTACATTTGATTTAGTCACACTTAGCTGAACATGAAACAGAATTTAGTGTGGCCAACCAAAGTAAGAACCAAGGCTGTGGTGAGAGCTGAGATGTCAATGGTAGCATGAGTACAGCAACGACATTGGTGGTAATTGCTTAACAGTGTTTTTGTTTAACAGCAATGTCTTAGAGAACAATATTAACAGTGCTAATGTAGCAACAACATTTGTTGTATTAATTTAGAAGCCCTAGTAATACAGGAGAATTGCAGTAGCAGAGCAAACAGTGTCAGCAGTATTAACATATTGGCTGTGTTAGTAGTGCCAGGCTTATTAGTTATAAGTAGGGGGGTATTCGTATTGAACCGTTCGGTACAAAGCTTTCGGTATGCATTTTTGAACCGAACGGTTCGTTGGACCATTTTTCCTGCCGTCCAAAATTTCGTTATTTCATCGCGCGTGGCAAGCACGCTCATAGACGCTGGCGTGACCACAACATTTCCCAACATCAAATGGCATAAATGTATACAATACATATGTAGAGTTCAGATGCAAAAGCCTCTAAATTCCATTTGAAATTTTCTTCTTTAATGATGATTTTTATCAAACTTGTATATTTAAGTTCAGCAATTTCACTTAAATAACAATTAATAGGTAATTATCATTGCCATTTTAGTGAAATTAGTAAACTTAAATATACAAGTTTGATAAAAATCATCATTAAAGAAGAAAATTTCAAATGGCATTTAGAGGCTTTTGCATCTGAACTCTTCATATGTATACAAATGTATACAATACAATACATAAATGTAATGTAAGCGGAACGAAACTGAGCTACTCGTTATTGTGTGGTTGACGGACCGTATATCAGTTTGGACCAATGCAGCGTGAGCCAATCTTGATCATCAGCACTGTTACTACACAGCGAAATCAGAAAGAAAAAAATTGAATTGAATCGCCACTGAAGTAATAACATCGCTGCGAGATCTAGTGAGAAACTTTTACGTTCCTCCATTATTAACGGATCAAACAGCACTGATGTGGAAACCAGGAAGAAACACTGTGCCATGAGTGAAACATTCACCATGGATTTACTGTAGTAACACTAACTGTTACCATGTGAGTTTGGCAGGAATAGTAGGCTATAAGTAACATTACGTCGGTTTTATTTCGACATTATGAATACAATTGCTGCCCTCAGATGTTAATCTGAACTAAAATAAACCTTTGTTTATTACTACTACAATATTACATTTCGTTTTGTCCAAGGAGCTGTTTTGTTTATAAGCTCCTAAGAAAAGTCAAGAATAGCTCCATCATTGCTCAAAGTTGTAAAATATCATACTTTATGATGATCATACTTTATGCTGTATTGGAAACGTACCGAACCGTATCGAACCGAACCGTGACACAAGTGTATCGTATCGAACCGAACCGTGAATTTTGTGAACCGTTACACCCCTAGTTACAAGTAACCTAATATAAAGAAGCACATTATGAGTGCAGCAGCATTAGCAGTAACTGTAATTGTTAAATTAGAAAAAGTGCTAAGGTATTACTAGCATTAATCCACATTTTTATAAAATGTTATTTACAAATAACATTTTATAAAAATTCGCATCCACAAATAAAACGATTTTACAGTACTGTTCAAAAGTTTGGGGTCAACAAAGTTATGTTTTTTTTTTAAGAATGAAATTAATACTTGTATCCACAAGTTTCCTACGCCCCATGAGGCCTTGCGTCAAAAGTGGGCGCGACTTCCGGTTGGAAGTAAACAAAGGGCGATTTGACATTCATTCAACAGTTGACAGTCATTCAAGTTATAGCGATCCAAACTAGCTAACGATGTGGGAAGACAACCTCAACGAAATTCAAAAGGGTGAAATAACAGTCCCTTTACCCTCCGCAGTAGTTGATTGGGAGTATTATAATAACATTATTAATAATCAATACTCATCAAGGCATGGTGACAGACAGTTGTGTGAGCTGACAAACAATTAAAATAAAAAATACACACTTAGTCATTGTGCTTTGGAGTTTATTCAAAATTATAAATGAATGTGCTGCTTGAATACATTAACTGGCACATTTGGTATTCTGTCAACACAGGCTTTGATCCTGACTTTAGGTGTAACATCAGTAGCGAACAGCCAATCACATGCTGATAGAGTTTATAGAACATTAAGAATTTAAACAAATGTACACAGGAAGATTCGTCGTCTTTTGGGAGGTGATGGAAACTAACGTTACAGTCGTTGGCAGGATCAGAGACGGGCTCTGGCGGGATCACTCTGATTTCGTTTTCGGCTTATGTTCAAAACAATCACGTTTAAGCCACTGAACTAGTTTAGTCCGGTTATACATACAACCGCGAACAGCACATGTTGCCCCTGAGCTCCGTAACGACATCTCTCATAAAGATTTTGCGTCTTCAAATAGTAAAATAATTCTCCGAAAAACAGCTAGCCTCTTCGCTAACTAACACACAAAATACCATTGGAATGCTACTTCCGCCGCGTCACCGGAAGTTTCACCCACTTTATTTTTTACAGGAGCGCCCCTCGGAAACTTGTGGATACTGTGCAAGGATGCATGATCAAAAAGTGACAGACTTGTATGCTGTCACAAAAAAAATATATAGTAGTCGAAGTTAATTTATCTGCTCACACAGACATTTGGCATATACAAACAATAATTTAAAGCAAATAAATCTAATTTAGGATAACCAGACCAGCTGACCATCAATCAACACTAGAATCATTTTAAAATCTAATTGCTTGGGGGATAAAAGATAGCTTGGACCTGTTTTTCATGCATCAGGGAACACAGTACCGTCGGCCAGATGGCATTAATTCAAAAGTTGTCACTTCAAAATTGTAAAAACAAGTCCAAATGTGCCTATAATAATAAGTGGACATGGCAACACTGCAAGAGCCGATTGGTGATTGGTTTATGACAAAATAACAATCTAGCGGGTTCAAAATATATTAAACATGGTTACACGCGCTCACTCACAGTGCTACTCAATTATACACATATCCTGTGATAGTACGCATCCAGCTAAAAAGATACGGCACTTCATATGGCACTGCTGACCGTAGAAAATCTCAGTTATGGCGTGTCAAGTGAATAGGTGCTGCTGTAACACAGTGCAATCCCAGTGTCGTGTTCCTGTGCCGTGGAGAACAGAGCACAACTCGGATAGACAGAAAAGATGATTTAAGGCTACTGTACTTGTGGTGGAGCTGGGAGTTGTGCAAGTAGAGCTCTTTCCAAGCCAGACAGCACTGGATACAGTCATTCAGAATCTGCTTGCTGGAGATCACGTAACCCTGAAAGATCCTGTCCAGAGAGATCTGCCGACAGCACTGACGGATGATCTCACTACTCATCTGCAACAAAAAAAACAACACATAGTATAGATTACTGTATTTAAATGAAACACCACGTATGAATCTGTCTTTGTGTCTCTCATAAATGAGGATTTGCTCATGAATGTTTGATGAGAGAACCACATTGACTGTACCAAAGCAAGCGCAGACAGGTGTGTGCCGTAATGTGTTCTGCATTCAGGTGTAGATTAACCTTGAGAACAGACTTTTATACGAATCAGACAGGATTTACTCCTGTTAAAACCTTGGCTTTTGTGCCTGGTGTCACTCAGACGTACTCGCCTTACAAAAACAGAGAGCGTTGTATGGAAGCGAGTAAAGAAAAAATGAATGAAGAGAAGGCAACAAAGAGGAGAGAGGAAGAGAGGAGAAGAAAGTGTAATTATGGCTGATGATGTATATAGTGGAGGATGTGAAACGACAGATTCCCATTCATTCTTAGTTTCTTTTGACAGAGGAACCCCATAGAGCACTGAAACCAACATGTGTGTGTGTGTGTGAGAGTATAGCTCTACATGTGTACAATACATCAGTGGAAAAAGGGAAAAAAAATGTGTATGTGTATGTGGGGAAAAAAAGATTTAGGGAAAATGTGTGTGTGTGTGTGTGTGTGTACTGTAGTAATGTGTACTACACCCTGATTACAGTGCCAGGCAAATTCATGTTTTAATGAAGGAGGCACAAAACAAGAGGAAATTAAATTGATATGTTAATGACTCAAAATTCTCATTTAAGCAAAAGGTTAAGAGAGCCAGAGAATTAAACAGAGTTCATTTTTTTTTTCCATTGCTCTCTTTACTGAAAAATACTTAAAAGAGTCTTCTGTAAATGAAGACAACACATGTCCCAACGCCTGTCTCAAGAGCTTTCTAAGGCCTCGTTCAATCAGAGACGTTTCTTACATTTCTGTCACAGCGCCTCTTGAAAATCAGCAGAGAAGCGCATCTTAACTTTGGTGCAGGAAAAAAAACAAAAAAAACTAGACGGAGCTGAAAGTAGGGTTAGGTGGACGTAAGGGGTAAGAATAGATGACAAGCGTTGAGCTTTAAGGAACCCTGGCAGATGGTGTTTCATATCAAAAAATTGACGGTGGGAAGCAGAGCTGAGCATAATTATTACAAATTATTCTTTTGAAGGCATTGTGTATTCGAACCCTACTTTATCTTTACCTCTGTATTTTTTTCCTGGTATTAAACGTAACAGCACATGCAAGTCCAAAGCCCATGGCCCCTAGCGCTGGCTGATTGGAAAATGATATTAAATCCGATGTAGGCTCGACCAGCTCGGAGAAATAGGACGGGGGCGAAAAACAAACCAAAAACAAATAAAAGAAATGCTGAAGCCCTGAGGGAGAAACAAAGGGAGGCGGTCGTGACGCACACACACAAACACACACATCGTGACTCAAATGCCCTCTGATTGGAAATTATTAGCTGGAAAGCTCTGACTGGAAACTGAATCAAGAAAGCAAGTTCTGCTCCACGTCTTTTCTCTCTACTCTTTCCTTCCTCACTGCAAAGCACAATCAAATGTTTCCCTGCTGAAATAATCAGGTTTCCCATGTTATTTTCCATCTTGGAGGGGGAGAAACCCTCTAAAGTCGAAATACCAGGGCCCATTTCACCTTCGTTAAACACAGCACAGCTAACACGCTATTGCACGCAGCCAATGACAACAGAGCACTGGGTGGACTTCACAGTCCATTTAGATGTATTTGTATATAGCCGCTGATAGAAATCATCGTTACTCTCTGATTTTAGAACAGTTTCCTCAGTTTCTTCTGAAATGTTTCATGTCGGAAATTCGGTCAGGGGTTGTTGATCCCCCATCGGTCCTATAGGAGTGTGGGCCAAATCTGTGAACCAGGTACAAGATTCAAGTCACTGAGCATTAATGGAGCTTAGCGGGTGATTTAAACTCACAGTACAATCGTGGCATGGTGGAAAAGCCATGAGAAAAATGGCAACATTATTTCATAGAATAACAATAAAAACATCTCCACAGAGAGGGCCTATATCAGTCGCTGGAATCTTTCACTCAGGCAAATAGAAATTCAATTTTCCAGTAGAAAAAAAATGCATGTAAACTGATGAAGGCTCCCATTACGGGAGAAGAGAACTTTCTTTCACTTCAAAAATCATTATGGCATAACCTAAGCAGTTTTCATAGCACAAGCACTGGCCTAACACAATAGACGTTTCACATCAGATATTCTGTGTATTTGACAAGGTAAGAACAAAGTGCTCACAAAGAGAGCTCACTTGACTGAACCGCAGGCATTTGGCCTGGGTAAGACTGCATAAAAAATTACAGTGTTGTGGCTGAACTGAAGTACATTTCTGACAGATTAAAAGAAAGGCTCTTGATATTTCTGTCTTTTTTTGGTCAGAGGGTGGCTATGGGATTCAATTCCCACCGAAAGTATTGCGGTCACAGATGAAAAAATAAGAACACATGTGAAAAATACATTGCGCAAACGGAAAAAAAAGAATGCAAAATGATCAGAATAGCAAACTATAATAAGCGTGAATCAAAAAAAGTTGTTTCCCTCAGTTTAATGACTCTGTACTTTGTGTTCTCTAACATTTTCTGCTCATATTTTATTCTTTTGTACGCTTGTGCTGTTTTTCTCGTCGCTCTTCTTTTCCAAACCAAATGTTGCAGTTTGAGTTTCATGTAAATTAAGGCAGGCTTAAGCGCCACCATTGGTCCACTACTTCTTGATTGACAGCTCCTCCTTTAGCCAATCAATCGAAGAGGGGAGTTGACGTCGCTCCAGTGTGACTCATGGCTACCAAGGGGGTAATCCAGCACCCGGAAAGCGTACCGGGGGCCGCCATTGGCTAGCAAGCCATTACCTACTGTTAGCATTCCATTGAGTCCCATTCATTTTGGCGTCACTTTGACAGCGAATAACTTTACATCTGAGGCGTTTAAAAGTCCATTTGTCCATTATTTATTTCTAAAAAAAAAAAACACCATGTATAAAAGGCTCTATTTACCTTGTATCTAAGTTACGTTATGCCCTGTAGAAGCCGTTTTTTTTTTGTTTTTTTAAATAGGGTAACGATTGGTCATAACACGCAACTCTCTGTCGCACAGTGAAATTACCGTATAGACAGGAGGAGAAGCTTGCGGGCATTTGAGGGGAGGTGGAGGCATAAAGTCAAGGGTAAAGCCCATAGAGAGTCATAAAGTTGCTCATGCTGCTACTCACGATCTCCGGCTCTGCAAGATTCGGAAGGTAATGATTCAGATTCCTCTTGGCGCCACCACTAGAAGACTTACAGCTGTGAGACAGGTTGTTCACGTCACATCTACGTCGTCAAGCTCAGTTTGAGCCTGCGCAGCCATCAGGAAGTGAATGCTTCTAATTGACTTCACTTTTCTCCGTTGAAGTCTATGGGGTCACTGTGTCCATTTCTTTTCCTGTCTTTGATGGCTACTGATGGCTACCCCTGAGCTGGGGTAAAATCTTTCCGTGGCACCGGTATATACAGTACGTCTACCTGGAAATCCTTTTCCAGGTCATTTCAAACCTTTATCTGTAACTTACTGTCCTTTCTTCTGCAACACTTTTAACAGAAGACTTAACTGTAGTGTCTATACAATGAGAGCCATTGGAGTCCAAAACAATACTGGACCCCAGAATTGTCTTTTACAGCCAGTTTAGATGGAAAGGATCTCATGCTGACTAGCTGAAGATTTTACTGTATAATGATTATGGTACTGTATAATGGCTATGGTACTGAGTTGAAAAGAAATTCCAGCACAACAATACAATCACCATAATAAAACAACCCTTCACAATAAATACTGCTTTACAGTGAACTCTGTTAGAGAGCTACATGGCTATTTATCTGTTTAATAAAATACCTCACTCGCCAGTTGCCAGTTTTACAACATTTCAAATCCCTCAGTACTCTCCATCTCCAAAAAACCAAGCCAATGCTGATTCTTGTTTTATTACAAGCTCTGTCATGGTCTCATTTTGACAGCAGACTCTCCTCTGTTCTGCGTTTTTATTTTTTTTTAACCAGGTGGATCCCGGAGGTTGGATATTTAACTGCTTCATGTCAACCTTTCTTGCTAATTGTGACAACTAACCTCTGCCACTCCCACGCCATTATGGATATGATGAGATGTGCTCAGGCGAGTGACGCATGTACGCAATTTCCAGCGAAAACTATCTCGACATGTCTAAAACATAAACACTAATAATAGGCTTACCATACACTAGAACCAGAAATGATTCCATCCCCCGCTTCATATATGGAACTCCAAAATGGTTCTATATAGAACCATTTTTTTTGGTAAAAGGTTCTATTGGCCATGTATGGAACCCCAGGATTCTATATAGAACCCAGAGGAACCCTTTTTTAAGAGTGTATAGAACCTTTTAGGGGTTCCAAATGCGTAATGCTGATAGAACCTTTTAAGGTTCTATATAGAACCTTTTCTTCTAGGAGTGTAGTGTTGGGTGAACTAACTCTTTAAATTTGAACATAAGGGAAACAAAAGGGGGGGGGGGGGGGGGGAAGATTGTCCAGACTTGAACTCATTAAACATATGCAGGTCAAAGGTGCAAATATGACCTCAGAGAATAAAAGTGTCTCTTTGGAAAACAACTGCTGATTTAATTCGGCCATTTCAGCTTGTGCGCACGGTCTCACCCCTCAGGAAACAATTAGACCAAATGTTTTTGTAGCAGTCCGATTTGCCTTGATGTGTTTTCAAAGAAAAGAATGAAAAAGAGAAAAAAAAAAAGAAAAATGAAACGGACACAAAAAAAGAAGAGAGAAACAAAGTGGCAGTAGTACCATGTGATTCCTGCAGAGGAAGGGTCAGAGCGTAATTACAGAAGGTTAAACGGTTTCCCTGATGCTCTCAAGGAGCCCGGGATGGAAATGAAAAGCAAGTGAACCGATGCGAGCGGGTGGCGTAGAGACGCAAGGCCCCGCTCCTCTGATCTGAAGAACACGTGTTACATGTGCTACGCCACTGCGGCTGATGGCTTATCTATGTGGCGGAGCCCTAAGCAATCCGAACTTTGATGTGCAGGAAGCAGAGGAGGGGGGTGTGGGATCCAGACAGCAGGTACTAATATGACTGTATAGGTCTGTGGGAGTGGATTGAGGGAAAACCTCTGAGCATGAGAGATTAGCTGATTCATACAAAATTATGCATGAAGTGATTGATTTCCTAGACAAAGGGTTGTGCATAACAATAAAACCGTGTAGTGGATCAATCTTCATTGTCAGAGCATTGCAAAATCAATTCACTCATGTGCTATTATAAAGAGATAACCTAACATATAATGCAGTGTTTCCCAACCCTGTTCCTGGAGGCACATCATCAGAGCACATTTTGGATGTCTTCCTTATCTGACCCATATATTTCTTGGTTTGGAGTCTCTACAAACAAGTTGAAAAGTTGAATCAGGTGTGTTAAGTTCAAATATGTTTAGTTGTGGTGTGCCTCCGGGAACAGGATTGGGAAACACTGATGTGAAGTATTGCTCGCACAGGTGACTTGCATTTGTAGAATGCGCATGCAATGTTATCATACTAAATAAAAGGATTACATATTGAACAATAGAATAGAATATTTTAGCAATATCACATGAGCAATCAGAGTAACACATGTTTTTGAAATTAATTCCATCTTTAAACATGATTCAAAATGAAGCCATGGTAGAATTAACCGGTGTATCTCTGAGCAAACACACAGTAGTAGTGTTCCTGAATGAATCAGATTCACGGTAAAATGACGTACCTTGGATAACAGAGCTGTGATCTTGTCATGGGTGTTGTAGTAGCTGGAGTTGACCCATATCACACGAATTATGTTGAGGATGTGAGCGAGTTTGGGTACAATCTCACGAGGTTTAAGCTGAGCAAGCTCCTCACAAGGCTCTTTCAGTAAGGACAGGAAGGAGATGTTTGACTGGGCCTGCAAAGTGCTGTCCTGGAGAACAAAACAAAAACCAATGTTACTTCAACAAACAGACAGATAGACTGGCAGACAGGCACGGTTGGATGGATGGATGGATGGATTGATTTGTTTATTTGGATCCCCATTAGCTACTCTTGCTGGGGTCCCAACAAGTAAAACTAAAAAACTACATTAGACAGACTGACAAACATCTATCATCACTTCATTGGTTACCTATAAAGTTCCGTATTATTTACAAGGCATTGCTTTTGACTTATAAAGCTCTAAATGGTTAAGCTAACGGATCTTTTATCGCCCTACAACCCATCGCGCTCTTTAAGATCGCTAAATTCGAGGCTTCTGGTCATTCCTAGGATATCCAGATCCACCAAAGGAGGGAGAGCATTTTCACATTTAGCTCTGAAGCTCTGGAATAGCCTTCCTGATATTGTTTGTTGCATCGCTCACCCAGTTTAAAGCTAGACTAAAGACGCATTTATTTAGCCAGGCATTCATATACATTTTTTTTTTATCTTAGTTACTGTAAATTTGGCCTCTAGTTCATAAACGCCAGAGGAGAACTGAGCCTGGGTTCTCCCAAGGTTATTTTTTTTCTCCATTGGGTCATCTGATGAAGTTTTAGGACACCATCGGGTCACTTAATGGAGTTTTTCGGTTCCTTGCCACTGTTGCCATTGGCTTTCTCAGTTGGGGATATTCAAATTAAATGACCCATCATTGATCAGCTCTACCAAACTTGATTGTCTTTTTTTTCCATGAATAAACAAACACTGTTAAGTTGTCTTGATTGATACTGTAAAGCAGCTTTGATACAATCTGTATTGTGAAAAGCACTATATAAATATATTTGACTTGACTTGACTTGACGAACAGATGTTAGATAAGGAGAGAGGAGAGACAGACAGACGATAGGAGTGAGAGTGAGAGAGATAGACAAAAGGCAGACAGTCAGACAGACGATAGATGAACAGACAGACACCACTTAACACCACCTAACCCAAATCAAATAATTGAGTTTTTACATTGCACCGATTTTACTCATCTGGGTCAGTTACAATAACTGCTTAAGGCTGGCCAACACTAAAAGATTTAAAAAAATTATATATAGACTACTCCTTATAAAAGCTACACAAGTTCTTTAGTCAAGAGCAGTGAGTAATTTTCTCTGTTCCCTTTTACTGACAGAACGCTTTATTGGTAGCTGGCCCTTTAAGAGCAACCGCTGTGAACAGAGCTCACACGCACCTCATTCTCTCACGAGTCACAACTCTTTATGTCCATCAAAAGACTGCTCTTATGTTATGAAGATACTCGACAAATGGCATTTTGGCTTAATTGTGTGTGTTGTTGATGTTCATTCAAGCGCGAAAGAGAACTTCTGGCGCGCGGCCTGTGCATGCGCATTATACTGTCTTTCTGTGAGTCACATTCAGGACATTCAGAGGCAGCGCGAAAAATGTGTTCGTTTCAAATCGGTAAAATTAAATCTGTAACATAGACGTAACGAGTGGCACATAACGTGAAGTAACATGGCATTTTATTTTGTTTGAAATTTAACTTGTCCGGTTGGACAACTAATTTTCTCATCTACTTGTCCTACAGAAAATCCACTTCTCCCAGACAAGCGGACAAGCCTTAAGGCCAATTTATACTTCTGCGTAGGGTGAGCGCAGTAGGTACGGCGTAGCATACGCACAGACGCGTCCCATAGCGCGTACCCTTCGCCGTCGCCTGACGCGCACCTCTTCAAAAACGTAACTACACGTTGCGACGACGCGGACCGCAAGATCGGTGATTGGTCGGCTTGGTAGCATCGCATTTCCTCCTACGCATTTCCGCACGTACCTTCTCACGCATTTCCACCACTGTCTATGATTTCCACACGTACCATCTCCTCCGAAGTTTTCTCTCATTTCTGCCTTTCAATTTTAGTAATTTTTAGTAATTTCACTAAAGTGAACTGTTTTTCCACCTTAATAAGCTCCAACTCCAACATGATCAGCTCTCTTTCAGTCGATATTGCTTGTAGTAACCTAGCCGCGAGGAATCTAAACACAGTGGAACATTGAAACCCTCCGCCGCCAACTAGCGTTTCGGAGCAGTACTGCAGAGCAACCAAGACCTGAACGCAGAAGTATAAATGCTCACAACGGCGTCGCCTACGTGCGTAGCCAACGTCGTACACTACGGCGTACACTCGACGCAGAAGTATAAATTGGCCTTTAATGTCAAGCCCTGTTCAACAGTATAATGTGTGGAGTGCCGCGATGTGACCACAACAGCACAACATACACTAACAGATTCCATTCTTGAAATCTTGGGAAATCTCTTGCGGTCAAACATGCTCACATGTGCTCCTTGGGAAAAACCTTAGCGTAGAACCCGGGAGGGAGTTGTTGAATGACAAAATAACCTTATAAAGTTCTTCGGGCATGAGTATATAGTGTATAAGTGTATAGTGCGTCAGTTGGGACACAACTACAGTCTTAACTTATTTATTATGTTTATGCAACTGGCCCCTGAAGTCAATTTGCACAGTTAAGGTCAGCTTCAACCACATCAGAATAAGCTTAAAGGAACACTCCGACTTTTTGGGACTTTAGCCTATTCACCTTAACCCCCAGAGTTAGATAAGTCCATACATACCTTTTTCATCTCCGTGCGTGCTATAAGTCTGTTTGACGCACCCACCGCTAGCCTAGCTTAGCACAAAGACTCGATGTGACTGGTTGCAGCTTTCATACTGATCCAAATGAGTGGCAAAATAACGCAAACGTTTTCCTATTTACATGTTGTGATTTGTATAGTCACATAATGTACAAATAACAAAGTCAAATGAGACACAGACATCTTTTAACCGTATAAAACCTGGGAACTATTCTCTGAAGGCGAAGCACTGCTACTTTGACGGCGTAATAACCGCATCACCGGAGACACGCCGTGGTGAGGAGCGTGTTTGGGTAGCAATAATAGAGTCAGCAATTTATAAATAGTAAAAGCGTAGTTTCATGGGTTTTCGCTCTATTGTAAATAGCTGCGACTGTAAACAGGGGAGGTAATACCATGTTTCACAGAATTCCAACTAAAAACGCTGACTGGATGAAGAAATGGCTAACTTACTCTGGATATTGATCCAAACACACCTAAGATTATCAAGGGACATTATGTTTGCTCGGTACATTTCAATGAGGACGACTATTTTGAAAAAATGGAATTTGCCACACGGACCATAATGTGCTGAAGGATACGGCCATCCCATCGATAGCACAGACAAGTGGATCACCTGCGGCTGAGGTAAGTGTTCCGTTATGTTTTTAGATGACCTACTGTAACAGTGCCTTTAGCCAGATCTAATGTAACGTTAGTGACACTATTATATGATTAGGGTATGAATATGTTTTTATCTTGATGCGGTGCGGACGCGCTTGGGGAAAAAAACGAGCGCGTTCACCGCGTTGAACTTGCACCCTGCGCGCGGCGCGCCTAGTAGCCTAAATTTGAAATAACCATGGAAATAACGAACTTGAGCGTGCAAAAGGGTACGATAGGCTGTGAGTTCATTGTGCAAAAACAATTTGTGCTATTACTTTCCCCTTATTCTATCCTATAGTAATGCAATACTGTATATTATATAGGCTACTGTTGAATACATTTGGTTCAGCTAATAAATTGCATTTAAAATATATTGATTCCAGTAATAATAATTATTTATTCATGTGATATTTATAAATCTGGGTGCGTTTTTGGTTGGAAATCAGTGAAACATGGTACTGTATTACCTGGTCTCCCCTGTTTATTGTCACAGCTCATACAATAAAGCAAACACCCATGATAAACTATGCTTTTCTATCTAACGTTAGTAATTGCTGACTCTTTATTCCAACGCTGAGCGAAGCGAACTCTCTGCTCCTCGTCACGGTGCGTCTCAGGTGATTGTTATCACTCTGCCCAAGTAGCAGTGCTTCCCCTTCAGAAAATATAGTATTTATACGGTCAAAAGATGTCTGTGTCTCATATGGCCTTGATATTTGCACACTCTGTGACTATACAAACCACAACATGTAAATAGGAAAACGTTTGCGTTATTTTGTCACTCATTTGAATTAGTATGAAAGCTGCAACCATTCACATCCAGTCTTTGTGCTAAGCTAGGCTAGCGGTGGGTGCGTCAAACAGACTTATAGCACGCACGGAGATGAAAAAGGTATGTATGGACTTATCTAACTCTGGGGGGTAAGGTGAATAGGCTAAAGTCGCAAAAAGTCGGAGTGTTCCTTTAAAGGGTTTTACCCAAGTAAAGTGACACACAACATTGGCTGTTACAGGACAGTGATCAGGCACACAGCTGACTCTACAACGTCACTATTACAAGCAGCCATGGGTGCCCCTGAAGGTCAAATAGAGCTGATGTTTAATTATTTCACACTGGTCACATTGATTTTTTTCAGAGGCTTTGGAGATTGTGTAAAATTAAGGATGGCAGTTGCTGCAGTTTTGCGCAGAATGAAGCTGGAGGGATGACAATCAGAAAAGGGGACACGTGTCCTCCACACTGATGCAGGACCAGCTCCCTCTATCTAAACCCCATTCCCAAGTAAGTCATTATAAGAACAACCATAAACTGATCTAAAATCAGTGTTTAAGGGCAATGAGGGTGCGACACTAAGCGCTGCAGTAGAGCTGACAGACAGGCTCCGTCTCTCGCTGAAATGAGGAGCCGGGCCAACTCTTAATAGCGAAGAGTGAACGTGAGACGGCCTCATTTCCGAGGGGTGAGGAGAAGCCGCTCGGAAGGCGCATATAAATCATCAACAGCCAGAGAATGTTCTTGCTCAGCCCATTACCCCACGGCTCAATTCCTGCCATGTAGCCCTGCACAGTTTTTCACACACTCATGGACACACACACACACACACAAGTAGCTAGGTACTGGGCTGTACCTGGATCTGCTTGGCTAGTTCACAGAAGGATGGGATGTAGTTTGATGTGTGGAGCTGAAGAATGGCCTGTATATGACAGACTCCAGGTTTCTGGAGCTGCTTACTAATGCTTTCCAGATCAGCACAGCGGCTCTTCCAGAAAGAGATCTCCTCCAGCGGGCCCGAGGTGTCTCCCATGTCACTCACGGATTGAGCGCTGAGCACTGCTTTAATCTGACGTGTCCAGTGGATCATCACCACTGGGGGAGGGAGAGAGAGAGAGAGAGAGAGAGAGCGAGAGAGAGAGTGTTTTGGTTTGTAAGGTGCTGCATTTTATTAAATCAAACCAGACAAATAGGTTTGCATGGAATTTCTGGCCAAAGAATGCTGTTGAATTTAAATGCCCATCATTTACAAAGTTGTGTGCACCCCTTACGTTTTCTCTCATTAAATATTTTGGCTAATTTGAATGCTTTTAGCTTCCAATAAGGGTGTATTATCCTTAGTTCTGCTCTGAATGCAACTGAATACTCCACTGAATTTAACTTTAGGTCAAGTTCTTCCTGGAGAGAATCACATCCCAATGGCAATTCATTTTGGTTGTGATTGACTTACATTAACCAGCATTAAAAGACTGTTAACTACTGGCAAGATTTAGTAATGCCGAATTACATACAACACCCTAAAACAATGGCTATATATGTATTTGTCTAAGTGATGTCAGCCAAAATGTCTTTTCACAGGCAGAGTAAGTCATTCAATTTTGACAACGGATTAAAAAATAATAAAATATAGTTTGGGTTCAGTAAGATTCTTTGTTGTTGTTTTTTTTTTAAAGAAGTTTACTTTTATTCAGCAAGAACCCATTAACCCTTAAACAGGCAAGAGTGGAAAATAATCAGCAAAACATTTTCATATCACTTTTTTTTTTTTTTTTACTTTTTTCAAAGGAATTTCTTTATTTATATTTTGAATTTAAATCATCATTATTTCTGTGTTTTGTGTAATGCAAAATATATGTAATATGCAAAATATGCTGCATGTATGAGCCAGATTTACTAAACAGGGCAAATTAGCATGCAAGCACAATTTACTGATGACGTGCAAATTAAAGAACACAGCCGGATCATTTCCACAAGGACCAACGCAATCTACCAAGATTAGCAAGAAAATTAGCATCTGTAGCATCACCAATTTTACCTATTTTATTCAGCATACATGCTTTGTTTATTTAAACTTCTTAATAATTGCTCAGATAATGGAAATTAGTATTTGAACAATTCAACCATTATTGTAAAGCCATTTCATGACCAATCTTTTGTCAAATCAAAATCATTACTGTATTCTCAGGTCTTTCCCATAGTAATGGATGACTATTGGAATTTAGCTTGTGCGTACATCACATCCGTCACATCATTCCTCATTTCTTACTGCTGTAGACAGCAAATCCAGCCCACTTTACAGAGCTCTGCATGCTGGTGAAATGAATCAACACAAGAGCATATAATGGAAATGATAAAGAGTCACACCTCTACATTTAGAGGCATTACTTATCACTTAAATGTTCCTGAACATTAAAACATACCATGATGAATAAGACTATACTAGTTACTAGGGGTGTAACGATTCACTCGTTTTCTCGATGCATCGATTATAAATCCTGGCGATGCATATGCATCGATCCTGAAACATGTATTTTGAATCGTGAATCGCTTATTTACGTGAATAATCGATTTAAAAGGCTAATAATCGAATTAATCACGATTTTATAGCGATTCAGTGGTTTAAAATATATAAACACAACCTTAAAGTGTTCCTGGTACAAGCTGCCTCACGCATTGGCCGTCATACGACATCCGCATTTGATTGGTTTCAGGCGCTCACACACCCCTGATTTCTCACGCTGAAGCCCGGTCGGTCAAATGCCTGAAAAGATGAGTTTATCTTTCTACCTGTTGAGCTACTCATGTCGTGATCAGCTTGTATTACCGCAAATTAGATAAAATCTCCCGGAATCTAGAGCGAGCGTGCATACGAGACAGAGGTTGCGCTCCAAACCGCGTATCGCGCGTTCACACACGGCTGCACGCACTCGGCAGAAAGGGAAAGCGAGCGAGAGTGACCACCTTGCGTGTACGGAGAGTCCATGTAATAAATGAATAAAAGCGTTTTATTTCATAGTGCCCACGCAATGGCATGGCAGCTTTAACAATGGCTTGAGCGGTTTGCCTCAAAACTATTGCTTTCTCGACAGAGAGCTCAGCTGGAGAGCTCAAACATGGACTGCTCAAAAATCTGTAGTTAACGTTATGAAAGCATGAGAGCTATGGGACCGAGCGCGAGCAAAATCCAGTGAAAAGATGATAACGAGTGCACTGAGAGGACGCAAAATGAAACTAATGAAAACGTCTCCATTAATTTGTGCATGTAGTCATTTAATGAAATAGTTTAAAAGCCTTTTTCAAAATATTTGCTACTTGCAAATGCTAATTTGTAGGCCATTGAATTTTTTTTTAATAATAATATATTCATTAAAATTAAAAAAAAACATGAACTAACATTAACAATGGACAAAATCCCCACTATCTGACCCCCGAAGGCCGCTGTGTAGGCTAATTCAAACCCAGACAAAGACCCATTGGGTGAAGCATTAAAATAATACTATAATGCATATAAAAAATTAAGAATCGAATCGAATTAATCGAATCGCATCAAATTTGGATGTGAATCGCATCGAATCGAATCGTTCTGAATTTGCACAAATCGTTCATGAATCGAATCGAAAACCTATGAATCGTGAATCGAATCGATTCGCTGTCTACCCAAAGATTCACAGCCCTACTAGTTACTAATTTTTACTCATTCGAATTTAGAAAACCAATAGTTTTGGCACACATATTTGCTAGAAAACGTCTCGGTTACGTATGTAACCCTCGTTCCCTGAGTAGGGAACGGAGACGTTACGTCAGAAGTGACGGAGATTGGGGGTTTCGCATAGAAAGCCAATCCTCTTCGAGTATTTAAACACGAGCCAATGGCATGCAACGCCTTGGGGCTGCGGAAATTTGCATAGCGTACTCCGCCCTACTCCGTGAGTATAAAAGGAGGAAGTGAACGCAACCGCAGTATGTCTTCGCTGAGGAGCCAAGACTGAACTCGGCGTCTACCCAGCGATACAGCAGAAGTGGCAGGGAGACGTAACGTCTCCGTTCCCTACTCAGGGAACGAGGGTTACATACGTAACCGAGACGTTCCCTTTCGTAGTCACTTCGAGTTACGTCAGAAGTGACGGAGATTGGGGGTCTGTGCCATCACGCCATCTTCAAGCTGTCTTCCAGTGCCCTGCGAAAGTCTGGACCCCCGAGCCTACCTCTTTTTTTTTTTTTTTTTTTTTTTGGGATCCGACTTTGACACAGGATTACCAAGGTACACTG
>NW_024121146.1:952619-988829 GCF_016745375.1 Pimephales promelas
ACAGCTGAAGCGGTCTCATATGAAGCAAACCGAGCGGCGTTTGCCGCGGCCGCGGATGCCATATGCCCCAGGAGCCTCTGAAATAGTTTCAGTGGAACCGCACTCTTGCCCTCGAACTGTCGAAGACAAGTCAGCAGTGAGTGCGCGCGCTCGTTCGTGAGCTGCGCGGACATGGCGACCGAGTCTATCTCCATGCCGAGAAAAGAGATCCTCTGCTCGGGGCAAAGTTTGCTCTTCTCCCGGTTGACCCGAAGGCCCAAACGGGCTAGGTGCCGGAGCACCAAGTCTCTGTGTTCGCAAAGCTGAGCTCGAGAGTGTGCTAGTATTAGCCAGTCGTCGAGATATTCAGGATGCGAACCCCGTGTTCGCGAAGGGGAACAAGGGCTGCCTCGACGATCTTCGTGAAGACGCGAGGGGACAGAGCTAACCCGAATGGAAGAACGGCGTACTATATGCCTGGCCCTCGAAGGCAAACCGAAGAAACGGTCTGTGTCGAGGTAAGATGGACACATGGGAAGTACGCGTCCTTCAGGTCGATCGCTGCAAACCAATCCTGATACCGAACACATTCGAAAATGCGTTTGGCCGTGAGCATTTTTGAACGGTAGTCGATGGAGAGAACGGTTCAAAATGCGCAGGTCCAGGATCGGCGTAACCACCGTCTTCTTGGGACAATGAAGTAGGGGCTGTAAAACCCGGACTTCACCTCGGCTGGAGGGACCGTCTCGATTGCACCCTTCGCCAGCAGGGTCGCAATCTCCGCTCTCAGGACTGGGGCATTGCCACCAACTTCGTGGAGCGAACTCCCCTGAAGCGGGGAGGAGACCGTGCGAACTGAATCGCGTAGCCGAATCTGATCGTTCTGATGACCCAGCGGGATATCCCGGGAAGCGCTAGCCAGGCTTCCAGGAAATGAGCCAACGGGGTCATGCGAACCACAGACGTCCCCCGGAGGGGCAGCGGTGCGGGTCGACTGGCACGCGTGCAGGAGTTACCCCGCTCGGATGCGTCGAAGCCCGCTCCCGACAGAAGGGACCAGGGAAAGCGGAGCGTTCCACGGGGGTCTGTTCTGCGGGGTCTGGCGACAGAGGGGGAAGGATTGGTGTAGCCCTGGGACGACACACGCACCCTTCCGCGCCCTCAGTGACAGAGAGGAGTGTGTGGGCTGACGCACGGGGGCATCGAGCGCACCCACTCCAGTCTGTGAGCTCAGTGAGGATGTCAAGTCTTTCTTTAACCAGTTCAGGGTGCTGCCCACCCGTGGGTGAGCAGCGGGGAGCTGAGAACAAAAGATTCTCCCCGCCCTCCACCGGGGGAAGGAGGGGGCCTGCTACCGCCTCCTGGGAAAGACTCGAGTCGTCACTGAGCGGCCCGTGTCAGGATCTTCGCTTAGCCTGGCGTTTTAGCGGGGGCGAGCGGCCTGAGGGGGCTGTGACGCCGGCCTGCGGCCTCCTCGACGCCGGGGCCCGGGTGAAGGCTGCTGCTGGGGCCGGGCGGGAGGGAGGGAGCCGCAGGGGCGTCCTCGGCGGCGAGCAGAGGGAGGCACCTGCGCCGATGACTGGGTGGAGGCAGCAGCTGGTCGCCGGGGCAGGATGTGTTTGATGGCCTCCGTCTGCTTCTGGGCGGTGGAGAACTGCTGGGCGAAGTCCTCGACCGCACCGCCGAAAAGGCCAACCTGGGAGAGCGGAGCGTCGAGCAGACGAGTCCGCTCAGCGCTCCGCGTGTCTGCCAGGTTGAGCCAGAGATGTCGCTCCTGAACCACCGAAGTGGCCATCACCTGACCGACGGCGCGAGCGGCCACTTTCGTTGCCCGGAGAGCAAGGTCAGTGGCGGACGCAAATCTTTAAATGCCGTCGAGTCAGTCCCGCCCTCGTGCATGTCTCTGAGCATCTTCGCTTGGAAGACCTGCAAAGTGCTCATGGCATGCAAAGCGGAAGCCGCCTGTCCCGCCGCTCTATAGGCTCGCGCCGCCATAGCAGACGAGAACCCACAGGCTTTGGATGGGTGCTTAGGAGGACCACGGGTGGAGGCGCTCTGTGGACACAGCTGCATCGCAACAGAGCGCTCCACGGGGGCATCCCAGTGTACCCACGGGCGGCCCCACCGTCGAGGGGGGGAAAGGCGGGGGAGAAGATCGCGCTCTCGAGTGGACAAAGGAGCCCCCAAGAGCGCGATAACTCCGCATGCAGCTCGGGGAAAAAGGTATTGGAGTTGGCCGTGGCCTTGCGGCGGCAGCTTTGTCCAGATACCAATTATCCATCCGCGAGAGATCGGGGCAGGATGGAGGTTTCCATTCTAGCCCGATACTCCCAGCGGCTCGAGACAGCATGGCCGTCAGCTCGGGATCTGACACGGGCAATGCTGGCACTCCCGAAGGGGGCAACGCAGCCGCATCTTCCTCTCCCGAGGACTCAAGCCCGCCTAGTGATGCTGTGATAGACATCACATCATCATCTGGAGCGCTGCTCGAAGCAGCCGGTGCCGCCGAAGAGACAACCGACCGAGTCGCGCTAGCGCTCGCTGGCTCACGCACTGAGGCGGGAGGTGTGGCCCGAGGAATCGTCGGGGCTTTATCCCACACCGTCACCGTTAGATCGCCGGGTCCCCGGGTCGACGGGCCCCCTTCCGTGAAGGAAGCCGATCGAGTAGGGGGGACCGGGCTCTCACTCTAGTGAGATCATTGAGCCTCGACCTCAGTGTGGAGATGGTCATGCTCCACAGAAGGAACATGAGTCATCCACGAACGCTGCTGCTGCATGCTGAATGCCCAGGCATACAAAGCAGCGTTCGTGACCATCAGATGATGACAGAAATCTACCACATCCAGAAGGGCACGGGCGAACCATCTTTAAAAAGACGTGCCGCGTGCAGCTCTTTCACTTTCACTTTTATGAGAAAGGAGAAATTCACTCTTTCAGCGCTGAAGCTACCAGGGAGAAGTGCAAAGTCTGGCAGACCACTGCTCAGATCGCAGGCAATGCAAAATCTCGCTGGGTACCGCCGTCACACCAACACTGAAGAGGACGCTCGTTCTCGAAGAGTCTTGAATCAGCTTTAGGAGTGAAGAGGTTCTCTTGGCTCCGAAGCGAAAACATACTGCGGTTGCGTTCACTTCCTCCTTTTATACTCACGGAGTAGGGCGGAGTACGCTATGCAAATTTCCGCAGCCCCAAGGCAGTGCATGCCATTGGCTCGTGTTTAAATACTCGAAGAGGATTGGCTTTCTATGCGAAACCCCCAATCTCCGTCACTTCTGACGTAACTCGAAGTGACTACGAAAGGGAACATGTGTTACTCTGATTGCTCATGTGATATTGCTAAAATATTCTATTCTATTGTTCAATATGTAATCCTTTTATTTAGTATGATAACATTGCATGCGCATTCTACAAATGCAAGTCACCTGTGCGAGCAATACTTTACATCAGTGTTTCCCAATCCTGTTTCCGGAGGCACACCACAACTAAACATATTTAAACTTAACACACCTGATTCAACTCTTCAACTTGTTACTAGAGACTCCAAACCAAGAAATATATGGGTCAGATAAGGAAGACATCCAAAATGTGCTCTGTTGATGTGCCTCCAGGAACAGGGTTGGGAAACACTGCATTATATGTTAGGTTATCTCTTTATAATAGCACATGAGTGAATTGATTTTGCAATGCTCTGACAATGAAGATTGATCCACTACACGGTTTTATTGTTATGCACAACCCTTTGTCTAGGAAATCAATCACTTCATGCATAATTTTGTATGAATCAGCTAATCTCTCATGCTCAGAGGTTTTCCCTCAATCCACTCCCACAGACCTATACAGTCATATTAGTACCTGCTGTCTGGATCCCACACCCCCCTCCTCTGCTTCCTGCACATCAAAGTTCGGATTGCTTTGGGCTCCGCCACATAGATAAGCCATCAGCCGCAGTGGCGTAGCACATGTAACACGTGTTCTTCAGATCAGAGGAGCGGGGCCTTGCGTCTCTACGCCACCCGCTCGGATCGGTTCACTTGCTTTTCATTTCCATCCCGGGCTCCTTGAGAGCATCAGGGAAACCGTTTAACCTTCTGTAATTACGCTCTGACCCTTCCTCTGCAGGAATCACATGGTACTACTGCCACTTTGTTTCTCTCTTCTTTTTTTGTGTCCGTTTCATTTTTCTTTTCTTTTTTTCTCTTTTTCATTCTTTTCTTTGAAAACACATCAAGGCAAATCGGACTGCTACAAAAACATTTGGTCTAATTGTTTCCTGAGGGGTGAGACCGTGCGCACAAGCTGAAATGGCCGAATTAAATCAGCAGTTGTTTTCCAAAGCGACACTTTTATTCTCTGAGGTCATATTTGCACCTTTGACCTGCATATGTTTAATGAGTTCAAGTCTGGACAATCTTTTCCCCCCCTTTTGTTTCCCTTATGTTCAAATTTAAAGAGTTAGTTCACCCAACACTACACTCCTAGAAGAAAAGGTTCTATATAGAACCTTAAAAGGTTCTATCAGCATTACGCATTTGGAACCCCTAAAAGGTTCTATACACTCTTAAAAAAGGGTTCCTCTGGGTTCTATATAGAACCCTGGGGTTCCATACATGGCCAATAGAACCTTTTACCAAAAAAATGGTTCTATATAGAACCATTTTGGAGTTCCAAATATGAAGCAGGGGATGGAATCATTTCTGGTTCTAGTGTATGGTAAGCCTATTATTAGTGTTTATGTTTTAGACATGTCGAGATAGTTTTCGCTGGAAATTGCGTACATGCGTCACTCGCCTGAGCACATCTCATCATATCCATAATGGCGTGGGAGTGGCAGAGGTTAGTTGTCACAATTAGCAAGAAAGGTTGACATGAAGCAGTTAAATATCCAACCTCCGGGATCCACCTGGTTAAAAAAAAATAAAAACGCAGAACAGAGGAGAGTCTGCTGTCAAAATGAGACCATGACAGAGCTTGTAATAAAACAAGAATCAGCATTGGCTTGGTTTTTTGGAGATGGAGAGTACTGAGGGATTTGAAATGTTGTAAAACTGGCAACTGGCGAGTGAGGTATTTTATCAAACAGATAAATAGCCATGTAGCTCTCTAACAGAGTTCACTGTAAAGCAGTATTTATTGTGAAGGGTTGTTTTATTATGGTGATTGTATTGTTGTGCTGGAATTTCTTTTCAACTCAGTACCATAGCCATTATACAGTACCATAATCATTATACAGTAAAATCTTCAGCTAGTCAGCATGAGATCCTTTCCATCTAAACTGGCTGTAAAAGACAATTCTGGGGTCCAGTATTGTTTTGGACTCCAATGGCTCTCATTGTATAGACACTACAGTTAAGTCTTCTGTTAAAAGTGTTGCAGAAGAAAGGACAGTAAGTTACAGATAAAGGTTTGAAATGACCTGGAAAAGGATTTCCAGGTAGACGTACTGTATATACCGGTGCCACGGAAAGATTTTACCCCAGCTCAGGGGTAGCCATCAGTAGCCATCAAAGACAGGAAAAGAAATGGACACAGTGACCCCATAGACTTCAACGGAGAAAAGTGAAGTCAATTAGAAGCATTCACTTCCTGATGGCTGCGCAGGCTCAAACTGAGCTTGACGACGTAGATGTGACGTGAACAACCTGTCTCACAGCTGTAAGTCTTCTAGTGGTGGCGCCAAGAGGAATCTGAATCATTACCTTCCGAATCTTGCAGAGCCGGAGATCGTGAGTAGCAGCATGAGCAACTTTATGACTCTCTATGGGCTTTACCCTTGACTTTATGCCTCCACCTCCCCTCAAATGCCCGCGAGCTTCTCCTCCTGTCTATACGGTAATTTCACTGTGCGGCAGAGAGTTGCGTGTTATGACCAATCGTTACCCTATTTAAAAAAAAACAAAAAAAAACGGCTTCTACAGGGCATAACGTAACTTAGATACAAGGTAAATAGAGCCTTTTATACATGGTGTTTTTTTTTTTTAGAAATAAATAATGGACAAATGGACTTGTAAACGCCTCAGATGTAAAGTTATTCGCTGTCAAAGTGACGCCAAAATGAATGGGACTCAATGGAATGCTAACAGTAGGTAATGGCTTGCTAGCCAATGGCGGCCCCCGGTACGCTTTCCGGGTGCTGGATTACCCCCTTGGTAGCCATGAGTCACACTGGAGCGACGTCAACTCCCCTCTTCGATTGATTGGCTAAAGGAGGAGCTGTCAATCAAGAAGTAGTGGACCAATGGTGGCGCTTAAGCCTGCCTTAATTTACATGAAACTCAAACTGCAACATTTGGTTTGGAAAAGAAGAGCGACGAGAAAAACAGCACAAGCGTACAAAAGAATAAAATATGAGCAGAAAATGTTAGAGAACACAAAGTACAGAGTCATTAAACTGAGGGAAACAACTTTTTTTGATTCACGCTTATTATAGTTTGCTATTCTGATCATTTTGCATTCTTTTTTTTCCGTTTGCGCAATGTATTTTTCACATGTGTTCTTATTTTTTCATCTGTGACCGCAATACTTTCGGTGGGAATTGAATCCCATAGCCACCCTCTGACCAAAAAAAGACAGAAATATCAAGAGCCTTTCTTTTAATCTGTCAGAAATGTACTTCAGTTCAGCCACAACACTGTAATTTTTTATGCAGTCTTACCCAGGCCAAATGCCTGCGGTTCAGTCAAGTGAGCTCTCTTTGTGAGCACTTTGTTCTTACCTTGTCAAATACACAGAATATCTGATGTGAAACTTCTATTGTGTTAGGCCAGTGCTTGTGCTATGAAAACTGCTTAGGTTATGCCATAATGATTTTTGAAGTGAAAGAAAGTTCTCTTCTCCCGTAATGGGAGCCTTCATCAGTTTACATGCATTTTTTTTTCTACTGGAAAATTGAATTTCTATTTGCCTGAGTGAAAGATTCCAGCGACTGATATAGGCCCTCTCTGTGGAGATGTTTTTATTGTTATTCTATGAAATAATGTTGCCATTTTTCTCATGGCTTTTCCACCATGCCACGATTGTACTGTGAGTTTAAATCACCCGCTAAGCTCCATTAATGCTCAGTGACTTGAATCTTGTACCTGGTTCACAGATTTGGCCCACACTCCTATAGGACCGATGGGGGATCAACAACCCCTGACCGAATTTCCGACATGAAACATTTCAGAAGAAACTGAGGAAACTGTTCTAAAATCAGAGAGTAACGATGATTTCTATCAGCGGCCATATACAAATACATCTAAATGGACTGTGAAGTCCACCCAGTGCTCTGTTGTCATTGGCTGCGTGCAATAGCGTGTTAGCTGTGCTGTGTTTAACGAAGGTGAAATGGGCCCTGGTATTTCGACTTTAGAGGGTTTCTCCCCCTCCAAGATGGAAAATAACATGGGAAACCTGATTATTTCAGCAGGGAAACATTTGATTGTGCTTTGCAGTGAGGAAGGAAAGAGTAGAGAGAAAAGACGTGGAGCAGAACTTGCTTTCTTGATTCAGTTTCCAGTCAGAGCTTTCCAGCTAATAATTTCCAATCAGAGGGCATTTGAGTCACGATGTGTGTGTTTGTGTGTGTGCGTCACGACCGCCTCCCTTTGTTTCTCCCTCAGGGCTTCAGCATTTCTTTTATTTGTTTTTGGTTTGTTTTTCGCCCCCGTCCTATTTCTCCGAGCTGGTCGAGCCTACATCGGATTTAATATCATTTTCCAATCAGCCAGCGCTAGGGGCCATGGGCTTTGGACTTGCATGTGCTGTTACGTTTAATACCAGGAAAAAAATACAGAGGTAAAGATAAAGTAGGGTTCGAATACACAATGCCTTCAAAAGAATAATTTGTAATAATTATGCTCAGCTCTGCTTCCCACCGTCAATTTTTTGATATGAAACACCATCTGCCAGGGTTCCTTAAAGCTCAACGCTTGTCATCTATTCTTACCCCTTACGTCCACCTAACCCTACTTTCAGCTCCGTCTAGTTTTTTTTGTTTTTTTTCCTGCACCAAAGTTAAGATGCGCTTCTCTGCTGATTTTCAAGAGGCGCTGTGACAGAAATGTAAGAAACGTCTCTGATTGAACGAGGCCTTAGAAATCTCTTGAGACAGGCGTTGGGACATGTGTTGTCTTCATTTACAGAAGACTCTTTTAAGTATTTTTCAGTAAAGAGAGCAATGGAAAAAAAAAATGAACTCTGTTTAATTCTCTGGCTCTCTTAACCTTTTGCTTAAATGAGAATTTTGAGTCATTAACATATCAATTTAATTTCCTCTTGTTTTGTGCCTCCTTCATTAAAACATGAATTTGCCTGGCACTGTAATCAGGGTGTAGTACACATTACTACAGTACACACACACACACACACACATTTTCCCTAAATCTTTTTTTCCCCACATACACATACACATTTTTTTTCCCTTTTTCCACTGATGTATTGTACACATGTAGAGCTATACTCTCACACACACACACACATGTTGGTTTCAGTGCTCTATGGGGTTCCTCTGTCAAAAGAAACTAAGAATGAATGGGAATCTGTCGTTTCACATCCTCCACTATATACATCATCAGCCATAATTACACTTTCTTCTCCTCTCTTCCTCTCTCCTCTTTGTTGCCTTCTCTTCATTCATTTTTTCTTTACTCGCTTCCATACAACGCTCTCTGTTTTTGTAAGGCGAGTACGTCTGAGTGACACCAGGCACAAAAGCCAAGGTTTTAACAGGAGTAAATCCTGTCTGATTCGTATAAAAGTCTGTTCTCAAGGTTAATCTACACCTGAATGCAGAACACATTACGGCACACACCTGTCTGCGCTTGCTTTGGTACAGTCAATGTGGTTCTCTCATCAAACATTCATGAGCAAATCCTCATTTATGAGAGACACAAAGACAGATTCATACGTGGTGTTTCATTTAAATACAGTAATCTATACTATGTGTTGTTTTTTTTGTTGCAGATGAGTAGTGAGATCATCCGTCAGTGCTGTCGGCAGATCTCTCTGGACAGGATCTTTCAGGGTTACGTGATCTCCAGCAAGCAGATTCTGAATGACTGTATCCAGTGCTGTCTGGCTTGGAAAGAGCTCTACTCGCACAACTCCCAGCTCCACCACAAGTACAGTAGCCTTAAATCATCTTTTCTGTCTATCCGAGTTGTGCTCTGTTCTCCACGGCACAGGAACACGACACTGGGATTGCACTGTGTTACAGCAGCACCTATTCACTTGACACGCCATAACTGAGATTTTCTACGGTCAGCAGTGCCATATGAAGTGCCGTATCTTTTTTAGCTGGATGCGTACTATCACAGGATATGTGTATAATTGAGTAGCACTGTGAGTGAGCGCGTGTTTAACCATGTTTAATATATTTTGAACCCGCTAGATTGTTATTTTGTCATAAACCAATCACCAATCGGCTCTTGCAGTGTTGCCATGTCCACTTATTATTATAGGCACATTTGGACTTGTTTTTACAATTTTGAAGTGACAACTTTTGAATTAATGCCATCTGGCCGACGGTACTGTGTTCCCTGATGCATGAAAAACGGGTCCAAGCTATCTTTTATCCCCCAAGCAATTAGATTTTAAAATGATTCTAGTGTTGATTGATGGTCAGCTGGTCTGGTTATCCTAAATTAGATTTATTTGCTTTAAATTATTGTTTGTATATGCCAAATGTCTGTGTGAGCAGATAAATTAACTTCGACTACTATATATTTTTTTTGTGACAGCATACAAGTCTGTCACTTTTTGATCATGCATCCTTGCACAGTATCCACAAGTTTCCGAGGGGCGCTCCTGTAAAAAATAAAGTGGGTGAAACTTCCGGTGACGCGGCGGAAGTAGCATTCCAATGGTATTTTGTGTGTTAGTTAGCGAAGAGGCTAGCTGTTTTTCGGAGAATTATTTTACTATTTGAAGACGCAAAATCTTTATGAGAGATGTCGTTACGGAGCTCAGGGGCAACATGTGCTGTTCGCGGTTGTATGTATAACCGGACTAAACTAGTTCAGTGGCTTAAACGTGATTGTTTTGAACATAAGCCGAAAACGAAATCAGAGTGATCCCGCCAGAGCCCGTCTCTGATCCTGCCAACGACTGTAACGTTAGTTTCCATCACCTCCCAAAAGACGACGAATCTTCCTGTGTACATTTGTTTAAATTCTTAATGTTCTATAAACTCTATCAGCATGTGATTGGCTGTTCGCTACTGATGTTACACCTAAAGTCAGGATCAAAGCCTGTGTTGACAGAATACCAAATGTGCCAGTTAATGTATTCAAGCAGCACATTCATTTATAATTTTGAATAAACTCCAAAGCACAATGACTAAGTGTGTATTTTTTATTTTAATTGTTTGTCAGCTCACACAACTGTCTGTCACCATGCCTTGATGAGTATTGATTATTAATAATGTTATTATAATACTCCCAATCAACTACTGCGGAGGGTAAAGGGACTGTTATTTCACCCTTTTGAATTTCGTTGAGGTTGTGTTCCCACATCGTTAGCTAGTTTGGATCGCTATAACTTGAATGACTGTCAACTGTTGAATGAATGTCAAATCGCCCTTTGTTTACTTCCAACCGGAAGTCGCGCCCACTTTTGACGCAAGGCCTCATGGGGCGTAGGAAACTTGTGGATACAAGTATTAATTTCATTCTTAAAAAAAAAACATAACTTTGTTGACCCCAAACTTTTGAACAGTACTGTAAAATCGTTTTATTTGTGGATGCGAATTTTTATAAAATGTTATTTGTAAATAACATTTTATAAAAATGTGGATTAATGCTAGTAATACCTTAGCACTTTTTCTAATTTAACAATTACAGTTACTGCTAATGCTGCTGCACTCATAATGTGCTTCTTTATATTAGGTTACTTGTAACTAGGGGTGTAACGGTTCACAAAATTCACGGTTCGGTTCGATACGATACACTTGTGTCACGGTTCGGTTCGATACGGTTCGGTACGTTTCCAATACAGCATAAAGTATGATCATCATAAAGTATGATATTTTACAACTTTGAGCAATGATGGAGCTATTCTTGACTTTTCTTAGGAGCTTATAAACAAAACAGCTCCTTGGACAAAACGAAATGTAATATTGTAGTAGTAATAAACAAAGGTTTATTTTAGTTCAGATTAACATCTGAGGGCAGCAATTGTATTCATAATGTCGAAATAAAACCGACGTAATGTTACTTATAGCCTACTATTCCTGCCAAACTCACATGGTAACAGTTAGTGTTACTACAGTAAATCCATGGTGAATGTTTCACTCATGGCACAGTGTTTCTTCCTGGTTTCCACATCAGTGCTGTTTGATCCGTTAATAATGGAGGAACGTAAAAGTTTCTCACTAGATCTCGCAGCGATGTTATTACTTCAGTGGCGATTCAATTCAATTTTTTTCTTTCTGATTTCGCTGTGTAGTAACAGTGCTGATGATCAAGATTGGCTCACGCTGCATTGGTCCAAACTGATATACGGTCCGTCAACCACACAATAACGAGTAGCTCAGTTTCGTTCCGCTTACATTACATTTATGTATTGTATTGTATACATTTGTATACATATGAAGAGTTCAGATGCAAAAGCCTCTAAATGCCATTTGAAATTTTCTTCTTTAATGATGATTTTTATCAAACTTGTATATTTAAGTTTACTAATTTCACTAAAATGGCAATGATAATTACCTATTAATTGTTATTTAAGTGAAATTGCTGAACTTAAATATACAAGTTTGATAAAAATCATCATTAAAGAAGAAAATTTCAAATGGAATTTAGAGGCTTTTGCATCTGAACTCTACATATGTATTGTATACATTTATGCCATTTGATGTTGGGAAATGTTGTGGTCACGCCAGCGTCTATGAGCGTGCTTGCCACGCGCGATGAAATAACGAAATTTTGGACGGCAGGAAAAATGGTCCAACGAACCGTTCGGTTCAAAAATGCATACCGAAAGCTTTGTACCGAACGGTTCAATACGAATACCCCCCTACTTATAACTAATAAGCCTGGCACTACTAACACAGCCAATATGTTAATACTGCTGACACTGTTTGCTCTGCTACTGCAATTCTCCTGTATTACTAGGGCTTCTAAATTAATACAACAAATGTTGTTGCTACATTAGCGCTGTTAATATTGTTCTCTAAGACATTGCTGTTAAACAAAAACACTGTTAAGCAATTACCACCAATGTCGTTGCTGTACTCATGCTACCATTGACATCTCAGCTCTCACCACAGCCTTGGTTCTTACTTTGGTTGGCCACACTAAATTCTGTTTCATGTTCAGCTAAGTGTGACTAAATCAAATGTACACAAATAGTGTTTTATTTCCATCCCTAGGTCTTCCTTTCCATATAGCAGCTAATACAGAGCACACTCTCAGCCTATATTATTCACTCCAAACCCTGCTCTTCGTCTTTTAGCTTTATAGCCCTTCCTCTCCCTGTCATTTCTTCCATCAATGACTCTACCTAACCCACCCAGACTCATCACAGCTTCTTCACACAGTACCTGCGCTCGTTCTCTCTCTCTCTCTCTCCCGTTTTCGCAGTGGAAATGATACTGTTGCTAAATGAGAGTGCCAAAGCCATGCAGTGATTGCAGCCCTCCTGCCAAAAAGAACAGCATTTTACGGTGCAATGACAGAGTTTCTTCTTCAAAGTGATGGCAACTTACCGCCAAATGATGGAGGCTGAACATGACAGCATCCATTTGAAAGGAGCTCTCTCAGAGTCATCTCCCGTTGGTTTTTTTTTTCCTCTTATTATTATTATAGCACGTAGGATTTGGCTGGCATTTCTACTTTAGGTGTGGTGAAACTGTGCAATACAGTTTCATCATCTCGCAGCAGAATGCAGCGACTGCTTCGTAAACTATGGCACAGCTCTGTGCTAGCGCTGTGATTTTGAAAGATGTTAACAGTGTAGCAAATGCTGTATTGTTGAGGATGAATGCAGCAGATTCGGTGGGAGGGATGCTCTGTTGTGTAGAGGAAACATTTATTTCATAAGCAAGTCCTCTCTACAGGATACAGCCGTTCAGTTGTGGCTTTTTAAAACAGCAAGGGGCTCCAGAGGTTTTTTCACGGAAAGTAATGTGCGGTCAACCGACGACAGCACAATGTTCTTAGTGGGTTACACCCTAAGGTCTCTCACTTTCGCTCAAACCCTGCAGTTTTTTGGATTGTGTCAGATTTGTTGGTGTTGTGGGCCTGCTGGTTGTTTATGACTGTTGGCTTCATTTGTTGTGTTGGAAGAAAAGGGTTTGCTGTGCTGTGAATCCTCCAAATTACAGCACAATTGACACACAGTTGTGTGTTTAACTTACTTTAAATCTAAATATCAGTTCTATTAACAATGATATGGGAAATTAAGTTATTTACACATTAAGTCATTTTAACATTTACTTAAAGCTACACTGTGTGATTTTTACCCTTATCTAGCGGTGACCATCCAGTGAATATTAGTTTCTGTTCCTCTCAATTCCGATTTCGTTTTAACTCCTACGGTGGCCAATGTAGTCCAAGATTAACATGGCTTCCAGTTCGACCTCGTCCATGAGCGTTAACTCAAACGTAAACGCGAAAGGCGAAGCTTGAATTAACGGGTATGTCCCTCTTTGGCTAATGTACTTTCAAGATGGAGGGGCAACATGGCGACCGACATTAGAACCCCTTACCCGTATGTATTTTCAATGGCATATTATACACTCACGAGAATACTTTATTACTTGAACGAAGTAAATATACATTAATGAGCACACATATTTTTGAAAGAACTAAGTGTTTTTAGCTAAGAATAAACTAAAAGAGTTTATTAATAATCGAGTTAAAAAGCCATGCAAATTCTTGGCAATGTGAAATTTAAGTCAATGAGATCCAAAACAACATTGGGCCCAAATGTCTTTCATTTTATGGACAAAATATGTATTTTTGCATGCAATTTTCCTTTAATGGTGTTGTTTTAATTACTTTATCATGCCTTTGACTGAAAACAAGATAGAAAACATTGGCAACATTTCAAGATGATCTGATGTCTCATTTGATGGAGGCGGCAAGGAGGGTGTTTGTCAAAATAGGATACTCAGGCTTGCGCTTCTGTGCTGTAGAGTCTGTCATTTAGCACATTGATATTTGGAAGAAAGAAAAAGACCCACTTCAGAGATAACATCTGTCGTTTTTCTCCAGTAGAGGTATATGTTTACTGGTTTGACCAGAGCATCAGGAATCCTATACATTCGAGAGCCACATGCAAGCTTTGTTATTACGAGGTGTTTGTTGTTGCAGTACCATTAATGTCCTTCCAGCTGCAGCAATAATAGCCTCACTCCTGCGGCCTGGGCTGATGGCAGCTCTTGTGTAAGTGTATCGATTGCTGCACTAGTGAATTCAATACAGCGCTGCAACTGAAAACTTAAGGCACGGCAGGCCTCAGAGGTAGGATTTGATTGTCCCTGCTTTACGATGTATTGAGTGCGAGAGTGAATACCCTGTGTTAAAGCAGACAGCGTTATAAATGAGCAATGTTAAAGCTCGATCCAGATGCTTGAGGTTTTGTGTTAAGCAAATCAAGACCTCTTTCTATTTTCAGTTTGTAGGGGGAGACCATTACGCACACACTCGCAAATGTCTTTAGAGTTCATTTTCTAGGGTGACGTCTTCGAGACGGGTGCTTTTAGATGCCGTTTTTTACTATTTGTGATAAACACACGTCTTCTGCTTTTGTTCTTTGCACGGACAGGAGGAGAAGTGTCATTGGCACTTTTGCTGCTCACATCACGTCAGATACTTTCAGAGAAATGATTGATCAAAGCCAGCGTCAGCGTTATCAGTCTGGACAGCCACGAGTCAAAGGTCACCTGTGTTTTACTCGAGCTATTTTACTTGCATCGTATGTAGGGATCACTTAAGTTGGTTTGCTCAACCTCATGGTGTATATGTTTATATATATGTGTGTGTGGTGACACATGATTAATGTGGGGTTTACTGTAGCTTGCCCTTCATCTTCTGTCCTCCTGGTCGACCCTTTTTTTTCCTTTTTCTCTTTTTTTTCAATCTTTAATCAAATTTGTTTCTTCACCTCTTTTTTTCCTTTTCACCCCATTTGAAAGAAAAATCACAAATGAGATCTCTGTAATATATCTGTTGTTCTTGACAGTAATGGGATTTAATGGAGCCTTTACTCAAGTTGTAATCTAACGTCTTTCCAATTTCCAGATGAGATCTCAACAATATCACAAACTGTGCTCAGATTTTCCAAGATACTAAAATCTGCAATCTAAAGTGAAAGGCTATGTTTTTTTGACCTCCTAATTTTTAATCAAAATGTCATAACTAATCTTTCCCTGCGTGGGATGTCATTTTATTTGCGTAAGCCCCAACACTACAATTGGCTGCAAGCTTGCATTCAGATCTGCCTCGACCCAATCAAAAACTGATGGCCCTTTATTGTTCTTTCTTTTCCGATAATCCTTTTCACTCAGATGTACGTCTCAATACGGCAGAAAAGATCTGTCAGTACTTCAGTTTTATAGCCATTTTAACATTAGGCAATAGGCAGTTCAGTCGAATGAGTCAAGAGACGGATGTCAAGTGCTTTGCGGGATGCAGTACTCTATATCTTTCTCTTATTATAAGGTTAATTTTTGGTAAATGTACCAGGTCTCTTTATTCTCTGGATAAAGAAAGGAAAATGTTGAGACAACCTTGTGAAACATAATTTCACTTAAGTTTTCGCAAGTCAAGTCACCATTTATATTGCTCTTTTAACAATATGAACTGTTTCAAAGCAGCTTTAACATTAATTAGAGAAGTTTATAATGTGTTATGTGTATGCTAGGTCAAAGAAATGTGTTTTTAGTCTAGATTTGAACTGATAGATGGTCTGCTTCCCGGACAATGGACAATTCTACGTGAGGGCGTTTTTTGGCCAATAATTAGATTTTTTTTTTTTCAGAGTTTAGTAGAAATGACCAGTTAGCTTACTAGTTTTGTTAGCTATGAAAGCATTAATATTTCCATCTTCACTTTAAGTTTTCTTTTTCTCTACTACTTTCTTTTCCCTTCACTCCTATTCCCTCTTTTCTTTTCCCTATTGTTATTGAATTTTGAGTCAATCATGTCAGATTTTCCAGACAATGCCTTTAAAGGTTGCTCAGTAAGGAGCAGTGCACCCTGTCCCCATAAGAAACGTAACCTTTGTGGTCAGCCTGGTTATTCTTCTGTATAATGACTGAGCTTGAATCCTTTCAGGCTTTCTGAAACACATGACCTCATAAAATATCTGTCATGGTTGGAATCATTGCCATGGTACCGCTAACTGCTCCGGGAGTCGTGCTTTGAACAAAGGTTTAGCAGATTGTGTTTGTGTTTAAGCGTGCTCACGTTTGTGTGTGTGTGTGTATGTGTTCCTGGTGTTCCTTCCGTTATGGGGGTCCAAATGTCCCCACAAGGATAGTTATACCAGTAATCTTTGACCTTGTTGGGACATTTTTTTTTAGTCCCCATCAGGAAAACAGCTTATAAATCATATGAAATTGATTTTTTTCTGTGATCGGCAGGTTTATAGATAGGGGATAGAATATGTATACCGTAAAACTTCAAATAATAGCCCAGGCTTTTATTTTCCCAAATTGTCGTATTGTATTGTATTTGAGACAGGTGTCTATAAGACAGGCCTTTATAATTTAGTGTTGAGATGTTGTTCATTGAGTGTCTAATCTCTAAAAATCTCCAAATGCTCCTCGTGAAACTGCAGTCTTCCTCTGCTCGTTAGGCGGGATAAAATTGTGCTTTGGCGGCCACCGAAAAGCGGACGATCTGGCGGTTTTAGAAGATTAACAACCCGAAAATAAAAAACAGACACGGCCTCTATTTGAGACCGGCTTTTATTTACCCAAACCTGCAGTCACATTAGGCGTGTAAAAGAGACGGGCGTCTATTTGGGACTTGGCTATTATTTGAAGTTTTACGTAGAGGTCGACCGATATTGTTTTTTTTCACGCCGATACCGATCTTTTGAAATCCGGGTCGGCCGATTAATGCTGCTGATTTATTTTGGCCGATATTTGCTTGGTTTTTAACCTCTATTTGAAAGATAAAATGTAAAGAAATGATAATTACTTAATATAGACTAACTTTCTCAACAAAAACATTTTATCCTCTCAAAAAATGCCCTGAAACATGTATTTTTGGTTTGTTTTGTTTGTTGACTGACAAAGACAAATGGACATAACCTAATTATCACAAAAAAGGAGAAAAAAAACTTTAAATGATTTAATTTTTATATATTATATTTTATTTAAATTAACTTCTAACAATAACGTATTTCTCTAGTAAATTGCTGTTGAACGACAAAACCAACCACCAGATGGGAAAATTATATTTTACAAAAACTTTAAATGCACCCCAATCCAGCTACTACTAACAGTCAGTGTTGTGCCTAAACGCGTTCAATGAACGACAGTTCATGAACGCGTTCATATTTAGGTCTGCTGCTCATTCGGCTGGAAAATGACTCTAGCGGCAGCGTGCGTCAAACACGCAACACTAGACTGCCTACAGATGCGCCTGCCTAATAATCGGCTTGATATACTTGGATATTGGCCAATGCCGATTATGTTAAAAAATGCCAAAAATCGTCCGATTAATCGACCGACCTATTAATCGGTTTTACAAAACCTTTTATTTATTATACCTCTAGTTTTACGGTACGAAGTTTTTACAGAATAAAAAAAATCGTTATGTCTATAGAAAGTCCCCATAAAACATGGAAACTGTGTGTGTGTGTGTGTCTGTGTCTGTGTGTGTGTAATGACTAACACCAAATGTTCATTACACATTTCATTTTAGAGGCTGAATTCTTAATTCTGTCATTTAGTTTTGATACTATAGTGATTTATAGTGTTACATTTGCCACTGACATCACAGCCATGATGAAATCATGTATGATCGCTACCAGAGAGAGTGTTAGATGCTGTAGATATTACTTTGAATATTTGGCATAAAAAAATTCAGACAGCAGTAGAAAAATATTGGACATCTGAAAATGATTTTATGGAACTCTAAAGTCAGTTGTTTTAAAATTCACAGTGAACCTGTCACTTTTTTCTAAGGCTGAGAGGGCGCTTTACTAAGCATGGTCTGAATAACTTGCATTTTATTGGTTATTTAAATTAAATTGCCCCCGCCTCTGATCCCCTACTGTTTTTTTCTAGTAATGACCAACACTTTTATGAAACACTGGTCTCATTTTAATTGATATTATGTTTGTTTTGGTGAAAATGCTGGTTTGCATTTCACTGATTTTTATTCATTTATTTTTCCATAAGTAGCTTCTTATCCTGATCCACTCGCTCACATTTTCTGTTTAAGTCAACATCTCTAACCTTGATAGATGTTGTAATAACATTTTATCATGGTTCATGGTATGCAGGTACTCGTTCAAAGGGATGTGACCCTGGAGCCAGAGAGCGTGTAAGAGAATAAACATAATGATATCTTATCGTCTATAATCCGTGTTTCTGCCTATGTCTGACATTCACCTCTGTGTCCTCCTGTGTGTTTAGACAGTGCATTCATCACTTTGGGCCCAATGACGACCTTCTCTGAGACCTATACCACTGGATCATGTCTATCTCATAATCACTCTCTCTCTCTTTCCCAGAACAACCATGTTGTATATCGCTTTGTGTCTGTTCCTCTCCCTCCCAATCCCTTTTAGTTGTACAAAAGTTATCCTCCCTCACCCCTCTTCCTTTCTTTCTTCAGCATGACAGCCGTTTACTGGAGCATTATTACTCCCTGTATAAGCCCTTCTTTAATTAGACACCAATTTGAACGGATTTACGCTTTTTCACATGCCAAAACATTCATATTGGCTGTTTATCCCTGTGGTTAAAGGGCATAGCTGTCAAACTGACCACAATTCATGGCGATATTAAGTGTTTTGCAGTGAACTGAGTAGCTCCGTTCCCTCCGAAATAACATGGGCTAACTGGTGATTAAGGATTTAGAAGACGAAGTGGAGATGCCTGCGTCGGGTGGTCCTGTAAATGATTCAGGAGAACTGATTGCTGGTGTGCGGCTCACCGTCATTTCAATGTGTTTTTGAATCTCAGTCATTAAAGCTCGGCCCGCATTTCAATTTAAGCTCTCATCCTCCGCTCTGACGACTGTGATCTCCGTGCAAGGCGAAAATCGTAATTTAGTCGTTGCGCCAGGCAGTTATTTTTCTCTTTGATAATACATATTATATGGCTGGGATTTCTTTGCATAAATCAAAGTAGTATGAAAGATGAAAAGGAAATTTGCGTTTCACGCGTGGAGACCTTCCTTATGCGGTGCTTGTTATTACCACACTCAAACTGTTATAGTAAACGAATGAAATCGTAAAACGCTGGCAAACGGATCTCTCCAAATGATCAACGTCCCAGTGTATTTCGACATCAGCTTTGAACTGAGGAAGAGTTGTAGTCAAGACCACCTAAACCGAGACCAAGTCAAGATCAAGATCGTGTGTTGAACCAAAGACAAGACCAAAGTCAAGATTAAGACCAGACCAGCATTCCTTAAATTCATCCAAAAGATCCACATTTATAGATTGAGAAATGTCTTATATTATAATTTTAGAAGCATCTGAAGCATCTGAATTGGTGCAATTACAACTGCATAAATAATGTTGAGATTATTAATTTTTTTACTAAAATGTTTTTTATTGAACATTTGTATTAAATCGGTATGTTTTCAATCGTGCTCATATTTGTGAAAGCGGCTCTTTAGCTCTTGTGATATTGTTTAACTATATTGTTTATGTAGCATTATAAAAATCAAGATCTCATACAAGTACTTTTTCTCTTAAGTCTCACATTTTGTAGCCATTTGTATTAATTTTGGTGACATTTTTGACACAACCCCTCGTTGATTTGAAATGAGTTATTGATTGCATTGAAGCAGGAAGTTTTACATCCAGTCCCATTTATGATATTAACAAATAAATCAGCAATTTAGTGATATTCCCGCAGTTGTGGCCTTGGAATGAAATCATACATGTTATTGTAAATAGTCAGGATAAGTTGTTGTTGTAAAAGGGGTTAGGCAAAATAAGTCTTGACTTCAGCCTAAACCCCTTCGGTCAGTATTTATGTGTTATTTTTTTATTTTTATTTTTTTATCTTATTTTTTTCTCTCTCTCTTTTTTGTGTTACATGATTTATGACATGATTTCTAAATGACTGACTGAAGAAATAAATAAATACAAATACAAAATACAACAAATACAAATCCCGAGTCCTCTTAGCCTTAGGCCGAGACGAGGCCGAGTATAAATGCCAAAGATTAAGACCTCCCAAAAATGTCGGATCTCAAATACCACAACACAACACTCCAGTCAAGGAAACTCGTCACGTTTATTTATTCATAGCACATTTAACTGATGAGCATTAAACATAAAAATTGAAGTGAATTACAGTTCAATGTCTACTATAAAGCAGCTCTCCAGTGTTTGTTTGACCTCGACGGACTCAAAACGAAGTGATGAACCGTATAAGATTTCCATGTCAAAGAAGGCGGAGCCTCAGAGCCACACCTGTCCTGTTAGGTAAGCGCCATCGACCAATGGTAGTTTAAAGGTGTGGACCAGCCGGAGCAAACTTACAAAACAAACTCCAAACGTCCTTCGTTTTGGCCTAAATTCGTCACACCAGGTCGTTCTTTGATTTCGCTGGAAGTATATTGGGTGCTTCAGAAGGAAGCCATGGATCTGGTTTCTCCCTTTGACTAAATCTCTCACTTTACATGTACTATCACGCCTATCCGCTAACAGAGTCATCCTGCTGAAGTCGCACTCGCTGTTCCTGTATGTCTCTCACACGCTCCCTCTCTTTTCCCCTCCTCGTGACCCTGGCTTCCTCTCTGCCCCGCTAAAGGTGTTTGACTGTGAGCGGCAGTGAGGATTACCTTTCCATCAGTAGAAGAATGAGGTGTGAAAAGCAATCTGAGGAACGCCAGGCCGGCTGATATGGAACTATGGCGGATGCAATTATGCCTATGACAGATCATTTCTGACCTGATCCCTCACTGCTCTGGATGGCAGCCAGCCACAGACGCTGTTTTGTTTTGCTTGTGCGCCGTGTGAAATTTTGAAAACCTTTAGCAAGGCAGTAGTGACATAGCAGACTCTGCTCTCCCTTACAGTACTGCTCTTGAGGAACAGAAATGATGGTGAAGATGATGTATGCAGTTTTTCATTTCTCTTTTTAGATACTCTTCCCAAGGGTGGTCGCTCGACGAGATTAGCATATTTGCTCTGGTGGATGCCTTTGTGCAAAGATGCAAAGGCCTAATAGAGGTGAGAATACACTACAAAATGATGCAAAAAAACACATTCGCAAACTACATTTTTTAAATGCGTGCAGAATTTTTACACCCCTACTTTTTTCAAACTCGCAGCCGTAGAATATGCTCTCCGATTTCTCAATAATTCACATCTCTGTGTTTTTTTTTTTTTGCTTTCACTAAATGTCCTTGCTGAGATCTGTATTTTATATCACTTGTCATTTTTATATTTATTCATGCACTTTTTTTGCTGTGTGCTCCTATTAGTTCCACATAGTATTGGCACTTTGCACAAATAGGGCAGAAAGTAGTGCATTGTTTTCTCTTTCAAAAAGTGATTAGTGAAAATAGAAATTATTGTCAATCAGCCATTGGAGGTCAAACTGAATTTTGAGCTGTTTTGTGATTCGTTCATTTAAAAATAAATAAAGTAATAAAAACTATTTTGAATATATATTAAATTTGGGTACTTTCCTGTTATCCGGACCCCACGATGGCCTACCCCTAACCCCGCCCCTAAACTTACCCGTCACCGGGGTTAAGACCAATCAGGGATGATGGCCTATCCCTAACCCCGCCCCTAAACCTAACCCGTCACTGGGGTTAAGCCCAATCAGGGATGATGGCCTACCCCTAACCCCGCCCCTAAACCTACCCGTCACTGGGGTTAAGACCAATCGGGACGATGGCCTTCCCCTAACCCCGCCCCTAAACCTACCCACCACTGGGATTAAGACCAATCGGGACGATGGCCTACCCCTAACCCCGCCCCTAAACCTACCCGTCACTGGGGTTAAGCCCAATCAGGGATGATGGCCTACCCCTAACCCCGCCCCTAAACCTACCCGTCACTGGGGTTAAGCCCAATCAGGGATGATGGCCTACCCCTAACCCCGCCCCTAAACCTACCCGTCACTGGGGTTAAGCCCAATCAGGGATGATGGCCTACCCCTAACCCCGCCCCTAAACCTACCCACCACTGGGGTTAAGACCAATCGGGACGATGGCCTATCCCTAACCCCGCCCCTAAACCTACCTATCACTGGGGTTAAGACCAATCAGGGATGTTGCCCTACCCCTAACCCCGCCCCTAAACCTACCCATCACTGGGGTTAAGACCAATCAGGGATGACTATAGTTCCTAAATAGTATATGGTGGGGTCCGGATAACAGGAAAGTACCTAAATTTGTTGTTAGATGTTAGATTTTTTCATTTTAAATAAAAGGCATTTAATGAATATGCTTCTTTCTCTTTCTTTCAGGTGTGTGAGTGTCAGCAGCAGTTTGCTCGCTACGAAGAGGGTGAGCGGGTGCCATTGCCAGTCTTTGCAGGGCGTCAGGGATCAGAGGTCACTCAGAGATTGCTGTACATAGAGGCAACCTTTGACAACTGCCTGCAGGTCCTGAGGTCTGTTAAGGACATCCTGGATGTCGGAAACACCTCTTGGCACAAAGACTTCTCCAGGTGCAGTGTGTTTGTAAATTGATCAGGGCACAGAGAGAAAGAGAGGTTGTGTGAAATAGCTGGCTTTGTTTGTCCATATGGCCAATACACTGGAAGCTGCACATCACCTCTGAATGTTTCCTAATCGTGGACCAATCAGCTGTGAGCTTTGGGCTTCATCGAGATTTTTGTCCCTTCCCACTTTGACGCTTCAAAAAGTTCGCAAAAATAGTCCATATGAATTGAGTGGTTTAGTCCAAATATTCTGAAGAGACTCGATCGCTTTATGATGAATAGATTTAATTTAGGCTTTTATTCACATGTAAACATTGATCAGCGAACATAAAAGCTCAACCGATCCTGCTTGATGCGCGAGAACAAAAAAAAGTGGAAGTTCAAACTTGCTTCGTAATAGGGCTGCAACTAACGATTATTTGTGATATTCGATTAATCGGACGATTATTTTTTCAAATAATCGGATAAAAAAGTTGTTTGTTTTTTATAGCTAAATAAAACCCTAAATCAGGGTTGTGGCGAGCAGGACGAGGCCGAGGTACGTGAGAGATGCGAGGTTCGATATCACTCACGCCACCGGCCTCACGACGCTATCTCACGTCCCTCGGCCTCGTCCTGCTCGCCACAAGGGTATTTATGTGTAAAAGTGTACTTTAAAACTTTAAAAAGTCCAAAAGCCACACATTGAGTTTTACTAATATCAATATTTGCATTGTTTTTAGTGATTATTGCTGATGGCAAGTTGATTAATGTAAAAACAATATATATATATTTAACATATTATGTGTTAACACAATTATTGTTAAAACAAATGTACACAGACATGTTGTTCAGATGTGAAGATATAAACTATAGATATAAAAACATCTCAAAAATATAATTAATTTCATTTTTATTAATTCATAATTAATTGAATTATAAGGATAAATTGCATCAGGATTGGCCTGTTTCAACCAATCGCCAGTAAACAATCCCCGTGACGTAAGCAGACCAACTAATCGATTCGTTGACAACGATTTTCATAATCGATTATAATAGTTGTTGCAGCCTTACTCCGTAACATGAGAATGAATCTCATTGGTTGATAAATGTTTATACTATAAATAAAAGTCTAAATTAAATCTGTTCATCATATTAAGCGATCGAGTCTCTCCAGAAAATTTGGACTAAACCGCTCAATTCATATGGATTAGTTTTACGATCTCTTTATGAACTTTTTGAAGCGTCAAAGTGTCAGTTGTGACAGAAATCTCTCATAATTCATCAAAAAGATCTTCATTTGTGTTCTTAAGATGACCGATCTTTACATTTTTGGTTGAACTATCGCTTTAACAATAAATGCTGTTTAAATCTATTAGTCCAAGAGTCTCATGATTGAATTGTTTTTATACAATATATATATAACAAAACTCATATTAGACAGGAAAAATAAAGCAGCTTGAGTAACTGACAGGCAACAACATTAGAAAATGGGTTTTTATCAAATGAATGTGCCACATTTTTGGTCCTTACAGCGTAGACCGCTTCATTGACTAAAATGGGAGCGATCTAGTTTTCTTGTGTAGTGACACGCTAAATATGTAAGATTGTGTGTCAGTCTTTCTGCCAGGCTGTCTATGACTATGAGGCAGTCAGTCCGTCTGGTTGTCATGTATATTTATGAATGTTTGTTATTGGCCCGCTGGCCTGTTGGGGATTTCCATACATCCTGTATTAGCATATCTCCATAAATATGCGTATAACGACCCGCGTATTTGGATCGTCTAGATACTTTTTCATGAATATTCTGCAGTGGGGAGAGGATCACTGCGCCTGCTGCGTATGAGCCCATCGAGTCCCTATTGTCATTCACAACTGTTTGTGGCAGCAGGCAGTTTGGCTGCGTGTCTGAATAGCATCATGACGGAAGCTGGTCTCCCCATCACACCCCCACCCCGGGCACTGCCGGACCTTGGGAAAGGGAGCTGTTTGTGAGCAAGCTGATGGCCATGATGGATTGGGGCCGAGACGGGTCGTGAGGTTAGGATGTTGTTGCCAAGACAAACAGCTGTGCTTGTGTCTGGGGCAGGTGTTTCATAGGGTCTCAGCATATTGAGAGCACCCAAATCAATACCAGCCTCCAGAGTGTGTGTGCGCTGGACTCTGCCTTTGAATAGAGGGCACCGATTTGTGTTTGGAGCGTGCTGTACAGTTCTGCCCATTTCTTTGTTGTTGTTGTGTGCCTATCTGTGTTTGTGCGTGTGTTTTTAGCTTCTGTGCTAAAGTGAAAGATCTGGAGGTGATGATCCAGAATTTGATCACTTCGACCTTCGAGACGGTGAACTGTGTGGAGGAAGGAGTACAGCTGCTCGACATGTTTCAGCACCTGTCTGGAAGAGAGGTCTTTCTCACACACACTTAGCCTTCAATTCACACACACTTTATCACCTCCTTTAAAACCCGTGCGCACTGCTCTTCTTAGCAAATACAGTGAATACAAATGACTCCAGCAGAACAGACCACACACAGACTTTCCATGTCACTTCCTTTTCACTCTCATTTACTCAAAAGTTCAATAGCAGGTCCGCACACACACATGACCTCTGCTCTCTCACCCGTCACCTGTCTCTTTACTTAATGTCATTAAGATGTTTACCTCATTAATCACCTTCATCTCTTCTGACTTTCGTCTTCCCCTTCAGTCTTTTCTCTTCTCCCTCGCCCTTTCGTTCTGTCAATCTCATTCAGCTTTTGAGTCTTAAATTTCACACTGCTGCTTTAGTGCCAAAGCATTAGAACAACTTAAAACAAAAAAGTCCCACTGGAGGTAAAGTAAAATGAAATAATAATAATAAACGGATTTTGCAAAGTGATAAGGCATTGGCAAACTATTCGATTGCAAACAGGCAACTTGTTAACGTGATGATCATTGATTTGTTCTGCATTAAGAAAGCAACAGTGGTAATTTTACCTCTTTTATATCTCTCTCAGGCCATCAAGCGGACCATTGACAGGAAGACGGTGGATCTATACGCTCTGCTCAGTGCTGAGCTGAATAATGTCAATATGGTGATGAACAGGATGTCATCTCTCACTCCTCCTCATATGCCTCAAAACGCAGGACAGGTCCACTTGATCCGAGCTCTCCGCTCACGGATAGAAAGACCTATGGAGGTGAGATTCTGTGTGTGAGTTGGAAAGAAAGGTTGAACCTTCAAAAAATCAAACTATAAGAGCAGGGATGGGAATCAAAAACCCTTCTCGGTTGGGTTGCACCAGCCGTTCGTAATTTTTCTTAAATTGGAACGTAAAGTCCTAGACGCTACTAGATGACTACTATAGGCAGAGCGCTGCCAGTAGGTTGTAAACTTTCCGTAAAGTAATGTGTTTTTACCCTCAATGATCCAATTGTAGCTTTCAAATACGTTAGCAAAAGTTGTTTAAATGCTAGGAATTTCAGTTTATCCTTCGTTTTAACTTCTTTTGCTCAACCAGTGTTGGGGAGTAGTTAACTACATTTTTTAAGTAGTAACTTAACTACATTTTTTCAGTAGCTTGGCAGTAGCTCAGTTGCTTTTTACACAGTGTAGCTTTTCCAGTAGCTAACCACTTTTTGCAGCAAGTAGCGGTGTAGCGCGAGCAAAAGCTACATCGCTACATTGTCAAGCCTGCGCGAATCAGCCCGATGCAAGGATATTCTTCATCTTGTTAGATTACAAACTCATTTTTTGCCATTACCGCCACCTGTTGTTTAATCACGCATCTTGCGGCTAACGGTTCACTGACGTTAAGAAGTGAGTTGACAGTGACACACCCAGGTGACGGCAGATTTTGAGGATGGAGAAACAAACGTTAATTACCCATGGTCTTATTTGTCCAAGTTCAATCGTTATTTTTGAGAAAATGTTCTAAATGCAATTTATGTTGAATGTATATTTCGTTCTTGCAATGTTGTAGGCTATTTTGTTGCAATATTGCACTTTTGACAAACAGTCTGTGATATTTGAGTGTTGTGTGTAATAAAACAATACTCTTTGAAATCATAATTGTATTGCATTGTTTTAAACACTAAATATTTGAATTACATTCATCAGACACTTATTCAGTTATTTATAATATATAATTTATAACATCTTATAATAATAATAGGTAATATAATATTTATAATATGTTGTTCAAAAAGTAAAAGTAGTTTCAACGTAGCTAGCTACTTTTTGATAGTAACTTGTAGTGTAGCTAACTACTTTTCCAAAAGGGTAGCTTGACTGTAGTTTAACTACTTTAACGTACGAGTAGCTTGTAGCTTGTCAAACTACAGTTTCAGAGTAGCTTCCCCAACACTGCACTCAGTGGCGCCTCCAGAAATTTTTCGTAGGGGTGGCCAGATGGGGCCAGTTAAAATCTTGGGGTGGCACACCAAAACTACAGTATAAACCATAATTTCAGAATTGTTTTCTACTGTTGTAATAAACCAGCCTGTAGAAAACTATCAGAAAGACTTAAGGAAACTCCTACTGATATACTTTGGTTTATTGTGTAATATTTAATGTTACTAATGATATTAGTAGGGCCCAACTAATATATATTACATTGTATATAATGATATATATTATATGATATATAAGGGTCCTTGCCCCACAGCAAATTTCCAGATACTTACATAATTGTGATGAATTTAATCATTTTTAAGTTATTAGTTTGCATGTATTATTAGTTTAAATGTATTATGAATTTTTAATACACTTAATGAGTGTACATCAGCAGCAAAAAGTAATTCTTGAAAAAATCTGCACAGTAATTTTATAAAATCTAAATATGTTAATAAAAACAAATTACTATTACTTCTCTTTTAAAATTCAATCAGGCAATCATGTCACAATTTTATATTTATATATTAATGTCAAGAATTCAGAAGTGCATAGCCTAAACTACAAATAAATTATATACAATTAAATTATGCTTATTTAAAATGTATTGAGCAGGCTAGGTATAACAAAATATATTGGCTTTTAATAATATTTCAGTGCGCAAACCCATGATTGAGCCCGTTCTTGCATGATTACATGAAAAACATCGCATTTAAAAGCTCATGTCACAAATCGAAAAAATGTTGAGCGCACAAATCCAAGTGCGATTTGTTCCTTTGTTTCACAGTTATTGTGCGTTTGATGCCGATTCATAATCCTTGTGATATACGTGTGATCTAACAGAACACGGTAGTGAGTCGCTTAAAAACAGCAACAAACTCCAAGAAAATAAAGTAATTTTATGCGAATATACAGACTTTTATCTACAGATCATGCATTTAAAATGACAATATATCATATTGGAGAGAGTTTTACCGTGCATCCAAGAGGCGCGCGTGCTGTTTGAATATGAATGGAGAATGATGACAGTCGCAGAGGAGGGAAAACGAGTTTATACTTTAATTATGTAAATATACTTCTGTCCCTCACATTAAGCTATGGAATGACTTCAGATGACTTTGTCACCCAAACTGACGTGAAAAAGCGGGAGGCGCCGAAAAGCGCGCTGTTTGCATCCTGTCCAAACGTGGCAAAAACACACCTAAAAGCTGCTGTATACCATTTGGCACTTAAAAAGCACGTCACGACACATAATTCCCCGTCTTCTTTTACTTAAGAATATTTTTGACTTATTTATAAAATGCATAACTGATGCTACAAAAATTAATACTGGCCATTGGGGTGGCCAATGGGGTGGCCAGGAGTCGGCCAGGGGTGGCCATGGCCACCCCTGGCCACCCCCTGGTGGCGCCATTGACTGCACTTAACTAACGGTAAAAATACGTTTCCATTAAATACGATACTTAATCATGATAACATAAGTGTTTTTAAATGTAAATAACATTCAGAAACTGTATTTAAGACTAAATTAGAATAAATAAACAAGACCATAAGAAATAACATTTATTGATCATGACTGATTTATTTGACATGCACAATACGGACTGATGGGATAGACGCCTATATCGGCGCGCTGTGGGATCGGTTTGAGTTGTAATCTATTAACATAATGTTCTCTCACTTAAAATGTATGCGAGTGTAAATGTCAGCATTATCATATACAGAATGTGACCCTGTACCACAAAAGCAGTCTTTTTTTATTAGGTTTTTTGAAATTTTAATTAATACATCAACTGAAAGATGAATAAATTAGCTTTCCATTGATGTATGGTTTGTTAGTATAGGACAATATCTGGCCGAGATACAACTATCTACTATCTACAGCTGAAAATCTGGAACCTGAGGGTGCAAAAAAAATGGAAACATTGAGAAAATCACCTTTAAAGTTGTCCATTTATGTTTGAGATATTGCTGAATTCACTCACATAAATAATTGCTTTATATATTTACGGTAGGACTTCGAAATCGAAAAATCGATAATTTTGACCCATACAATGTGTTGTTGGCTATTGCCACAAATATACCCGTGCGGCTTGTGTCTGGTTTTGTGATCCAGGGTCACATATCTCTAAAGAATTAAAGTCTGGGAGGTAAAAGAAGAACTTATTGATCCTGTTCAGTCTGTCTGCTATTTTATTCCAACCGTTACTCCTGATCGGAGGCTTCCGTAAATATTTCGTTTAGAGTTACGCTTCAGCTAAGTTTAATGGTGCAATGCAAAAATATTTAGTAGTGCGTAATTTCTAAGTTCCCATTTACGTCAAAACTAGGCTGAGTTGTAACTCACACATGCCTCTGGTGTTTAAAAAACACATTTTGGAATCGATTTTCATGAAATTTTGAAAGTGCCGTGCCATGGCAAAAGAAATGAACATTTTCAGCTGAGTTGTGAACTTGTGATATGTGAGAAACACAGGTCACCCTGAAACTAATTTTATTATTGTGTTTATACCGTTATACAATTTATTCATAGTTTGAAATACATTTTTATATTTTCAGTTTTCATTTTACTTTTAGTAATTGTATGTGCTTTTGTGATTTGTATTACTTTTTGTACATTTCCATTGAACTTGAATTTTTCATTTCAGTCTTATTTTAATTTGTAAATTTAGTACTTCAACATAAATTGGTAACACTTTAGAATGCTGTATCTTACTTACTGCAGAATTAATAAGGAATTATTGACGAACTAATAGGTAATTCTTCATTAACTACTTCTTCACTACTGTTAACTACTAAGGAAGATGTGTTAACTAATCAGTATGTAATATAATTTTACAATTGTGTTAAGTATCAGTTAGTTAATCAATAACTAATGAATTCTGTCATACCTCCTGAAGAACTACTACTAATTATCTACTAATTAAGGTTCAAGAAAAATAACTAAGAAGTAATTACTGAACAGTCATACAAAACTAACCTCAGATTATTTGTATATTTTATATACAGTACTGTGTGTGTCTGTTTTCCTCAGCATAGAATGCCACTGAGTAAATTCATGTATTTGAGGCAACGACTGAGGGAAACTGAAAATATAGAGAACTCATTAGTAATTAATAAATAAGTATCAAATAATTCTGCAGGAATTACTTAGAACCTGGAACAGTATTCTAAAGTGAAAATATAGGGAACCCATTAGTAATTAATAAAGAATTATCAAATAATTATCCAGGAATTAGGCTACTCATAATCTGAAACAGTCTTCTAAAGTGAAAATATAAGGAACTTATTAGTAATTAATAAATAACTTTTAAATAGTTCTTCAGGAATTACTTAGAACCTGGAACAGTATTCTAAAGTGACAACACAGGGAACCCATTAGTAATTAATAAATAATTATCAAATTAATTATCTAGGAATTAGGCTACTTATAACCTGAAACAGTCTTCTAAAGTAAAAATATAAGGAACTTATTGGTAATTAATAAATAATTATTAGATAGTCCTTCAGGAATTACTTAGAACCTGGAACAGTATTCTAAAGTGACAATATAGGGAACCCATTAGTAATTAATAAAGAATTACCACATACTTCTGACTCAAATCAAACTTACTGTAAATAAAAAAATATTAGCCTATATATATTAACGTAATCATCTAAACCTTTGTAAAATACACGACAGTTACTTGCGACAAAGGCGAAGAGAGGTGAAAAAGGCAACAGTGGCAAGGAACCAAAACTCCATCAGGGACAAAATGGAGAAAAAACCCTTGGGAGAACCCAGGCTCAGTGTATGTGGCGACCGCGATATTGCCGGAACTTGAATGGTGCAAAAGAAGTTTAAAATGTATAAGAACTAAGTATAATAATAAGGTGTAATATACATGATATGTTTTTGCTTATTTGCGGATCATAGCCTATAGGTAAATGTCTGCACTTATTTTTCTTATTAGTGCTGAAGAATGACAAACTGACTACTGTGTATGACTGTTAATTAGTAGTTACTTCATAGTTATTTTTCTTGAACCTTAATTAATAGATAATTAATAGTAGTTCTTCGGGAGGTATGACAGAATTCATTAGCTATTGATTAACTAAAAGATACTTAACACAATCATAAAATTATATTACATACTTATTAGTTAACACATCTTCCTTAGTAGTTAACAGTAGTGAAGAAGTGGTTAAGGAAGAATTACCTATTAGTTCTTCATTAATTCCTTATTAGTTATGCAGTAAGTAAGATACAGTATTCTAAAGTGTTACCCATAAATTCTTTTATTTCTGTCAGTTGTCATGACCGATAAGTCCGATTCACTAATGAATGAGTCTTATGAACTGGTTCTTTTTAATGAACCAGTCAAAACAACTCCCAAATGAGCCTCATCAGTCTAAAACTATCATCACGTTCATATTTTACTTCAAATAAACCAAGCACATACGGTTTTGTGTGATCAGTGTAATGGGTTATATAGTATAATGGGCAGTAGTTAGGATGAATTATTTTGTGTTTCCTCAAAAATACTAAAAATTGAATTTTCTTTCCCAAGATATCAAACAAACAGAAATTAAACTCGAGTCCCCAGCAAAAGCTCTCATAAAAATCCCACAGTCAATAAGTGGTATTACAGTTTCCTGACTGATCAGTCCAATCCCAGCATGCACCAGGCCATACCCTTTTCCCTCACCCTTTATAGATGAACTCTATTGGGTTTTACAGACAAATGAATTAGATTCCAACCCAAAACCTTCACCGGCTGTATATGGGAGGTGTGTCAGAAACAGCTTAACTCCAATGATGAGCTCTTCTCTATGTTGACAAGTGTGTTGAGCTGAGCGCCTTGTGTCAAAGGCCAGCAGAGTCCAGTCCCTGGAGTCCAGTCCAGAATGCTATTAAAGCCAGCTGTGCCGCCACATACTCACTTTCTCCTTCTTTTCGCCACTTTCCATTTCATTTTCATTTTCCACTTTATTTAAGAAGGCAATGGCATAAGCTTTAATTGGACACAGATATGATTATATTGCATTTCCCCACAACTGATCCCAAAATTCCCCATAGAGAAACAGAAAGGGAGGATAAAACCAAAGCTTAATGAAGGTTTGATTGGGTTATCGTGAAATATGTTTACATGTTTACTGCATAGCCTATGAGAAATTCCTAACAAGAGCAGTGTTTATCCTGGGTTTGTATAGCTTAGTTGGTTGTTTTGAGTGTTTGTGACCTTGCTTGGTGACTCAGTAAGATCTCAAGACGTTGTTTGATACGTGCACTCACGGAAGGCTCTTCATTCTCGTCTATATTAGATTGTATGGAGGAGAACAAAAATGTATGTTGTTGTTTTATCACGCAATACTAGAGAGCATTTTTAAGTACGGTATTACGAGCTGGTATGGGAACCTGACAGTACAATCAAAATCACAGATCGCTCGCCAAATAAAAATAGCTATGAAGATTATGGGGATCAAAAACTATCTGCCCCCCCAGAAAATCTATGAGCAGTCGGTCATCAGACAGGCACAAAAAATAGTTTCTGACCCGACCCACATCCTCCACCCAGAATTTCAGCTCTTACCCTCAGATTCAGAGTTCCTAAATGTAGGTTAAATCGTTATAAAAACTCTTTTGTACCTATGTCCATTAAGCTTATTAACTCGAACATGTAGTGTTTTGAGGGTGTGTGCAATATGTTGGTTGTTGAGTTGTGTGTTATAGGTCATTTGGATGATTTGTAGGCCATAGAGGAGGTGCAATATATTAATTGTGTAGTCTACAATATGCGCAATATGTTAATTGTATATTCTGCGGGCCAGATGGATTGTGCAATACAGTACTATAGGGTGCGTAGTATGCCAACTACGTATTTTTTGTAAATGAGCCTAAGGGAGAGTGCAATATGTTAACTGTAATTTTTATGTGTTCTATGGAGTATGTAATATGTAGGGCCATATAGAGAGTGTGCAATATCTGTTTGTGTTTTCTTTTTTGCTGTCAATTGTCTTTTTTTGCTGTCTTGTAAAGCTACGGAATGGACAGTGTCCACAACAAATATTCCTTCGGGGACAATAAAGTATATATCATCACATATGTCAACATGTATTTTTTGCACATGTGTTGTCTAGGTTCTCCGCCGTGCTCATTTCCTGCCTCAAACCAGCAGTGGAGAGGATGTGAATGTGAATTATGCTAACCTGTGTCAGGTTCTGGATGAGAAGGTGAGGAGGAAGTTCACAGACTGGATTCAGAGTCTGAACAAAGAGTGTCTCCGCAGTCTTGACCAGCCGCTCATGATCCGCTGTAAAGCGCATGCAGGCTTGTTGGACATCAACTTTAACAAGTACGCAATCACACATACAGCCCCTCCAGTACCAGTAGTGGTGTGTATGTGTATATACTAAATATATATATATTAGAGCCAGACCGATATATCGGCCGGCCGATATTATCGGCTGATATTAGGCATTTTCCATAATATCGGTATTGGCAGTTATAATGGCCGATTTAAAAAATAAAATAAAAATGGACGAAACACGCTTGAATCATCTCTCCTTGGCCTGTTATATTGAAAATGTATGTTTTACAATTTGCAGTGTGATGTTATCTATTGCTAAATTGTGGCTCATCATAGACTAGCTAACCACAAAGCTAGCTAATCCCACTATAATCAGTGGAAGACCGCTAACGTTAACATTAATAAGCTTGGAAACCACAATGAACTTTTTCTGGCTAAATAAAGTAATGATTACCGTATTTATAACTAGCATATCTCTAGTTACAGTCCCTGCATTGTAAAATGTAAGTTAGACTTGTGAGGAGTGAACATTTAGACATTGAGAAAAAGTATCAAGCGTATCTTGTGCAGAAAGCTTTTCTTTTACACGTGTGTGAAATCCAACAATTTTTAATAAGAAAAAAAATCGGCCGATATATAGGGTTGGGTATCGAGAATCGAGTATCGATTGGAACCGAGACTAACTTTTCGTTTTTCCCAGAATCGTTCAAAAGTTAAAATTTCGATTCCTAGTTTCAATATTCACAGTCCGCCGAGCGGAAGAGGAAACCGCTGAACAACACCAACGAAGAAGCGTCTACCGGAAGTGTTGGCATAACCACGCGAGTCGAACATGAGTACCTTACGTCGGCGATCCAAAGTGTGGCTTCACTTTTCTAAAAAAAAAAGAAATCTCGGCAAAATGCAAAATTTGTGACAAAAGGAGTATTTTTACAGAAGGATTATTTCCTTCAGAAAGGCCGTTGGTTAGCAAGGTTAGCAAAAGTTTTTTGACCCTGCCTCTTAAAAGAATCGCAATCGAGAATCGTTTGGAACCGGAATCGAAACAAGGAATCGGAATCAGAATCGTTCAAATTCAAACGATACCCAACCCTACCGATATATCGCAATATCGGATTTTAAAACCCAAAAATATTTGTATCGGTATCGGCCTTCAAAATCCTTTATCGGTTGGGCTCTAATATATATATATATATATATATATATATATATATACACACACACATACTACGCAACATACGCAACACTTGTTTTTGCCCTCATTTTTCATGAGCTTTCAACTCAAAGATCTAAGACTTTTTCTATGTACATAAAAGGCCTATTTCTCTCAAATATTGAATGAATGATTATTGCACAGGACCATAAAAAAAGGTTGTTGATTGTGGCATGTGATTGGTCCACTCCTCTTCAATGGCTGTGCGAAGTTGCTGGATATTGACAGGACCTGGAACACGTTGTCGTATACGCCGATCCAGAGCATCCCAAATTTTGAATACACAGAGATACCGTGATGAGATCCTGTGCCATTAACCCATGACCATCACCTCATGTTGCAGCATGATAATGCACGGCCCCATGTTGCAAGGTTCTGTACGCAATTCCTGGAAGCTGAAAACATCCCAGGTCTTGCATACTCACTGGACATGTCACCCATTGAGCTCTTTGGGATGCTCTCGATCGACGTGTTCCAGGTCCTGCCAATATACAGCAATATCCAATTGATCCCAATGGATTATATCCTATGCTACACTGAATATTCTGTTAGACTTTAAGTTGAATATGTTGCAAATACTGTTTATTATTGTTTTTAAGCCACCTATTCAAACATTTCAACAGAAATCAAGTTGTGCTGATGTCAAATCTTAATGCACGTTTCTGAAGTTATTTTATACATGCTGAATGTTGTAGTGTGAATACAAACACACAGACTTAACTGTGAATGTACGACTGTTGTTGTGTGTTAAGGACCCTACTGAAGTTGTTCAATGAGATTCATTACTGGGAACGAATGCTTTTTGAGATCCCTCACTACGTCTCAGAGGTCTATCAGCGCAAAGAGGAACTGCACAACCTGAGAGAGAATGTCCTCCTCGTTGTTAGAGACTATAACAGGTTGGTTTGGTTGACTTTCTCTCCCGCATACTTGCAGACAAACTTGTGAGGACCATCCATACAGCTCGGTTGTTCTTAAAACATTCTAATATCAGCATCATCATCATATTTTTTGGCACTTTCTACAAATCCAAAGCTCTTTTTATCTTATGATCTATTCAAATGTGACATATTTAGTGCTCATTGCTAGGAAAAAAACAACAACATGTTAACTCTTTACTTAAAGCCTTTAAATATAATGCATTACAAAACTATTCTTAATGCATGTATTAGGCCATGCAATACACCTTACAATGCATTGTATGGTTTAATTCATAACTGTAATCACGGTTATAATACATCATAATACATATGTTATGCCTTTAGACAGTAATACATTAAAACACATGACAAACAATCAATCTCAGATATAACAAGGAATCTGCACATATTATAATGCATTTTAACTTTGGTAACATTTGTTTATGAAAATATATCATGCATTATAGACCATTTTGCACGATGTAAACAACACTGGTCCAGAAGTACTTCCTGTTTCAGTTTTTTTAACACTACACAAAAGCTGGGATAAAATAAAACCAACAGAACATATAAAACTGAATCAAAAATTAAAAAAAAAAAACATCTTTAAGATGTGAAATAAAGAAAACAGTTACAAACTGAAACAGGAAGTGTTTCTGGACC
>NW_024121147.1:0-42192 GCF_016745375.1 Pimephales promelas
GGTCGAAATTTGAGTTTCGATATCTCCATGCTCTGGAAGGGTCTAGAGCCTCCATTGTTGCACTCAGGTCTTATGTCATGGCCCTCTATCAGAATCCAGAGTTTGAGAAGATTGGGGATACTTAATTTTTCGGCCAAAAAAAAACGTAAGGGTAACACTGTCGTTTTTTTTTTTCGGGTCGAAATTTGAGTTTCGATATCTCAGCTCTGGAAGGGTCTAGAGCCTCCATTGTTGCACTCAGGTCTAAGTCTCATGGCCCTCTATCAGAATCCAGAGATTTGAGAAGATTGGGGATACTTAATTTTTCGCCCAAAAAAAAAAAAACGTAAGGGGTAACACTGTCGTTTTTTTTATAGGTTGAAATTTAGATTTTCGATATCTCCGCTCTGGAAGGGTCTAGAGCCTCCATTGTTGCACTCAGGTCTAAGTCTCATGGCCCTCTAACAGAATCCAGAGTTTTGAGAAGATTGGGGATACTTAATTTTTCGCCCAAAAAAAAAAACGTAAGGGGTAACACTGTCGTTTTTTTTTCTGGTCGAAATTTTGATTTTCGATATCTCAGCTCTGGAAGGGTCTAGAGCCTCCATTTTTGCACTCAGGTCTAAGGCTCACGGCCCTCTATCAGAATCCAGAGTTTTGAGAAGATTGGGGATACTTAATTTTTCGCCCCCAAAAAAAAACGTAAGGGGTAACACTGTCGTTTTTTTTTCGGGTCGAACTGTTGATTTTCGATATCTCAGCTCTGGAAGGGTCTAGAGCCTCCATTGTTGCACTCAGGTCTAAGTCTCATGGCCCTCTAACAGAATCCAGAGTTTTGAGAAGATTGGGGATACTTAATTTTTCACCCAAAAAAAAAACGTAAGGGGTAACACTGTCGTTTTTTTTTTTCGGGTCGAAATTTTGATTTTCGATATCTCAGCTCTGGAAGGGTCTAGAGCCTCCATTGTTGCACTCAGGTCTAAGTCTCATGGCCCTCTATCAGAATCCAGAGTTTTGAGAAGATTGGGGATACTTAATTTTTCGCCCAAAAAAAAATGTAAGGGGTAACACTGTCGTTTTTTTTTTTTCGGGTCGAAATTTTGATTTTCGATATCTCAGCTCTGGAAGGGTCTAGAGCCTCCATTGTTGCACTCAGGTCTAAGTGTCATGGCACTCTATCAGAATCCAGAGTTTTGAGAAGATTAGGAATACTTAATTTTTCGCCCAAAAAAAAAAACCTAAGGGGTAACACTGTCGTTTTTTTTTCGGGTCGAAATTTAGATTTTCGATATCTCAGCTCTGGAAGGGTCTAGAGCCTCCATTGTTGCACTCAGGTCTAAGTCTCATGGCCCTCTATCAGAATCCAGAGTTTTGAGAAGATTGGGGATACTTAATTTTTCGCCCAAAAAAAAAAAACGTAAGGGGTAACACTGTCGTTTTTTTTACGGGTCGAAATTTTGAATTTCGATATCTCAGCTCTGGAAGGGTCTAGAGCCTCCATTGTTGCACTCAGGTCTAAGTCTCATGGCCCTCTATCAGAATCCAGAGTTTTGAGAAGATTAGGAATACTTAATTTTTCGCCCAAAAAAAAAAAACGTAAGGGGTAACACTGTCGTTTTTTTTATGGGTCGAAATTTAGATTTTCGATATCTCAGCTCTGGAAGGGTCTAGAGCCTCCATTGTTGCACTCAGGTCTAAGTCTCATGGCCCTCTATCAGAATCCAGAGTTTTGAGAAGATTGGGGATACTTAATTTTTCGCCCAAAAAAAAAAACGTAAGGGGTAACACTGTCGTTTTTTTTTTCGGGTCGAAATTTTGATTTTCGATATCTCAGCTCTGGAAGGGTCTAGAGCCTCCGATGTTGCACTCAGGTCTATGTCTCATGGCCCTCTATCAGAATCCAGAGTTTTGAGAAGATTGGGGATACTTAATTTTTCGCCCAAAAAAAAAAACGTAAGGGGTAACACTGTCGTTTTTTTTCTGGTCGAAATGTTGAATTTCGATATCTCAGCTCTGGAAGGGTCTAGAGCCTCCATTGTTGCACTCAGGTCTATGTCTCATGGCCCTCTATCAGAATCCAGAGTTTTGAGAAGATTGGGGATACTTAATTTTTCGCCCAAAAAAAAACGTAAGGGGTAACACTGTCGTTTTTTTTTTCTGGTCGAATTTTTTAATTTCGATATCTCAGCTCTGGAAGGGTCTAGAGCCTCCATTTTTGCACTTAGGTCTAAGGCTCACGGCCCTCTATCAGAATCCAGAGTTTTGAAAAGTTTGGGGATACTTAATTTTTCGCCCAAAAAAAAAACCGTAAGGGGTAACACTGTCGTTTTTTTTTTCGGGTCGAAATTTTGATTTTCGATATCTCAGCTCTGGAAGGGTCTAGAGCCTCCATTGTTGCACTCAAGTCTAAGTCTCATGGCCCTCTATCAGAATCCAGAGTTTTGAGAAGATTGGGGATACTTAAATTTTCGCCCCAAAAAAAACCGTAAGGGGTAACACTGTCGTTTTTTTCGGGTCGAAATTTTGATTTTCGATATCTCAGCACTGGAAGGGTCTAGAGCCTCCATTGTTGCACTCAGGTGTATGTCTCATGGCCCTCTTCAAGTAAATGTACTCCGGTACTGTCCGGCTCTGTTTTTCCGGTGTCCCCCAGCTCCTCGTTTAAGCAAAAGGTACTTTAAAACAACGTATTACATCGACGTTAAACCACGTTAACCGTGTTAACCATAACCTTTTAAATACTCGACCTAGTTCCGTTGTTTAGCAACGAGAAGAAACTCCTGTAACTTCAGTGCCCAACCCATCACGACAAGACGTGAAATAATCACGTTGGTCCACTTTGGAAAACGTGTAGATGTCACGGTTTAACTGCAGTGATAGTTTAAACTCAAAACCATAAATAGGGCTATACTGCCCTCTTGTGTCAAATTCTTTCTATATTTATTTTTCCAAAAAATAACCCGCAATAAAAATCCATCCAATACAACTTTGAACTCAACACATTCAGTGGCTCAGTTGATCAAGCGTTGGGCTTCAATCAAGAAGACCTGAGTTCAAATCCCTTTCTTGCTTACATTAAATTGTTGTGATTTTATCAAACAAAGTGGCCAAAACAACATTTCTCCAGCCGACAAGACATGAAATAATCACTTTGGTCCACTTTGGAAAACGTGTAGATGTCACGGTTTCACTCCCTCAAACTAGAAACTTACACTTAAACTGAAACTTAAACTTACCATAACGACATATTGGTTTTTGACATTTTGACACCAACGACCTATTGGACCTAACGACTTTTTGGTTTAAGTGCTATAACACGCTTTGATGATTGGGCTGGGTTTGCCTGAACTTTTCTCCAAAACTATACAGTAAAATGACTTTTGATCGCTCTCTCTCTTCTCTCTCTCTCTCTCTCTCTCTCTCTCTCTCTCTCTCTCTCTCTCTCTCTCTCTCTCTCTCTCTCTCTCTCTTCTGAACTGCGAATGTCAAATTTGCATCACAGACAAATGGTTTAATTAAAATATATAATTTATATATAGAAATGGCTGGCGATATAAACATGTTCAAGATAACGTCTTTATAGGAATAATAAATAATTTCTCCAGTACCGACAGCAGAACCGATAACGTCCGAGCTTATCGATACAGCGGTCTTTCAAAATTCAAAATTCAATACCGGGGCCCGTTTAATACCGGGTTTCGGTACCCATCCCTAATCATTACATATATTAATAATGAGTGTATACATATACAAACATTAAATTCAACAAAAAAAAAGCTAAATAAATTTATCGATAATTAATATTAATATTCAATTTAATTTACATTAATAAAGTAGGCAATAATAATGTATAATAAAAATATCAAATTATATATATATATATATATATATATATATATATATATACATTCATAAACATTTATAATTAACAATTAAATGTAAAAAAAATGATGTATGATAATTAACATTAACATGACCATGAATAAATTAAATCTTTAAAAATAAAATTTAAATTAATGTAAATCATATAGGCCTACAAACAATAAAATAATAATAAAAAATGAAAAAGTCATGTTTTTTAAAAATATATATATTTTTTTTGTCTCCGAATAAGATGGAAAATAGCAGAAAGTAGTGTTTAAAAAATGTAAATATTAACAATAAAAATGTATGATAATGTTTAATAATATGAACATGAATACATTATAATTGGTATAATTAATATTTATGCCTAGAAACATTACAAAAACAACAAACAAACAATATTAAAAGTCATGTGTTAAGAAAAGATCATGAAATTGTATTATTTGTGTCCTAATACGATGGAAAATATCAGGCAAAAGAGTCAAAATCAATTTTGGCGTCCTTCAGCACCCATACCGTAACTGCAGGATTTGACGCGCATGCAAAAAAAAAAAAAAATGTGCGGCTAGCTTGACCGTGTATTTTCCACGCGCGGCCCACTTGACCGCAGTGTTCTAAGCGCGAACACCCGACGTGCACATGTACTAAAAGCTTGTCTAACAGCGCCTGGTTGCTGGACTAAGTTATCTTTGGAGTATTATTTCGCTATTACTCTCAAATACAAACAAGGTTTACATAAAAAATTTGGTTATGTCTAAACTCAAAGCAAACCGAGAAAATTGAGAGAAATCTGCTTGTCAAATGCTCCGTGTATATTAGACGCGTCGCGCATAGGTCTTAAAGTGACAGTAGCCCTAATAATAAACATGCAGCCGCTTGTTCTTAAAGGGATAGTTGACCCCAAAATAAAAATTCTGTCATTGTTTATTCACTGTAATGTTGTTCCAAACCTGTATTCATTTATTTCTTGTGCTGAACAAAAAAGATATTTTGAAGAATGTGGGTAACCAGACAGTTGCTGGTCCCCATTGACATCCATAGGGAAAAGTTTACTATGGAAAATTACTATATTTAAATACTATAAAACTATATACTACATACTATATAAAATACTATATTTTCCTGCTTTTTTGTCCTTAGCCAATCACATGCCTGATTAACATGAGTGGAGTGCTCTCAGCAATAAATGATAAAAGGTATATATAGATTCAGCAGTCTCACCTCACTCCATTGATAGTTAAGCAGCATCCCTCCACCGCCCCTTCTCCACACTTCTAGGCCTAAACACTTACACAGGGGGGAGTACCCTGGGTAAACTCCAAGCTCGGAGCCCTCCCCCGAGACAGCATGCCAAATATGCATTAAACCTTATCCACTCTAATTATATGTAAGTGTGAACTCGTGAATTGACTCTGGGCCGTTGAATTGTTAAAAAACAGGTGTGCATTATTACAGGACTGTGTAATAATCAATTACAGGATTGTGTTCCTGGTGACACTCCACCTGATTTGTGTTTTTTAGGTAACAGAAAAACACCTTTAGTGAAGGTGTCCAAAAGGGGTGAGGATGAGAGCTCTCTCTTCAGCTTCAGCTTTTCTGAATGTTCATTGATGGATCAGTTCCGTGTCACCAGTATGCCAGATGAAACTGGAAAAGTGACCAGAGCCACACTTTCAGGTTTGGAGGAGGCCTGCAACCTTTACTTTCAGGAAAGGTTTGTGAACTGTTGCTCAGTATTACATAATTGATCTACGAATACATCAACTGAAAGAAATATTCTCTTAGAACCTTTTCATCACATGACACTCTTTTTAGTGGATGAGACCCATTGTAAGACTGCACTGCAATCTGTTCATCAAATGTAAAATTATTTTACAAAATTACTACTATAGTATAGTGACAGATCATACAAATACAAGACAAGACACCAAACCAAGAGCAAGAATTAAAATGATAATTAAATTAGCATCTACACAATATCTGCAGCATGTGCTTTAAAATAGGAATTTTGGCTGTCAATATTGTTTTATTTTTTTTCATCATTTATTAGCAAAAAAAAAAAAGTGATTCCTACAATATTGTTCCTCTGTGTAGTTATTGTTACAGTATGGACTCTGCTATTCCTTTAGATTTAGAACTTTTTTTCTTTACCTGATGTTCATAGTTATTGTTCTAGTAATCATTCTTAGTGTGAATGGGGCTTAAAGTCACTGTAAAAATCCACCAAAATGAACAATTATTGTTTTTATGGAATATTGCAGTGTTTAATATAAATAATTTATCTGCACATTATTTTTTTTTTTTAAATATGTGGTCTCATAATCTCTAATCAAAATAACTTTGGCCTCTAACCTAAAATACTGAATATACTGTCTATGTGTAATGTATTTGTGTGTGTAGAGCTGACTCTTGGAAAGAGAGGAACAGAAATATGGCTTTCCAGTGGGAGCAGTTACAGAAGCGTGCTATTAAATGAAACGCCACACAATAAGAAGAGAACCAGACACCACATGCTGAAAGACAAAGAGTGCATTTTCTTATGTATTTATGTGGATTTTGGTGATGTTGATACCATCAAAAACTTTAAACATCGAATTCAGTTAATTTGACAAACTTCTGTAATGAAAATTCATTTCAGGTCGGGGTTATGAGGAGGGTGCCTGTCAGTTCTCACAAGAAGCTCTGCTACATCATGCAAATGTGTTTTTATCTGCACATGCCTTAATATATACGTGTTTATATAGGCTTGAGTAATCTTTGCATTTGATTACGTTTATTCTGACTTGATCCTAGCATTTTTCCTACATTTAGTTGTCTACTAAATAAAATGTAGTATATTTGTTGGCTGAGTCCATAGCAAACTGACTGTTCTGCACATCTCATGGCCTGTTCTGAAGAAATTGTACATAGCATCAGAGCTAATGATATCTCCCACGCATTATTATACTGAATGTCGACACCAATTTCCTGGTTGTATTGTTCTTATTCATTTCATATGACAGGCCATAGGCACTGGGTTTCAGCTTTGCTCCACTTAAGTCTTTTCCGGCAAGTAAATCTTTTCACAATTAGTGCCATTTGTACTGAACATCAATTTAATTGAACTTGAGCCTCAATATTAATCAGAGTAGCTCATTTTTTCCCCTCTGGCTTAATAAAAACCACCAAATGAAAAAGTTATTCATGTCATTTTGTTTATTCAGAATTTTGTGTCACATTTTTACTTGTTCATTTTTAATTGCACTGGCCATGGGCAGTTGACAGGCTGTAACATGGTTTTATGAGGTTATGGAACTTAACATGATCTGAGTCTGAACTCATAACTACATCGAGTTGCATTCATTTAATGATCTGTGCAAAACACCTCAAGCCATTGATTTCCAATTAATTTTATTGTGATTTCAACTTTTAGACCACATGACAAAACACTGAATGCTCAATATCAACCCTTATAATTATCATTTTAATAAAAAAGATCTTTGCCAGAAAAAAAAAGCATGAGATGTAAATGCATGAAGAGCCTTTCAAAGGACATTGTGAAAAAGAGGGCTTTGAGAACCCCGAAAAAATAAACAAGTACATGATACAGTATTCCTTTTTTTCCAATTTAAAATAACTGTTATATAAAATTAAAAATAAAAATTGATTCCTGTGATGGCAAAGCTGAATTTTCAGCATCATTACTCCAGTCTTCAGTGTTACATGATCCTTCAGAAATATTTTAACATGCTGATTTGATGCTCAAGAAACATTTCTTATTATTATCAATGTTGAAAAAAAAAATTCTGTAGAAACCCTGACACACATTTTCATGAGTCTTTGATAAATATAAACTTTAAAAGTACAAGCATTTACTAAAAATAGATTTTTTTTGCAACAATGTACAAGTCTTTAATGTATTAATGTACTAATTACAGTAAATAACACCCTTTTTAATTTCATTTTTAAGCCATAACTTTAATGGTAATTCAATGTAAAGCTATAAAGACAACTCGTGTTTTGGCCTTTAATCTCTACAGGTGGAATAATAATTTGTAAAAGCAACACTATTCTTTGGCTTATCATCTCCAATCCTGTGCACATCCCATTCTAGCTTTTCTCCAGAAGTCTGCTGAACTGTCAGTCTCTTTAAAGTGAGAGAGGAGGTGGAAGTTCTGATGGAAGTCATCAAAGAGTTATTAGTGTTCTCCAGCTCAAAAGCTACAACGTTACGTTCACGCTGTCGGTGCCTCATGCCTCTACACAGTGGAATGGTGAAGAGGCCATAGATGAGGGGGTCCAAACAAGCATTCAATAGGCCAAAGATAAAAAGGATGTGCGAGAGGGACTGGGACACTGTTTCCTCCAGGCCAGCGGGACAGAACCAGTACCATAGGCCAAGCATGTAGTAGGGAGTCCAACACACCATGAACGACAGAACGATGACCACAGTCATCTTCAGAGTGCGCATGCGTGCCTTAGGGATGTTGTTTTTTGACCTGCGCAGCTGCACTTTGTTGGACAGCACTGGATGTGACATAGATCACAACAAAAGCAAGACGTTAGCTTGACAGTTAAAGCAAAGACACCTCAGGGTAATGTCACATGCAAACTGATCAAGAAGCTCTGTTGATTCAATAATGGAGCTTCCTTTAAAAAAACAAAACAAAAAAAACTTACAGCTGTCTTCAGTCATTTTCTTGGAGATCTCAAACAGTATCCTGGTGTAGCATGAGATCATGATGAAGAGTGGTAATAGAAAGAGGAAGGTGAAGGTAAGCATGTTGTAAAGTGTCTCCTGCCAGCGTGAACTAAAGCTGCCGTATGTCGTACACTGGATAAACCGCTTGGGGGAATCAATCACCACAACATGGAAAACAAACACCTGCACAGAGAAGATATCACAGGCGCAAGCTTACTTTTTTTCAATATTTGGTATTGGTAAGATTTTTTAAATGTTTTTGAAATAAGCCTCTTGTTTCTATTTGAAATAACTGTTTCTATTTCTAATTTAATATATTTTAAAATGTAATTTATTCCTGTGATGGAAAACTCCAGTATTCAGTGTCACATGATCCTTCAGAAATAATTCTAATATGCTGATTTACCTTTAACATTTCTTAGTATTATTATCAATGTTGTAAACAACTTGGAACCCACAATACTTTTTTTCAGGAACCTTTGTTTAATAAAAAAGTTAAAAGAAAGAACAGCATCAATTCAATTTGATATAGCCTAAATATTTTGAAAAATTATACATTTCTTTACTGTCATTTTTGATAAATTTGAAAGGTAGTACTGCATATATTTAAATATTATATATATATATATATATATATATATATAGCTATATATATAAAGTCAGTTTGTATAAATATAAATAAAGAGGGCAGAGGGGGGAAATTTATCTTACTTCTTACCTTGTCTTAAAACTTCTCCGTACACGTCACTTACCTGTGGTATGGATAACACGACACTCGTGGTCCACGCTACACTCAGCATCACTTTATTTCTCCTCTTCGCTTTGTTGATAGACAGAGGGTTGAGAATGGCAGCCTGTCGGTCCAAACTAATCACCACGGTTACGAAAGCGCACGAGTACATGGCCACGAGTTTGAGAAACATCAGCGTCCGGCACGCGAGATCCCCGGCGAGCCACTGCACCGTTATATTCCACACCGCGTCCAGCGGCATGACGATGAACGTCACCAGTAAATCCGCCACAGCCAGATTGGTGATGATCAACCGAACGTGGGAGCGTTTTCTGTGGTTTTGGTTGGCTAAATAAAGCACGGCGAGATTGCAGCAGGCGGACAGCGCGCACAGGATGAGCGTGAGCGTCACTCGGACCTGAGCCGCGGTGGTGAAGCGCGGAAGATGAGGAGGATGAGGAAGATCTTCTGTGGTGTTCGAGTTAAAGTTTTTGGCATCATACTTACAGGTGGAGTTCTTCTGAAAAAGATCCTCGATGTGATGAGTTGAGTTCATGCTTATTTTGAGCTTTAATGGCCAGATCAGTTGGTTATAGATCAGATCAGTAAGTTTAACACGTGAGCTGGAAAAGAATCCCAAAAGGTGTCATTCCAGAAACTGTATACTTACTTTAAATGACAGTCCATAAAATATACAAGGCTACAAGAAACGTAAACAAATAATTAGCCTACCTTAATGTTGCCCCCTTGTTTAGATGGCCATGGCTCGTTTGTGACCCCAGAGTTCTGTGGTCATCTGAATGAGCTGACCATCAGTTGTATAAGCCAAATGAATCGCAGCATCACCGGGGGCGTGATTAACATATTGAGGGTATGCATTGACGTAATTTTTCCGCTGGAAAACGCCCCCCTCATCCGGACTGAGTGGCAAAATAGCTGCTGCATTACTGGATTCCAGGCAGGCACGTGCAGTGGGAGAGGGGCCATTAATGGTAAGTATAGTATTTAAGTCACTTGTATTTATTGATACAACGTTTACAATTTGATGAAACTATCACAGTTTGATAAATGAAGCCCATGCCACAGGCCTGTTATGTGAAGTGTAGGCAGACAACAATAAGTCCCTTATGCGCATCAATCCTACATTTATTGGATATATATATATATATATATATATATATATATATATATATATATATATATATATATTTCTCATGTCTGTGATGCTAGTTTACACTGTGTTTCATTTTTGAGACACGCTTCAGTTCACTGTTTTGTTTTCTTTCACAAAACGTTTTATTGTTATTGTGAGTTTACACAGATAGTAGAAGTAGATGCGACTGATGTATTATTCTTTTCTGTATGACCAAAAATGATGGAGAATTTTAAGTTGTTTCCACTGTTGATAGGAAAATGCAAGTGAGCTCTCCACACTCCACTTGGATATGCACCTAATAATAGAGAACATTTATCTATGTTAACGTTAGAGTGAGAGGCCATACCAGAAGGATAAGTCCTTTTCATGTTTAACAAATCAAATCATGCATTTTCTACCTACCGCGAGTAAGCGCTGCGCCAGTTTAAGAAAAGGTCCTATATAGAACCTTAAAAGGTTCTATCAGTGCTACGTATTTGGAACCCCTAAAAGGTTCTATACACTCTTAAAAAAAGGGTTCCTATATAGAACCCTGGGGTTCCATACTTGGCCAATAGAACCGTTTACCAAAAAAATGGTTCTATATAGAACCATTGGGATGGAACCATTTCTGGTTCTAAATTTAACCATTTCTTCTAAGAGTGTAGGTGGTAAAAGCATAACCAGTGTATCGAGAGAGGGGGACCCACTAAGATGTTGATCAATGTACATTTACTTTAAAATTTTAACATATTAAGATAGGCTTTTTATATTTTTTACTACGCAAAAAAAAAACAATGTAAAAAAAAAAACTGACCCAAAAAACGATATTCAACAGATCAATCTTTTCCAGAGACACACAATTACATCAGTTAACCTAAAAAAAAAACTGTTTTTCTGACTAGCCCAAGTATCATATCACAAACATTTAGGCTTATACTCAATGACAAAATTAAAGGTGCAATGTGTAAAAAAGTCGAGTATCTTAACAGAAATGCAATATGACATCCATAACTATGTATTCAGTGGTGTAAAAAGAACTTACTTAATAAACCATAATGTTTTTATTACCTTAGAATGAGACATTTTATCTCCATAACCACAGGAATCCCCTACTATGAAGGTCGCCATATTGTGACGTCATATTTCTACCGTAGCCGAACGCGAACAAACAGCGTTACAGAAGCGTTTGATCACTACCTTGAAAGAGAAGTAGCGGAAAGTTGGAAGCTAGCCATAAACACTGTGACTAGTGACTTTTCCCTTGTGAGTGCATGGTGTAAAATATGTAGTTGGGATTGTTTCATGTAACTTAGTTCTTCCTCGCTGTGTTATGGGTTTGTTTTTGTTATGTGGGGATAAATGTGCTGTTACGTTCGTGGGACAGCTGATTAGTACTCATGTCATTGACCGTAAAACAGTATGTTACAGGAATCACTAATCCGTCAATCTTGTAAGAGATCAAAGTTGATCGAGAAGAGTTTTCAAAATCAGAGAAAAAGCCTATTGTGTGTAGTAAATGGTGTCTATGGGATGCGGAGGTGCGCGCTGTTACAATCATGTCATTTGGACTCATGCGTACGCGTCGAGTGTAAACAAGGCTTTGCGCTTTAACCAGTTCAGTTCAGTCCACAGTAACAGCTCATATTAGTCAGCTAAACTTTTAGTACCCTGTTACAAGAAATATATAGCTGCATAGTTTCATGTGGTTCTTCTCCCTCGCTGTATTATGGGTTTGCTACGTGGGGAGAAATGTGCTGGTTACGTTTGTGAGACAATCAGCTGATTACTATTATTATATTAAATTATATATTAAAACCCTTGATCCTCACCTGACTATGGCTTACACTTTATCCATGATGTGGTTTATAATGGACTGTGGTACAGAAACAGTGACAATTTTACACACTCTCTTCTTACCCTGGCTACTCTCTGCTGTCTCAGCCGACAAGATGTTTGTCCTGTTTTAGCAACCGTAGCTTTCTTCGCAAGGGAGGGATGAGCAGTGGGCTGAGCCCTTAGTGCAAACTCGCAACAGAACCGCTAGATGTCGCTAAAAATCCCACACTGTACCTTTAAGAGGAGCATAGAAATCTTTTTAATATGTTGAGATGGGATTAGTCTAAATCTTCTCAAGACAGCTGCTGAGTCACACTGTATTATTGTCATTTGTGGAAGTCAGTGTGTTTATGCATATTTTTACTTATTAGTAAAATACCTGTTGTAAAGGGCTCTTATGATTTCTGAACTGAATATCCACACAGGATATAAATGACACGTAACTTTTTTGTATTAACATGTAAAAAGGGCCACGAAATCGGTCCAAGGCGGAGTTCGATTCGTGGTGAAGGTTTCAAGCGTGTTCCGTCTTTTCCATGGCAAAGTGAATTTAATTAAATGAAACACATTTAATCTTATGTATTAACTCGTTTTAAGGGTTTATCAATGATATCTGTGCATCATTAAATATGTTAATGCTTGACTATTCCTTTAACACTAATGAAAATAAAGTCAAAGTCTGTTAGAATAGCCAAATATAACAATTTATTATGTCAGGTAAATGTATCATTAGAATTCCACAAGATAATCAGAGCAAACCACCAAATGTTTTAGAACAAAGAACTTTTACCCAACATATTACATGAGCTGAGCCTAGACACAACATCATGGGCTGATCTGAATACAGAAAGGCAGCCCCGAACTCTTGTTACATCTCCCTTTATAATCAGACCTCACCTGATATGTAAATCACCAAGTTACAATGGAAAATTACTTGAATCTCCCCCAACATGCTTATTGGGCACAGACCATTTGCTTGGTTGTAAATTGCATTCAGACAAAAGTCAAAGGCACATCCTTCTTTGTGTGCAAGATATTTATATGTTCTTAAAAACCTTATTACCTTTTCTTCTATTTCTTTGGAAATGAGACATTATTACCAGTCACCCTGAGACCTTCAATATGATTCTAAACACTCCTTAAAGATTATCACATTCACATTGAAAACATATATATTCTTGTGAGAGTTATCAATTTACTGACTCAGAGAGAGAGAGAAGATGTAGATAAGATGCTCAGAGAAAAGGGGGTAGGGTGTCAAATGTTAATCTGCAATGCTATTTGTCTTCAGAAGACACTGGTCAGACTGATTACATCAACCAGTTCCAGTTTTCCAGTCTTACAAACAAAAAATATGAGCATGTTACAAATATTACCGTATTTAAGAAAATACAACAAAAGGGGGGTTAATGTAGATCTACATAAAGAAATTTAAACATTTTCAGAGTTTTAACTTATTTTTGCTTCATATAAAATCGCATTGAGTCAATATAAAGCTCCATTTCTTTCTTAAAGGTACAATATGTAGGATTTCAGTGGCCAATGTTACATATTTTGTTTAGTTGATTACTTATAATATCCATAATATTTCCAACTATTTGTAAATCGTGAGAAAATTGCAATTTTAACCAAGGAAACGGGACGTGTGAGCAGGGGTGAGGAGTCAATGGCGTCATATTCGCAAGTTTCATTCGTCTAATAAACTGACCTGTGTGAGTATTAATTCAGCACTTGTTCGGTAAAATTAAATGTCCTTATTCCTTAATATCCGCGGGACTCGCGCTGCATGTGGTGCTGGCATAACTTACGTCTCTCATTAGCAATCGCGCAATGCTTTGTGTCATCGATATACGCGTTTGTTATTGAAAGAGGTTAGCAAGCCCTGGTGGTGAAACATACTACATATTGTACCTTTAAATGATAAACAACAGGAAGGGTCTTTTACAGGAAAATTTACATTTGTGAATATGGAATTTTGCCATTAAAACAATAACATTATTATATAAACCTGACCGTGCGTGTCTCTATAATTCTCCAAAAGACCAAATAATAGATATTTCCAAAACAACACAAATTGGCTATTAATGTTATTTGTGATAAAATCAAACATTTTGACAAAATGGTCTTACAAATGGGTGCCAAAATAAATATACCACAGTTTCAGGGCAACTTTTACAGTACAATTAAAATCAATATCGGTTTTAAATTTCACAAAGTAGCCTATGTTTAACTGGGTACATTTTATGCATAATTTTGAATGATACCTTCTTAACTTTGTTTGTAATTAAATATTGATTATAGGTATAAGCCAAACCCATTTCCACACAATATTCTCTGTCAACTGATTCCAGGATGAGTAAACATAAGGCAAAACCACATTGTTTCGCTCTTATGGGTCTGTTTTGTGACTTAGGGGATACAAAAATATGACCTACATAAGAACAACTTATTATAGTATAGGTGGGGACCATTGTTGAATATTAAGTCTTTTCTGATGTCTATACAGAAATATGATGTCTATACATGAACCACTGAGCCACTGCTGCCCTGTTTGTGTTTATTTAAAAACATCCGATTATGCTTAATAAGCCGACAATGCACGTGGTCATGTAAACACAGAAACCCTTACTTTATATGATGAACAGATTGAATTTAGGCTTTCATTCACATGTAATCATTCATCAACACACACCAGTTGTGGTAACCAGAAGCTCAGATAATGAGGTTCATTCTTGTTAAGCAGCATGTTTGAGCTTCAGCAAGAGGTTTGTTCGGTTGAGCTTATTTTTATGTTCACTGATCAATGTTTATATGTTTATATAAAATGATTGTGTCTCTTCAGAAAATTTGGACTAAACCGCTATATTCATATGCATTAGTTTTATGATCTCTTTATGAACATTTTTAAGCAAAGTGGTAGTTGTGTATGCTGCCAGAAATCTCTCGGATATCATCAAAAAGATCTTCAGTTGTGTTTAAAAAATTAACTAAAGCTTACGGGTTTAGCGACATAAGGGTGAGTAATTAATGGAAGAATTTTCATTTTTTGGGTGAACTATGTCCCTTAGTTTGGGATTTAGATAAGATAAAAAGGGTGTCATTTAAAGATACATAAACTGCAAAAAAAAAAAAAAAAGCATGGTTCAATTCAGCTGTTTTGGTAGTTTGGTACTTCTCTAAAAAATGTGGAGGTTACTTTCAGTCACTTGTATCATAAAGTCTTTCTGTGTTTGTGTGTATGATTTTGTTTTTGGTTTGCGATGTGCTTAGTAATATCATGCTCGGAGGCAATAGAGACACATGTGATGTGAAAGAGTGTTGTCAGGAAGGTCAATGTGTCCCACAGCAGGACAAACGCTGAGCTCAGAAGTGCTAGTGATTCCACTGAAAGCCTCGCAGCCTTAATACGGTTTCAGTTTCAGGGACGAGAACATTAAGCATCTTTCGGAAATCCAAGTCCTTTGTTTTTATCCATATGTTCCAACACTGCTTTTGTCATGTCTGATTTTGTCATCTTTATTAAATGATTTACTTTAAATATGAAATACATTTTTTAAAAAAGTTTAAAGTTTGTTTAAAAAGACCTCCATTAACAAATTTAATTTTCATACATAAATAACAAGTTCTGAAGTATTTATGAATGTTATTTAAAAACATTTACTGACAATTTAACTTTTTAAACCTGCTTCCCAAAAATCTGGAAATATAAATACTTTTAAAAAAACAAATGCACTTTCACATTTAAAAAAATTGAGTTTAGTTTAAAATTGATTAGTTGCAGTAATGCAGTTTCTTAAAGGCCCCCTGAAATCAAAATCTAAGTTGTTTTTTTATTATTATATGTTAGCCTTAAAGATCCTCTGAGATGAAATTTTCATTTTCTGAGGTTTTTTAACATTAATATGAGTTCCCCTAGACTGTATTTGGTCCCCTCGTGTCTAGAATTTTCAATCGGTGTAAACCGAGCTTTGGCTATTTTTCTCTTCTCTGCATCCGTCTGCATCTCAGATGCGCTGATCTAGAATCTCGCCCTATATAACGTCATATAGGAGAAAGGTTACTCCCCTTTCTCTGCTTTGCCCGCCCAGAGAATTTGGCCCGACTGAGAAAACGAGCTAGGAACAGGAAGTACGAACACGCGGTTTTATTTTTTCCTAGAGAAATAGCTGTGAGATTTGAGTTTTTCCTCGAGAGATATCATGGCTTGCAAACGAGCGAAGCATGGCAGTTGCTCAGTGTCCGGATGTACAAATGAACAAAAAAGTATTTTTTAGTTCCTTCATCCGCGCCTCTGAAGAAACAATGGGTTAATTTTATTTTCCCTGGAAATGCGCCGACTCAACTCAACGATTGATATTCAAAACGGTAAGCACGCGCTGCTTTGTTTACGTTGTGTGTATCTGCAGTCGGCAGCGTCGGTTTTCCTTTTTGAATAACGAATATAGACTAATATATCTGCAGAAATAGACAGTTGGCTCATTAAATGCAGGCGCAGAGCGCACATTAGTCTATAGCTGACAGTCGGCTGCTGTTCTCTCGGTGAGTTCAAGTGCAGCTTTTTACCTCGACGAGAGCGGACGAGTTCCGGGCTTTAGAGAGGACAGAAACTGCGTTACACTGCACAACGAAGCTCTTACTGTATGTACATCATCGTATCTGCATCATGTTACATTTGGTGGCAGCAGTTTTATTCCTATGAACTGTGGATGTGTTCACTTTTTTGTGCCATCTGGATTTTTATACTCTTTGAGGCCAGTGGATTACCTGAAATCTAGTTTGGAGATATTAAGTGACTTTTGCAGTATTTTTTTCCCCTCTACTTTACATGCTTTTGTGATTTTTGGACTGGACATTTTGTCACCATGTCGGCTGATTAAAGGAAAAGTGAATCTCTGCTGCATTCTCCTCCCTCACAACGATGGCGAGATGCTAACGCTACATCGACAGTTACTGCTCCTTTAGCCACACACGCTGTCTCCAGTGCCCTGAAAATTGATCTTCCACCCGCTTTTAAAGGAGAAGGGACTGGATCATTCACCAGTTGGTCTCAACGTTTTGAAGTGGCAGTGCAGGCTATGACTTCAACTGATACGGATCTGCCTACGGTGATGGCCTCCATCCTCCCTACTCGACTAGCAGATGCTGCATTTCTGTATTAGGACAGCCTTCCTTATTCGACCCAGAGAGACTATGATTCAGTAAAGAAGAGACATTTTTGGACCAATATACTCCCTGCCATTCATCCAGACACATGTGATTGCTCGACATTTTCGACCAGGTGAACGTTTGAATGTGTACAGTGCAGACATCACTTGTCTTGTACTAGAAGCCTTTCCCAACTATGACCACAATGCACTAGAGGGTGAAAAATGTCACCACTTTGTTGCTGGCTTGGACCCAAATTTTTTCACCCAGTGTCTCTCCACAACCCTATCATAACGGACAACACCACAGTGACAATTACTTACCTGAGCAGCATCATGGTCGTGATCCAGTGTCCTGCAATGAACGTTGTCCTTCTTCCCCTGTTACACAGAGAGACAGTCAATGGCATGACAATGACAGACGTGACCGGCATCGCTCTCCCTCATGCCAGTCTTATCAGTACTCCAGGTATGGTCGCCATTACAAGGATGACACGAACCGATACAGACGCCGCCCTAGTCCTGCTCCACCGAGAAACAGGTATGCCAGTCGACACGTTACGAAGCAGTGTTCGGTTCCAGTCTCCTGAAAGATACCCGCACTCTGACTCCAACCGTCAGGGAAACTTCCATTAGATTCTGTTGAGGGGCAAACATCAGCTACTGTCTCACAGCCCCAGACCCTCAAGTTACTGCCTGACAACAATGACTCAGACCCTGATGATTCTGTCTCTTCAACGTTCTTGGCTATTGTTGAGGGCATTGAAGTGTGCTTTTTTAACCAAAGTTAATTGACTCTGGTTCTATGGTTTCCCTTGTGAGTGAAGATTTTCGTAACTCTCATCCAGCATTGACAAATAAAAAGGCCCATGACACCCTTCTCTCTGCCAGCTCACTCAGTCAATGGACAGTGCTTGGACATTTTAGGGAAGTTAATGATTGGGATCAGACTTGGACATCAGGTATGACAACAGGACTTTGAAATTCACAGAGGTGCTTGCCAGCCAGTCATTCTTGGTTTCGATTTTCTGCGGAAACACCATGCTCTGAGTTTCTAAATTGCAGTTAATGCGCCACTTCCTGCTCAAGCTTTCAGTCGCCAGAAGAGTATCCCGACTCAGCAACCTGTAAAGCCTAGGCCAGAGTCTAAGCCTCGACGGCGCTACTGCTCCGCCAAGCGCTAGCCCTTTCCGAAGCACCAAGGTCCCCGGCACTAAGATAATGCTGGATCCTGCGCCTCAGAAGTTGTCTTGATCCCTCAGGAAGGAAGAGGGGTTACGGCCAAGTACACACGAAGCCAGAGCTTCCCCTATCCAATGTTTTTTTTTCCCTCGTCCTAAAAAAAAGTCTGTAAACACACCAGCATCTTTCTGCGTACACACAAAAAATATCTGCGTACACAAGAAACCACTGAAACCGGCAGAAAATAATGTAGTAGACATCACATACCAGTATGTGGCGCTGTAATTCTGCCATAGAGATCCACTAAAAATGCAAGAAAAAGACTTAGAGCATGCGCATAAAACCTTGCTCGCTGTAGGCAATAAAATAAAAGGCTATGAAATAATATTATGCACAGTTGCTTATTTTCTTTTTTACCAAGAACTTTATTGAACAACCATAAATTGCCGGGTACAAAATAGGGAGTCACGATAATAGATTAGTTAGCGGACTCAGAAAGCTTGGCACAAAGAACCAGCAAAAATAACGAATGTGTCAAATATATAAATTTTAATTGTTTATTTATAATGTTTTCTGTGTCATTCTTGACTGAAAAGAGGAAGTTGATGATCCTGACTCGCCACTTCGCAGTATTGTGAACACGCCGGAGTAGGCTAATGCACATCATACGGATTATAGGCTATAAGAGAGAGTATCTGTTTCTTATCGTTTAGAATTGTTGTTTGTTGATGTTGTTTTAACGTAGATATTTCAAGATTTCTATATATTTCTGAGTTTCGGTTCATTTATGAGACGAGCTCCAGTTCCCGAGCAATGCAAGTTATATCGTGCCGCGGCGTCCATGTCCTGATTATATTCTGCTATAGCCTATATTGGCTTCTTTTATTAAATCCAGGTCACTGGTTGATGAAACATTTATTAAAATTAAGATTCAAAATTAGGTCTACCAATATAGCCTATTGCACAAATGCACGTGGTTCACTTTTCATAATCAACATAGATTCAATAAAAAAATAACATATTTAAACATAAATATTAAACTAAATTTATTTCTTTAATGGATATAACACGTACGCTTAATCTACAGAGAAATGTAATGTGGGAGTGGAACATTAGGGATGCATTTTTTGAACAGCCAAAATAATCAAATAATTCCCATCGACGGTTGAATATTATTTTTGCTTTAAATCCCCATCCCTACAAAATACAAAATGTCTTTATCAGGCAACAGACCAGCACCATAGCATACGAAATAAAGTATAGGCCTAAAAAAATAACATTCAAGTAAATAATAAATAAAGGAATACAAGAGGCTCAGAAGTTTCTGCCGCATTATATACAAGCAGTTCGGCAGTTGTTGTTGCTGTTACTTGACTGTCTGACTAGTCGACATGTGGGGTGATGACATCATCGTTTCACAAAATATACGGATTGGCCGTACACACGAAAACGCAAGGGTGTTGTTTTTAGATTTATCCACCCTGGGACCCGGTTTCAAAAAAAGCGGTTTCACTCTCCCAAAACGGCAGATCCGTGTGGATGAAATGAAAATCCTCAAAATTAAATCTCTTCGTGCTTCAGAATGCATTAAATATCTACCTATCAGACTTTGGGCCTTTAGGTTTAACATGACATCATGACTTTTGCGTAAACATACACGCCACTTTCAAGTCAAGTGGCGTGTTATCTATACGCATTTTGACCTGTCCTCGTGTATGTCTACGCCATTAAATGTCTGAGCGAAACAAAGCAAAATGTAGATCTACATCTGGGGAGCGATATTTTTTTTCCTAGGATGGTAGGGGAAGACTCACAAATGGTATTAACCCCAGTGACGGGTAGGTTTAGGGACGGGGTAGGTCATAGATTTATATATACAGTAATGTAACGTTAAAGGGTAACTAAACCCCTGGTCAGAGCCTGACTCCACCCACTAGCAATATTTGAAAAATGCTGAAAAAATGGGCAGACCCCAGCGGGGCTAGGGGGCGTGCACCTGAGACCCGCCGTGAGTGACAGCTGCTGTCAGACTCTAAAATAGAGCGAGACTAGTCTGGAGTGACTCAATAGCTGCCTTTGCAACAGAGCGGCCATTTGAAGTCGAGGACTTTTCTCCCTCACCTTCACCTTCACCTGAAGTGGATGAGGGTGAATTGTATGTATACACAGGGCCAAATCCATTCGAGCTGCTGGCTCAAACTGCGGTCTTAACTCCCGCATCGCGACCGGCATCTGATGACTTATGTCGTCGAGTTGATCTCAATAGCGCACGCTATTGATATTATGCCGCTATATGAAAAAATCCAGCAAAATGCACCGGCTCGTTTGTCGACCCTAGAGGATTAACTTTATCCTAACCATAAATTGTGATTAAAATATCCATGATCACTCACATCAAGACGCCGCTGCGGTGGAGGAGTCCATGCAGGACGAGCAGTGTTTGGCACTGCGTGTGGAGAAGCCCATGTCCACCTCTATTCCGTTACTATCCTGATCACTGTACTAAACACTGATAAATCTATGCTAACTTGAAGCTATCCTAACTGTACTATGCTACTAGCTACACAAAATAATCTAAATTATCTATATAATGCTATGCTAAATAGATGCAACAATACTCTATCCTGGTCGTTTTCAAAAATAATCTAAATAACTATATAAATGCTATGCTAACTAGATGCTATTATATGCTATAGTATCCTGATCGTTTTCAATATTCATAAATCCAACTCCTGACTCCTACAGTAGTTTTGACGGAACCAGATGCTTTTATACCAGGGGCTGCCAAGGGCGTGGTGAGCTCGCACCAAGGGTGTGACAGAGTGCGTCTGAGAGTTCGCTACGTCAGCAAGTACCCCTACTGCAGGAGCTTTCCGTTTAACCTGAAGAGGGCAGCACTCAGACGTTTTTACACCATATATTTGAAAATCAAAACACTTTATACTCAATTGTCAAAAAATGTACTCGAATCAATGAACAGCATTTATGAAGCTCCATTCTTACAGATCATTAACTAAAAAAAGTTGTTTTGGTGTTTAGTTACCCTTTAAGTCAACTGCGTCCATAAAACACACTGAAAAGAGATTATTTGCGTTGATAGAAAAAATGGAAATACGAATTGGCATGTCATACATACGCCATTTCATGAGATCAGTCTGTTAGGCTTAAGGGGAATAGAAGGGTAAATTGTTTTTTGATTCATTTCCCATTTCAGTCATAATTTCCTATTATAACAAGCAAATGCAGTGCAAAGCAAAAAGTTCACTATGGGTAATGGGAATAGACACAAAACTGTCTGGACTAACATTTACAGACAGAAATACAGTTTTACTGTATTAACACAAAAAATGGTTTAGTTTAATTTTCTCAGCCGTTACAGGTTTTTAACATACAGAAGTTTCGTCAGCTGGTGTTGGGGCATTCTGGGCTGGAGAATCAGGGTTGTGCTGCCCCTCTTGTGTGGTGCGACAAATAAGGGCAAAATTCACAATATGTAGTATGTAATGGACAATATGTAGGGTTCAGACTTGCCCTTGATTAAACCTAGACACATAGCTGTCTATCACTTCCTGTTTGTCTGGTTTGTCAAACTGGGACGTAAGATCCTCAGGTACGGAAATCTTCAGGATATCGTCCATATAAGGAGTTCGGTCCACAACAACGTTCTCAAAGATAAGTTCCAACAGGTTGTCCACGTACTCTGTATAAATAAAAATAATAATAATTTGTTGTTATTTTCATTTTACTCTGAAGTTGCGTTGCTCAGTACTGTGGAGTATTTTCATAAAAAAGAAAAAGAAAAAAAAATATGTTCAACTTCTGATATTATGTCTGTACAAACAACAACTATTTTGCACTTAAATAAAAGTTGTTAAACTCACGGAAGGTTGGTTCAATTTTTACTGGCTTTGCAGAATATTGTCCTTTTTTGTGTTTTGGGAAGACCACCTTAAATAGTGGCTCTCCAGCTGCTGTCGTGGCTTGGGGACGCCCAGCATTCTCATTAAAATGTAGGCCAGCCAAGTAGAGTCTATAGAGAATACATAATGGTTAAACTTTACTTATGTCACACTTGTGTGTTTGAACTTGTTTATACACTACCTAATTATATTGAGTTACCTGCATAACATTCCCAGGAAAGAAAAGACAACATTCTTTGGCACAAAGCGCAAAATTACGCCGTGGAACGGCTCCAGTGATGAGGTCTGATGGTGAGGGCTCAGTTTTTCAACATCCTTCAGAATCCTCTTGTTTCTAAGGATCTTCTCTAATCGAGAGAAGGCAGTTGTACCTTCGGTAGGAAGGTGGAACTTATTAAACTTTATATTTAAAACCAAGTTTATATATATATATATATATATAAAGTACATATTTTAATTTAAGAGAAAAAATATATGTCTGTCGTATACGCAGAGACACTGATAATAGGGTAAACACACCTGCTCTCATCCACTTGCTCTTGTCCGTTGTAGTGCTTTGCGGATGCAAACACTGAGGGAAAACGGGATCATCATGTGTGTGCACGTCTTGGATATGATTAAGAATTGATGTCCACTTTGCCACTCGCTCTGTCCCTGATGAAGAAGAAGCCGCTGTCCAATATATGTGGTTTTTTATACTACGATACCACTTCTGCAGTTTTTCACTGTCTTTGTTCTGAGCAATCTTCCGCAGTTTCTTTGATACGCCTAATAATATAAACAAACAAACTTTAATTCAGCCATGCACAAAGATACCGTATGTTTATTGGACACTTCATTAAAAGGAAGTTCTGGTCAAATATATTGTTTTGCATCAATGTTTTGTAATAAAATTTTACTGATCAGTTTAAAAAACAGTCGTGTGAGACTATGACAGTCATTAGGCGAAGAAACAACACATACTATTAGACAGGAGCTAATACCTTTTTCAATGTGCCACACATTGTAATACTGTTTGATGTTGGCCTCCCGCAGGTGTTTTCGTATTTGAGGTTGCCGGTTTGTAACAATGCTGTCAAAAGTCACACCGTGTGACCTCAAGAGATCAAGGCTCCTCCTCAGACCCTCTTTCTCCATGTTGTTGCTCCCTCCAACTTCATTATTCTGGTTACAAAATAAAGGGCACACATGACAATTGTTGACAATGCCTTTTATGTTAGCGAATAGCTACACACTAAGAAAAACCCTGTGCCTTTTTTCCCCCTGTACATTAACTTTGTTGCATTGCATGTGCATTACATCTTGCATCAGTCTGTAATGTTAGACTCACCTGAACTAGTTGCAGATCAATTATAGTGCTGGTCCTTAGGTCCATAAGTGAGTAACTTCCAAACTTGGCTGAATGACCTTAACATAGAAAATTAATGTTTACTTTGTATTGCATTCGGTATTAATTATTAGTATTCTGTATGTTTTGTTTCACAGTAATATGTAAACTGAGACGGTTGTTCAGAATTTAGTACCTGGCGAATCTGCCCTCATGTCTCCACCCAGGACAATGTTCTGCTGCTGTCTGAGCTTCTGCAACATGCCATCCTGTGCTGTCTTCCAGCTATGTACAATTGCAGGCTGTATGTACCTTCGGGCATGAATTCGAAAGGTGGTGTAGTGGATCATTTTCAGTTTCATTGCCTGGAATATCTAAGGTCAGAGAAGAGGATTCCTTCATTTAGTATTACTTATTTTTGTTCAGGGTTGATCTTTGTGATATTACTTGCAATAGTAAATAATATGGCTAGACAGTAAAATCCTCACCAACCTACCTTTTTAACTTTGAAGAAAGAGGCACCATTGGCATACACTGCAATGGAAAGCTGAAGGTTCCCTGCAGGAGTGCTTTGTATAATTGGCTGACTATTCCATTTTCTGAAGAAGTCACAATTTGGGCAGCGTTGTTCCACGGAGAGGAATGTGCCAAATACTTTTCTCTGTACATTGGTAATACTTTGACACACAGGGCACTGCTCAAAAAGCTGCAGCAGGCAGTTTTCATAAACAATGTAAGTCGCTGTCTTGTGGACCGGCTTTGAAGACTCAAATCTATAAGAATAATAAAGAGATACTTAAACATAAAAAAGTACAAATACAATCGAACTGACTGCAATATTTTACAAAACAATTGTCTTGTCACTTACATGACATCTGTTGGCTCACTCAAGTTTGTGACGGAGTCATCTGGATCATATGTGGAATCCAAAGGCTCTTCCACATTCATGCTTGAGCTGGTTCCCGAAGGGTCCTCCTCTTCCTCCTCTAGCTCCAAGCGAGATCTCTTATTTGGCCTCTTTAGTGGTGGTGTTGTTAATAATGATGATGATGATGATGATAGCAGTGGTATTGACTGGCCAACACCAGTATCTGGGTATAACATAGTTGTCTGTGTGCCTGTTGCATATTAGTTGACATTTTAATACAGTGAAGTAAAACAAAATGAAAAATCAATAAATATTATTACTGATAATACCACAAAACTCCACACTATAGAAGATCTGGATCAGCAAACCTGTGCTTTTGTATTGCCGACATAAAGTTTCCATTGAGAGCTGGGTGCCAACTGTGCACATTTTCTTTTGGCTGGCCACATGTTGCACCATGTCCAATTCTTTAGATATGCTTGCCTATATAAAAGCAAATATGCTAAGTGATCACATAACATGACTTATTCCGGTGTAATATTGAAAATCATCAGAGTATTTACAGTCTTCTGCATTTGCAATTATACACTCACTTTCTCTGGAGGTGCAGCAGGAACACGAATTGTTGGTACCGATTGTTTTTTCAGGAGCAGCTTCTTAGCAAAACCAGCTTTATACTGACCCTCGTTTATAAAGCAGTCTGGTGAGAAATGATTCGCGCAAACATGATAGTATTGACGTTGACGAGAGGGAATATTCCCTTTGAAAACAAAACTTAGCCATTGCGTCTTCAGCGGTTCGGATTTAGGAACATCAAAATGACTGATGTGTTCGTTATTACACCCAAGAACAGAACACCACAATCGCTTAGACGCCATATTCTGCTCTAGTGTATCAACAATGGCGGACTATGATGATAGCTCGCTCAGGGCGAGTCTGTTTTGAAACACTGCTGTCAATCAACAATCGTGGGAGGGGCGCCCGACCGTGTGGCGTCAAACGGTCGGTCAGACGGCTAGGTTTGAGAGTCGGGGAAGTGTCTATTATTGCTAAAGCAATATTATATGTTGATCAAATATCAGTAAGTTACATATCAGATTTGTGCTGATATTCGAAAAGCTCTGTTGACAAGCTCAACCTCGGTTGAGATGCTTCCTCAGTGGAATGATCTATTCTATGGCAAGCCATATTAGCTTTAGCGTTTGAGCTATGGCATGCCAAATTAGCTTTTAATGTTCTCAGTTACTTGTCATAATTGCATTTTTACCTACTAGTAACAATTGAATTGAAGAGCTCTTTAGTTAAATTCTTACCAGTAACAATTACAATTAGAGAGATCTTTAAATCAATTCTTATTAAAAATGACAGAGAGCTCTCTAAATTAAGTTTTACAGAGCTCTGTAATTAAAAAAAAAATTAATGACTGCATCATTGAATGTCAGATATCAGTTGCTCTCTCTCTCTCTCTCTCTCTCTCTCTCTCTCTCTCTCTCTCTCTCTCTCTCTCTCTCTCTCTCTCTCTCTCTCTCTCTCTCTCTCTCTCTCTCTCTCTCTCTCTCTCTCTCTCTCTCTCTCTCTCTCTCTCTCTCTCTCTCTCTCTCTCTCTCTCTCTCTCTCTCTCTCTCTCTCTCTCTTTAGACTTCCTACAATGTATTAAAGTTATATCCAGATTGTATTTGAGTCTAAAGTGAAACTTTTAAGTGAGTCTTTGTAATAGGCTACTGATAGTGAAACTGATTATGATCCATATAATCTAATATTATGATCCATATAATCTAAAATCTGTGAAAGCTTACTTCTTTGAAAGCTAAGCGATTAAGTGAACATAACTCTAAGAGCTGTACAATATTAATGAACTAGATTATCATACAGTGTCAGATTTAAAGAGATTTTTCAAAGATTAATTATATGATTTCTCCTGTTGTCAACGTTGTGGTGTTCGCTTTCGTTCACTAAATGCAATGCACTACACAACAGGACCACTAGATGTCCCCCTGCACCGTAGATCTCACATAGGTGAACATGATTTCAAAGAGTACAACATGTTCCTCAAACATCTTTGTTGATTCTGGAACAACATTCCAATCAACCAATCAGATTTGAGGGACAAATTTTATAGTCTATGTCAAGTTTAGGCTTACAAACCAGGGTTAGGTGCTTCTGCATCAGTGTTATTCAGCTAGGGCCTATCATTTTCAATTTTGGGGATAATGTATGGGTATTGGGCGATAGGGTTAGGATTTTTGGACTGGAATTTTGTTTTTAGGATCCATGAACATGTCTTACTTGCCAAAATCACACATGAAGTGTAGGCTACCAGGTTGCTTTTTATTGAACACATCACTGCAATTTGAGTTTAAAAATGTAAATGAAACCTTGTAGTGTTTAGAGTGTGTAGCCACAGTTAGGACCACAGATAAGACCACAGGGTTCAATGAATGGGAGAGACAAGACCAAGACCAGTGTATGGCCATTACATCAACACTTTACAGTGATCAATACTCTTGTGTATAAAACATAGTCTCTCACTAAAACAGTATGCCATAATCCCCCTTTTTTTGTGGGATAGTTTTTCAATGGTTAAAATTTGTCCATTGAAAAAATAGTTTAAAAGGTCATTTACAATAGAACCTGTCTATTTTATCAGATTTTATCAGATTTTATCAGTGTCAGACTGTTCCTGCAGCAACACTTTCATGTTCACCTGATGCCTTTTGACATCATTGTGACGAATCAGCCACAACAAATTAATTATGGCTTACATATAATCCACTGATGAATATTAGGTTTTGGTAGTATTTAAAACGTATAGACATCAAGCAAAAAAAATAAAGCATATTATTTAAATTAAGAATATGGCTGAGATCAAACTTTTACAAAACTGAACTGTAACCAAACACCATATTCAACTGTTGCATTTACGTACTAGCCAAATTGTTTAGTTGAATTTAATTGTAAAAGACAAGAAGATGGTGGGATGATGCAAGTGCTGGAAAAAGAGAGGGGTCTAGATGATTCTATAATTGAGTACAGTGCTGTTTGGCTCAATATGAATCACTGTAAGAGCCCAGCAGAGCCATAGACAGATGGGAAAACACAAGGAGTGGTGAGTCTTGCTCTGTAGGATGGATTAAAAAAAAAGAAAAAACAACCAGTCAATACTGTGTGTGTGAGTGTGTGTGTGGGTGTGTGTGTGTGCATGTGTAAATCAACCCTGCCTCCAAAGACAGTCTGAGATATACTGTTATGCTATTGCTGAGTCCATTCTCCAGGCAGCAGTAAATTGTCTTTGGCTCAGAGTATTGAAGCACAGAGACCTTCAGCGCAAAACCAGTCATTACCTACAATCACACACTTGCTGTGAATATAGCCACACTAAATGACTGCTGCATGACGCAGTCAACAGTATTGTCTTTTATCAGAAAGACTGAAAGAATTATTTGTGTATTTGGACTATTTTACTCATTAAAAATATCAAGAGAGCAAGAACTTATTAATTCTAGAACTAGTGCAGTGGCTTAAACTGACAACGATTCGTACTGATATATAATTAATATTTCATCTCGATTTTTACCGGGGAGATAAAGAAGAATGTTTTTGATAATTTTGTCCTGAGAGCGAAAGAGAATGACTGCACAGAATAAAGTCACGAGGTTTGGAACAACATGAGTAAATGATAACGGAAGGTTTATTTTGAGGTGAACAGTAGGCTACATTCATAATACAGGCCTGTGTGATCATTTGGTCAGCAGCTCAGTTTGGCACACATTGCTCTCAGGGGACACATACTGAGGGTTATTTTTAGTCTGGGAATAAAATTCACTTTGACAATTCAGAAACAACTGCACTAAATCTGACACAAAGATCTTTTTTTCTCTTGAATGAGCCCTTTTATTATTGATACAATTATTAATAAATTGGTCCATGCATCATCTATCTATCTATCTATCTATCTATCTATCTATCTATCTATCTATCTATCTATCTATCTATCTATCTATCTATCTATCTATCTATCTATCTATCTATCTATCTATCTATCTATCTATCTATCTATCTATCTATCGAGTAGCCTACCTACCTACCTAATATAGATGTGTTTGTGGGAGGAGGAGGAAATAAAGAGAGCCAGTAGAAATGAAAAGGAGAGAGAGGTCATCATTTGGTGCAGGCTGTGGTGTAGATGGGGACAGGCATGAGCTGAGTCCTCCACACCGGCAAACTCTCCTCCTCACGGAAGAACAGCGGACTCACTGTAACCGCCTCACGTACAGCCTAATATCGCAGTTTCCGCGTGTCGCTGATGTTCATGGTTATTAATAGGCTGCATTGGTCTTCCGTCGGTTTCTTTGGACCATTCAGATCAACGGATCAGATGCGAGTGCGCAGTGTTTGAGGTGACAGTAGCCTACTAAGAACGCTCAAGATTCATTTCATAAGACTCGATTTGAAAGCGGACCGGAACCGGAGGCGAAATTAATGGAGCCGTGCACGTCTTGTTGAGGATCCATCTGCACTCGTCCTCAATGGTCACCTTCTGTCCGAGCCTGTCTTTCTGCTTGCTGCAGTCCGCATCAGAGGATGTACGCTGAGGGAAGCACGCCAGACACTGAGCCAGACGCGTGCCAGAAGAAGACATCATGCTTCTCCAACATCAAAATATTCCTCATATCAGAATGTGCCTTAATGTTGGCACAGGGCACTGTAGGAGCCTATCTGGTAAGTCGAGCCGATAACACAGGCAGCTCATACTGTACGTATGTGGATGACATTGAATGGTGTCCGGTACGCATCGCTTACCTTTACCCTAAAGCAAGATAAATAAACCACATCATGAGGTATAGCTGGGGCTTTGCGTGCGGAACTGCGACTGCTTTATTTCTACATGATTTAGAGGCGCTATAATGGAAGATGATCATCAGTCTAGTGAGTGGCCCATGGCCGATTAGCTTATTTTGTCTTTTTGAGCCATGGATGCACTTATGGTTGGAAACAATTTTTTTTTTGAATGATCAGACCTTCTATGGAAAGATGTTTATTCCTTAAAAAATATTTTTTTTTAGTAGACTAATACTATTTTTATGTTATCCTAGTTCTAAAAGTTATCTAGCAGTGACTAGTGTTTTAAAAAAAAATCAATTTCACTTTTAACTTTTAAATAAATGCTATTAATTTGATGCTAGTATAATGCTATTCCAGTATTTACTATAGTTGGCCCTATCTGTTTACTAGTAGCCTATCATTTATGAGATAGTATAATTCATTACGACTGTTTTGGAGCAGAAATAATGAACTATTCCGTATTTACTCATAATATATTTATATATATATATATATATATATATATATATAAATGAATACATAATTTTAAAACAAAATACATAAAAACAAGTTTAATAATATTGTCATTTTAATTTTATATTAAAATGACAATATTATTGTCATTTTAATATATGCCAATATTATTGTCATATACTGACAATAATATTGTCAGTTTTTAGGGTGACTCTGTAACATTAACTCTAAGGATGATGAAAAATGTCTTGCTAACTCTGGCCCATTTACAGTAGTGTTTAGGAATGTGCACTAATTCCTGTTTAGTAAATTAATAAAATAAAAATAATAATAAAGGGTTGCTATTAAATTCTATGGTTATTTCTATGGATTCCATCTATTTACTAGATTTATTTCAGTTGTTGCTGGTACTTATTTCCGTAGCTAGTAAGTAGATACTTGTAGTTTCTTATAACTATTAAAATAGCTACTGGTAATCCAGTTTTCCTAGTACGTATATTGTTATTACATGTATTTTTAACTGAACTAAAGTAGTGATTCTGACTAATCTTTACATATGACCAAAAAAAATGTATTTTGGATTTGGAAACTCACAAGATGACAAATGTTATAACAAGCAAAATAAGTACTACTGTCTTAGAAAAAAGGTTGCTAAATTTCTGGTGCCCATAGAAATATACATACATCTTCTTCCGCTCATCCGGGGCCGGGTCGCGGGGGCAGCAGTCTAAGCAGAGATGCCCAGACTTCCCTCTCCCTAGACACTTCCTCCAGCTCTTCTGGGGGGATACCGAGGCGTTCCCAGGCCAGCCGGGAGACATAGTCTCTCCAGCGTGTCCTAGGTCTTCCCCGGGGCCTCCGCCCAGTGGGACGTGCCCGGAACACCTCCCCAGGAAGGCGTCCAGGAGGCATCTGGAACAGATGCCCGAGCCACCTCAGCTGACCCCTCTCGATGTGGAGGAGCAGCGGCTCTACTCTGAGCTCCTCCCGAGTGACCGAGCTTCTCACCCTATCTCTAAGGGATCGCCCAGCCACCCTGCGGAGAAAGCTCATTTCAGCCGCCTGTATCCGGGATCTTGTCCTTTCGGTCATGACCCAAAGCTCATGACCATAGGTGAGAGTAGGAACGTAGATTGACTGGTAAATCGAGAGCTTTGCCTTACGGCTCAGCTCCTTCTTCACCACAACAGATCGGTACATCGACCGCATTACTGCTGAAGCTGCACCGATCCGTCTGTCAACTCTTCACCACTCTGGAGTTGCCCATGGTGAGAGGCGGCGGGCTGGTGTGGGCTTGCTTATAGCCCCCCAGCTCAGCCGCCATGTGTTGGAGTTTACCCCGGTGAACGAGAGGGTCGTTTCTCTGCGCCTACGGGTCGGGGATAGGTCTCTCACTGTCGTTTGTGCCTACGGGCCAAACGGCAGTGTAGAGTACCCGGCCTTCTTGGAGTCTCTGGGAGGGGTGCTGGAAAGTGCCCCGACTGGGGACTCCGTTGTTCTACTGGGGGACTTCAACGCTCACGTGGGTAACGACAGTGACACCTGGAGGGGCGTGATTGGGAGGAACGGCCCCCCCGACCTGAACCCGAGTGGTGTTCAGTTATTGGACTTCTGTGCTAGTTACAGTTTGTCCATAACGAACACCATGTTCAAGCATAAGGGTGTCCACCAGTGCACGTGGCACCAGGACACCCTAGGCCGTAGGTCGATGATCGACTTTGTGGTCGTTTCATCTGACCTGCGGCCGTATGTCTTGGACACTCGGGTGAAGAGAGGGGCGGAGCTGTCAACTGATCACCACCTGGTGGTGAGTTGGATCCGATGGCGGGGGAGGAGGCTGGACGGACTCGGCAGACCCAAGCGTACTGTGAGGGTTTGCTGGGAACGTTTGGCCGAATCTCCTGTCAGAAAGATCTTCAACTCTCACCTCCGGCAGAGCTACGACCAGATCCCGAAGGAGGCTGGAGATATTGAGTCTGAGTGGACCATGTTCTCCACCTCCATTGTCGAAGCGGCTGCTCGGAGCTGTGGCCGTAAGGTCTCCGGTGCCTGTCGAGGCGGCAATCCTCGAACCCGGTGGTGGACACCGGAAGTAAAGGATGCCGTCAAGCTGAAGAAGGAGTCCTATCGGGCCTGGTTGGCTCGTGGGACTCCGGAGGCAGCTGACAGGTACCGGCAGGCCAAGCGGACTGCGGCCCGGGTGGTCGTGGAGGCAAAAACTCGGGCCTGGGAGGAGTTCGGTGAGGCCATGGAGAAGGACTATCGGCTGGCTTCGAAGAAATTCTGGCAAACTGTCCGGCGCCTCAGGAAGGGGAAACAGTCCCCTACCAATGCTGTTTACAGTAGGGGTGGGCGGCTGTTGACCTCGACTGGGGATGTCGTCGGACGGTGGAAGGAATACTTCGAGGACCTCCTCAATCCCGCCGTCACGTCTTCCATTGAGGAAGCAGAGGCTGAGGGTTCGGAGGTGGACTCGTCCATCACCCTAGCTGAGGTCACCGAGGTAGTCAAGAAACTCCTCGGTGGCAAGGCACCGGGGGTGGATGAGATCCGCCCCGAATACCTTAAGTCTCTGGATGCTGTGGGGCTGTCTTGGTTGACACGCCTCTGCAGCATCGCGTGGCGGTCGGGGACAGTGCCTCTGGGATGGCAGACCGGGGTGGTGGTTCCTCTTTTTAAGAAGGGGGACCGGAGGGTGTGTTCCAACTATAGGGGGATCACACTTCTCAGCCTCCCTGGGAAAGTCTATGCCAGGGTACTGGAGAGGAGAATACGGCCGATAGTGGAACCTCGGATTCAGGAGGAACAGTGCGGTTTTCGTCCTGGCCGTGGAACACTGGACCAGCTCTATACTCTCTACAGGGTGCTGGAGGGTTCATGGGAGTTTGCCCAACCAGTCCACATGTGTTTTGTGGATTTGGAGAAGGCATTCGACTGTGTCCCCCGAGGCGGCCTGTGGAGGGTGCTCCGGGAATATGGGGTCCGGGGTCCTTTGCTAAGGGCTGTCCGGTCCCTGTATGACCGAAGCAGGAGCTTGGTTCGCATTGCCGGTAGTAAGTCAGACTTCTTCCCGGTGCATGTTGGACTCCGGCAGGGCTGCCCTTTGTCGCCGGTTCTGTTCATAATTTTTATGAACAGAATTTCTAGGCGCAGCCAGGGGCCGGAGGGTGTCAGGTTTGGGGACCACACGATTTCGTCTCTGCTCTTCGCGGATGATGTTGTCGTGTTGGCCCCTTCATACCAGGACCTTCAACATGCACTGGGACGGTTTGCAGCCGAGTGTGAAGCGGCTGGGATGAAAATAAGCACCTCCAAATCCGAGGCCATGGTCCTCAGCCGGAAAAGGGTGGCTTGCCCACTTCAGGTTGGTGGAGAGATCCTTCCTCAAGTGGAGGAGTTTAAGTATCTTGGGGTTTTGTTCACGAGTGAGGGAAGGATGGAACGGGAGATTGATAGAAATAAGTGACAAAAAATGTGCAATTCGTTGCCAGTAACAATAGTGAGTGGGGATTGAGGAGAATGTTCAAGTATCTAAAAAGTACTGGTGACTAATGGGATTAAAATTACTTACAACTAATTAGAAAAACGAGTAGTACTGGTAACATAAATATAGACAATGTTCAGTTTAAAGAAATAAATGTTATAAGCTTTCAGCAAAAGAGAAAGATTCACTCACTCCCATCACTTCATGAATGCATCTGCTCTTAAGTAAAGTTATATGATTGATATTATTTTTCCTAGGATGATGACTTTTGTATATATGTAAGTGCAAATATGCCCTACCTTTTGCTTTATCTAAGGTATTTAACATGTTATGTATGTTATGTTGTGACCTAAATGGCACATATTTATATGGTATAAATCGCTTAAATAATTACATAGTTTTTTTCAACTCTCCGAACATTTGATTTATACCTTCAATATTGCGTAAATGAGTTCTTCATGCCAGTATACACAGCATCCATGTTCTCAACAAAATCTCATCAATCTATTCTATTGCTTAAGATCTCCAAGCCACGAAAGCATAAACAACATATGGGTTTGGCATATGGTCATTGCTCGTTATCTCACAGCTTTGTAACTGTATATTTTTTCTTTATATTGTAGGTCAGTGTCCTCACCACACTAGAGCGACGTTTCAACTTGCAGAGCGCTGACGTGGGTGTGATCGCCAGCAGCTTTGAGATTGGCAACCTTGCCCTCATCTTATTCGTCAGCTACTTTGGGGCCAGGGCCCATCGGCCTCGGCTGATTGGTTGTGGGGGCATCGTGATGGCGCTGGGCGCGTTACTGTCAGCACTGCCTGAGTTCTTGACCCACCAGTATGAATATCAGTCTGGAGAGCCACGACCTGTGGGACAGGGAAAAGACGTGTGCTCCAATAGCAGTCGAGCTGGGCTCTCTGATCCAAATTATTTCTGTGGAAATAGAACAAACACCAACATGATGTACCTGCTGCTGATCGGAGCTCAAATGCTTCTGGGGGTTGGAGCGACACCCCTGCAGCCGCTGGGCGTGTCTTACATCGATGATCATGTCAGGCGTGAAGACTCCTCCCTTTATATTGGTGAGAGTGATCTACGCAACCATTATTGTGTTATGTACCCCCTCCAGCCCCATCAGTAAGGCTTAAAGGGATACTCCACTTTTTTTGGAAATAGGCTCATTTTACAACTCCCCCAGAGTTAAACTGTTGAGTTTTATCTTCTTTGAAACATTGAAGTGCACAAGACCTTGAGTTTCGATATTTTTCCTATTTAAAACTTGACTCTTCTATAGTTACATTGTGCACTAAGACAGACGGAAAATGTAAAGTTGCGATTTTCTAGGCTGATATGCAGGGAACTATACTCTCATTCCTGCGTAATAATCAAGAAACTTCACTGCCGTACCATGAGTGCAGCAGGCATAATGACTACACAAACTTAGTCCCGGTCACGTTGGAAGCTGGGCACTATTTTCAGGCGCTGCGTCATAACATTACGCCTGCTGCACTCATGGTACGACAGTGAAGTTTCCTGATTATAATTTTCTTGATTATTACGGAGGAATGAGAGTATAGTTCCTAGCCATATCAGCCTAGAAAATCGCAACTTTACATTTTTCGTCTGTCTTAGTGCACGATGTAACTATAGAAGAGTCAAGTTTTAAATAGGAAAAATATCGAAACACTTTGGTCATTTTTTTGGGAGAAATGCTAATGGTCTTGTGCACTTTAATGATGTATGCTAAGCTATGCTAAAAGTGGTACCGCCAGAACCGGAGATCGGCTGAATGGATTCAAAAACGGTAAAACTCAACAGTTTAACTCTGGGGGAGTTGTAAAATGAGCCTATTTCTAAAAAAAAAGTGGAGTATCCCTTTAAAAGCCCCTTAATCAGAGATATTGTGGGTGACAAACAGTAGTACATATTTATATTCGTATACAAACATATTAAACATGCACACATTATACATACACATTATATTGTTCTCTTTCCTTAATTATGAAACAGAATAGTAGTAGACATTTTTAGTGTTGTGTAGGGTACCTGGTGACCAAAGGTTCCTAGATTTTATTGACAGATTCTGATTGTACTTTATTAAATCTATTGTTAAAAAACATTCATTAAAATAATCAAATGATTAATAATTATTATTGTAAATAAATTATTATTATTATTATTTTAACTTTTTATTCAGTTTAGGATTTAAAAAGTAAAATTAACAAAGTAAAAAAAATTAATTGGTTCATTTTTGGCTAATGGGTAATACTTTGAAATAAGATGTATTAACAAACATTAGATAACAATGAGCAATACATTTGTCACTGTATTTAGTATTCATCTTTGCTAGATAGTTAATCAAAATACAGCTGTTCATTGTTAGATACAATGTTTGATTTTAATAATGTATTAGTAAATGATGAAATTTAACAAATGGAAGCTTATTGTAAATTTTTTATCAATAAATGTAAAAGTATTGTTCATTGTTGGTTCATAATAACTAACATAGAACATTAGGTAACACTTTAGTTTAGGGTCCAATTCTCACTATTTACAAGTTTCTTACTAGCATTATTACTATGAAATTGGCTGTTTACATATTATAATGGCCATATTCTACATCCCTTAATACCCAATACTTAAACTTAACACCTACCTCACTAAGTATTTATAAGCAGTAATTAGGAGTTTATTGAGGCAAAAGTCGTTGTTAATAGTTAGTTAATAGTGATAGCTTTTAAACTAAAGTATGACCGGACATTATTGTGACATGATACAGATGAATTGTTTTGAACAAATTTATTTGCCATTATCTATTCTAAATCACTCCAGGAGAGAACAGCATTTGGTTTAAATGCTCTCCTTTACCTACTATTTAAAATAAAATAAAAAATATTTTACTGTATTGTAGAATGTGGCTAAAGATAAATATTGTATTTTAAATGTCCTCAATGACACTATGAGTGCTGTTTTTATTTTAGGGCATATCATGTAGCACTACGGTCAATATCCTGCGTTGAAACAATAACAGCACTTATTATTATTAATGATTTATAAGCCACAAAATGTTGTATGCTCAGCGCATCAGCTTTTTACTGCTTCTTGGAGGACTCCCTAGCAGAAAGCTTTTGTATGAACGTACACAAACGCATAGTTATTGTATGTGGCTGGTTTAGGTTTGGGGTGAACTCACTTGGGAAATTTCCAAGAATTGAGCTTTAACCCATTGGTTTAGAGTAGTGCACCACTGTCTTACAGTAATCTCCTGTTGCTATGTTTTCAGGGTGTAAACAATAAGCAATGATGGCCTTCAGTGCCTGTTATTTCTGTGGAGAAGCTAATGTGTGCTGGCTGCTCTGTCATCCCTCAGGCAGCTCACTCTTTCTCACTATTCTTCTCTCTCTCTCTATTCTTCACACTCTCATTCTCTCGCACTACAACAATGATTCTCCATAAAGACTAGATCATCAACCCTAGACTTAAATGTCTTAAGAAAGCTCCTGAAATATAATCCTTGCATGGAAATTGACAATTGTAATTGAGTTGCTTTGCACAGGTAATTCAAGGTCTGGGTGTGAAGATTCTGTGTGAATGTTTGTGGGTTTGTGTGTGTGTGCGTTTCACATCATTTCTGCTGTCTCCTTCTCTGCAGGGTGTTTGACGTCTTTGCATTGAGCTGAATTGACTGTCTATGAGCATTAATGTCTGTGCAACCCAAGCAAGCTTCTTTCTCTCTCACTCTTGCGTGTTTTAATCCTTTGTAACCTTTAAAACTGGACCCGTCTCTTATTGAAGCATAGTGTGTAAACTAGCACAGACATAAACATCCTCTTTGGAGACAGTCATTGCTGGTGGGCATAATGGAATCAGTCATTTAGCTGTTTGATCACAGAGGCTTTGGTTAACAGAAATGTATTTGGCATCTTTCACAAAGGCCCAACCAGAAAGGCCTATCTGTTTAAAGTGAATTATCCAGCGTTTGTATTCATACAGAATCCTAGAGTAAGAGAACTTATCTAGGATTACATAGTGGTAACATTAGGACTGACATGCTTAATCAATTTCATCCAGACTAATGGATAGAACTAAAACACTTTTTAAAGATCCAGAGCAAATACAACGTTGAAGGTCATGTTACAGATCATTTTGCCCCTTCACAGCAATGAGATGAGGTTCATTCTTCACCAAGGACGATAACTATTATAACTATAAAGTTTTAAAAATCATTCTAATTCTATGTGAATAGGGAAGTCCACGCCACAACTATAACGATAACGTCACAGAGGAAAGCTAATGGAATCACTCTCAAATCAGAAAGATATCGTTGGGATCACTTTTGTTTTCCAGTTGATGATGATGAAAACATAGACAGCCAATTAGAATCCACCAGACTTTAAAGAGCTCAAGCATAAAACGCGGTAGACAACATAGCCATAGTGTCCATGTAGATTTTAGTCATCACAGAAATAAATTACATTTAAAAAGAATAATATATAAAATAGATATTTTACTGTTTTTTGATCAAATAAATCCAGCCTTGGTGGATTAAAGAGACTTATTTCAAAAACATTTAAAAATCTTGCCAAACCCAAACTTTGGAATGGCAGTGTATTTATTTATATTATTTTTATTTATTTATATATTTTTATTTATTTATTTCATGTATAGCTGTATAATGCACATGTTAATGTACAGTCAGTCAGTCATTACAGCAAAATAAACCCTTTCAGGATGATACAAAATCACCCTTTCAGCTGCGTCTGACTGTACATTATCTGTTACATGTTCATTTATAGTGTTCTCTGATCATGCTTATGCTGTGACTGGACAGATAACTACTTGTTGATTGGTAAAACAGCTGATAGTACAAGGTTTACCAACACATGCATAATCTATATGTTGGCTAACCCCCTGTTATTATTCCTACAAGATATAATAATCAACACAGAAATGTTTGCTCACCGAATGCTCATCAGCTTTATCATAAACTCATCAGGTGCCGGTTATAGCAATGATTATGTAGATCATGCAAATTAGCTATTGGAGAACTTTTTTTTTAATATACACAATCATTAAAGGAAATAGCTTCTTTACTTTGGGCTACTTGTTGTTGTGTCTCAGAGGGGAATACAGTTGCAATCAAAATTATTCAACCCCCCGGAGACTGAAATAATTTACAAATGTAAGCTTTTCTAATGATTCAGAGTTTTTTTTTTTTTTTTAAATGCATCTATAACAGTTTAGTGGCAAAAATTTAGCGATAATCTCAATATTTAATATATATGCTTTTGGGTAATAGCATTTTTTTTTGTAATACAGCTACGTCATAATTATTGTCATAAAGTCATTTTTTGTATGTTATGGTGCAAAGTTGTGTTAAATCACAATTAAGCCCTTTGGAAACTAACAATCTGAATTAGCTTGTGCTGTTACACATGCATGTGCTAAAGTTGAGTAGCAAATATGGCCAAGTTAAAAAAGCTCTCACAAAAGCTATAGAGAACAAGATGTTGTATTAAATTAGAAAGTCTATGACTACAAGAAGATTCCCAAACCAATAATAGTTAACAGAGAGATGGCTGCCTTATTCATAAGTTTAACATTTGATGCAGCAGAAAACCTTTGAGTGCTTTGAGATAAAAGGCACAATATCATCAGGAGGAATACAATTTTTGATCAGAGCAACCAAGAAAAACCCTCAATTAATGGCCAAAGACCTACAAGATGAAAAAACATTTACAATCCAAAGAATTAGAAGAAGACTAGACAGACGAGCAATAATGATCCAATAATGCAGCAAGTTTTTAATAGGGAAATACGTTACTCATAAAACAGTGCAGGCAAAGGTCGACATGCACATAAGCAATCCAAAACACAAAGAACAACGAGCAGACAGAAACAGACCTCAGACGTAGTGTGATAATAGATAAGGACTATGTAACAAACACTAAACAAGGAGGCTACTTATACACACAAACTAACGACCATAATGGTTGACAGGTGGGTGCAATGAACAATGATGAGAACAGACAAGTATTGTGGGAAATGCAGTTTCTAATGTGGTTGACACTGGGGGGGAAGAGGACCTCAGACACCGGCTCAGACTCGGCTCAGAAACACAAACCCATACTGTGACACCCCCCAACCCTCAGGCTACCAGACGCTCCAAGACACAACTACACAGCGAGACAAAACAAGAGGTGGAACGGTGGAGGACCAGGGGGAGGGATAAGGGGCCAGATCCATAAACGGGAACAGCAGGACCAGGGGGTGACGGTTTAGCCGGCGGCCAGGGCGAAGCAGACAGTCCATCGGGCTGCCAGGGCGAATTAGACGACCCATCGGGTGACCAGGGCGGAGACGTAAGTCAATCGGGCAGCCAGGGTTGAGACGTTCCTTCTGGCGCCCATGGGGGAGAAGACCCTTCGGGCGGCTACGGCAGTGAAGACCACTCCGTCAGCCATGGCAAAAAAACAGGCACAGACACCGGCTCAGACTCAGACACCAGCTCAGTAACAGGCAGAGACACCGGCTCAGACTCAGACACCGGCTCAGACTCAGACACCGGTTCAGGCTCAGACAGCGGTTCAGTAACAGGCAGAGACACCGGCTCAGACTCAGACACCGGCTCAGACTCAGACACCAGCTCAGTAACAGGCAGAGACACCGGCTCAGGCTCAGACACCAGCTCAGTAACAGGCAGAGACACCGGCTCAGACTCAGACACTGGTTCAGGCTCAGACACCAGCTCAGTAACAGGCACAGACACCGGCTCAGACTCAGACACTGGCTCAGACACCAGCTCAGTAACAGGCAGAGACACTGGCTCAGACTCAGACACCAGCTCAGACTCAGACACTGGTTCAGACTCAGACAGCGGCTCAGTAACAGGCAGAGACACCGGCTCAGACTCAGACACCGGTTCAGGCTCAGGCTCAGAAACCAGCTCAGTAACAGGCACAGACACCGGCTCAGACTCAGACACCGGCTCAGACTCAGACACCGGTTCAGGCTCAGACACTGGCTCAGTAACAGGCAGAGACACCGGCTCAGACTCAGACACCGGTTCAGGCTCAGGCTCAGACACTGGCTCAGTAACAGGCACAGACACCGGCTCAGACTCAGACACCGGTTCAGGCTCAGGCTCAGACACTGGCTCAGTAACAGGCACAGACACCGGCTCAGACTCAGACACGGCTCAGACTCAGACACTGGCTCAGTAACAGGCAGAGACACCGGCTCAGACTCAGAAACCGGCTCAGACTCAGACACCGGTTCAGGCTCAGACACCAGCTCAGTAACAGGCTCAGACACCGGCTCAGACTCAGACACCGGTTCAGGCTCAGGCTCAGACACCGGCTCAAGAACAGACACCAAAACTAAAACAGCCACAAGAACAGACACAAACACAGAAACAAACACTGGCTCTGGCTTAGGAACAGGAACCGGCTCAGGCACAGGAACAGACTCTGGATTGGCAGACGTGACTTGAACAGTCTCTGGACCGGCAGACATGACGAGGTTGGGCGGCGCCAGCAGAACTAAGCGTCTGGATGGCGCCGGCAGGGCAAGACGCGTGGGGACAGCCTCCGGGACGGCAGCGGGCTGCTCGGGCACGGCCTCCGGGAAAACAGAGAGGCTGCTCGGGCGTGGCCTCTGGGTTCCTGAGGAGGCTGGTGGTCTTCCCCCTCCTCTGCTGTTTCTGATGGCAATGTGCAGACTCTGGGCTGGGCGGGAACAGTGGTGAATAGAGCTCTGGACTGGGCCTTACTAGCCTAGGATCAAGGAGGGTCCGAGACAGAGAGTGATGCAGGGACTCACCTCTAGCACCTCCTCTCCTGTGACCTCTGCGGGTCACAGAACACCTGGCCAGACGGGTTCCTTCAAACAGGGGCGTTGAAGACTTCCTCAAGTCTGACAGCCCACAATGCAAAACATTGAAAAATGTTCATGCGAGGCTTCGCCTCTCTGACTTGAGGACTCACGCTCGATACTGCTCCCTTCCTCCCATTATCCTGGGAGGGAACATGGAACCCTGTACTGCTGAATCTTGACATTGACGGAGTCCTTCTGTCACAATCCACACAGAAGATCCAATAATGCAGCAGGTTTTTAATAGGGAAATCTGTTACTCATAAAACAGTCTAGGCAGGGGTCAATATCCACATAAGCAATCCAAAACACAAAGAACAACGAGCAGACAGAAACAGACCTCAGATGTAGTGTGATAATAGATAAGGACTCTGTAACAAACACTAAACAAGGAGGGTACTTATACACACAAACTAACGACCATTATGGTTGACAGCTGGGTGCAATGAACAATGATGAGGTATTGTGGGAAATGCAGTTTCTAATGTGACTGACACTGTGGGGGAAGAGGACCTCTAGTGGTGAACCAGGGAAACACAAACCCTTACTGTGACAAGGATGGCCTTAATGTTGGGACATCTTGCCTAATGCCATCTTGCCTAACTAGAACTTTTTGGACCTATGGATCAGTGGTATGTCTGGAGCAAAAAAGGCAAAGCTAATGAGCAGAAGAACACCATCTCAATGGTCAAAAATGGATGTGGTCCAGTCTTGTTATGGAGGTGCTTTGCTGTTGTAGGAAGTGGAAATCTTGACTGTATGAAGGACATAATGAACTCTTTGAAGTATCAAGCCCTTTTAGCAAAGATTCCTTCGATGAAGAGATGCTTGATGATCAATAGACTTTCCTGCAGGTCAGCCATCCCAAAGT
>NW_024121147.1:42692-131429 GCF_016745375.1 Pimephales promelas
CACCAGTAAATCCGCCACAGCCAGATTGGTGATGATCAACCGAACGTGGGAGCGTTTTCTGTGGTTTTGGTTGGCTAAATAAAGCACGGCGAGATTGCAGCAGGCGGACAGCGCGCACAGGATGAGCGTGAGCGTCCACTCGGACCTGAGCGCGGTGGTGAAGCGCGGAAGATGAGGAGGATGAGGAAGATCTTCTGTGGTGTTCGAGTTAAAGTTTTTGGCATCATACTTACAGGTTGGAGTTCTTCTGAAAAAGATCCTCGATGTGATGAGTTGAGTTCATGCTTCTTTTGAGCTTTAATGGCCAGATAAGTTGGCTATAGATCAGATCAGTAAGTTTAACACGTGAGCTGGAAAAGAATCCCAAAAGGTGTCATTCCAGAAACTGTATACTTACTTTAAATGACAGTCCATAAAATATACAAGGCTACAAGAAACGTAAACAAATAATTAGCCTACCTTAATGTTGCCCCCTTGTTTAGATGGCCATGGCTCGTTTGTGACCCCAGAGTTCTGTGGTCATCTGGATGAGCTGACCATCAGTTGTGTAAGCCAAATGAATCGCAGCATCACCGGGGGCGTGATTAACATATTGAGGGTATGCATTGACGTAATTTTTCCGCTGGAAAACGCCCCCCTCATCCGGACTGAGTGGCAAAAGAGCTGCTGCATTACTGGATTCCAGGCAGGCACGTGCAGTGGGAGAGGGGCCATTAATGGTAAGTATAGTATTCAAGTCACTTGTATTTATTGATACAACGTTTACCATTTGATGAAACTATCACAGTTTGATAAATGAAGCCCATGCCACAGGCCTGTTATGTGAAGACTAGGCAGACAACAATAAGTCCCTTATGCGCATCAATCCTGCATTTATTGTATATATATATATATATATATATTTCTCATGTCTGTGATGCTAGTTTACACTGTGTTTCATTTTTGAGACACGCTTCAGTTCACTGTTTTGTTTTCTTTCACAAAACGTTTTATTGTTATTGTGAGTTTACACAGATAAAAGTAGATGCGACTGATGTATTATTCTTTTCTGTATGACCAAAAATGATGGAGAATTTTAAGTTGTTTCCACTGTTGATAGGAAAATGCAAGTGAGCTCTCCACACTCCACTTGGATATGCACCTAATAATAGAGAACATTTATCTATGTTAACGTTAGAGTGAGAGGCCATACCAGAAGGATAAGTCCTTTTCATGTTTAACAAATCAAATCATGCATTTTCTACCTACCGCGAGTAAGCGCTGCGCCAGTTCTATATAAAAGGTTCTATATAAAAGGTTCTATATAGAACCTTAACAGGTTCTATCAGTGCTACGTATTTGGAACCCCTAAAAGGTTCTATACACTCTTAAAAAAAGGGTTCCTATATAGAACTCTGGGGTTCCATATTTGGCCAATAGAACCTTTTACCAAAAAAATGGTTCTATATAGAACCATTGGGATAGAACCATTTCTGGTTCTAAATTGAACCATTTCTTCTAAGAGTGTAGGTGGTAAAAGCATAACCAGTGTATCGAGAGAGGGGGACCCACTAAGATGTTGATCAATGTACATTTACTTGAAAATTTTAACATATTAAGATAGGCTTTTTATATTTTTTACTACGCAAAAAAAAAAAACTATGTAAAAAAAAAAACTGACCCAAAAAACGATATTCAACAGATCAATCTTTTCCAGAGACACACAATTACATCAGTTAACCTAAAAAAAAAAAAAACAGTTTTTCTGACTAGCCCAAGTATCATATCACAAACATTTAGGCTTATACTCAATGACAAAATTAAAGGTGCAATGTGTAAAAAAGTCGACTATCTATATTAACAGAAATGCAATATGACATCCATAACTATGTTTTCAGTGGTGTATAAAGAACTTACTTAATAAACCGTAATGTTTTTATTACCTTAGAATGAGACATTTATATCTCCATAACCACAGGAATCCCCTACTATGAAGGTCGCCATATTGTGACGTCATATTTCTACATAGCTGAACGCGAACAAACAGCGTTACAGAAGCGTTTGATCACTACCTTGAAAGAGAAGTAGCGGAAAGCTGGAAGCTAGCCATAAACACTGTGACTAGTGACTTTTCCCTTGTGAGTGGTGTAAAATATGTAGTTGGGATTGTTTCATGTAACTTAGTTCTTCCTCGCTGTGTTATGGGTTTGTTTTTGTTATGTGGGGATAAATGTGCTGTTACGTTCGTGAGACAGCTGATTAGTACTCATGTCATTGACCGTAAAACAGTATGTTACAGGAATCACTAACCCGTCAATCTTGTAAGAGATCAAAGTTGATCGAGAAGAGTTTTCAAAATCAGAGAAAAGGCCTATTGTGTGTAGTAAATGGTGTCTATGGGATGCGGAGGTGCGCGCTGTTACAATCATGTCATTTGGACTCATGCGTACGCGTCGAGTGTAAACAAGGCTTTGCGCTTTAACCAGTTCAGTTCAGTCCACAGTAACAGCTCATATTAGCCAGCTAAACTTTTAGTACCCTGTTACAAGAAATATATAGCTGCATAGTTTCATGTGGTTCTTCTCCCTCACTGTATTATGGGTTTGCTACGTGGGGAGAAATGTGCTGGTTACATTTGTGAGACAATCAGCTGATTACTATTATTATATTAAATTATATATTAAAACCCTTGATCCTCACCTGACTATGGCTTACACTTTATCCATGATGTGGTTTATAATGGACTGTGGTACAGAAACGGTGACAATTTTACACACTCTCTTCTTACCCTGGCTATTCTCTGCTGTCTCAGCCGACGAGATGTTTGTCCCGTTTTAGCAACCGTAGCTTCTTCACAAGGGAGGGGTGAGCAGTGGGCTGAGCCCTTAGTGCAAACCTGGTGCAAACTCGCAACCAAACCGCTAGATGTCGCTAAAAATCCCACACTGTACCTTTAAGAGGAGCATAGAAATCTTTTTAATATGTTGAGGGGATTAGTCTAAATCTTCTCAAGACAGCTGCTGAGTCACACTGTATTATTGTCAGTTGTGGAAGTCAGTGTGTTTATGCATATTTTTACTTATTAGTAAAATACCTGTTGTAAAGGGCTCTTATGATTTCTGAACTGAATTTCCACAGAGGATATAAATGACACGTAACTTTTTTGTATTAACATGTAAAAAGGGCCACGAAATCGGTCCAAGGCGGAGTTCGATTCGTGGTGAAGGTTTCAAGCGTGTTCCGTCTTTTCCATGACAAAGTGAATTTAATTAAATGAAACACATTTAATCTTATGTATTAACTCGTTTTAAGGGTTTATCAATGATATCTGTGCATCATTAAATATGTTAATGCTTGACTATTCCTTTAACACTAATGAAAATAAAGTCAAAGTCTGTTAAAATAGCCAAATATAACAATTTATTATGTCAGGTAAATGTATCATTAGAATTCCACAAGATAATCAGAGCAAACCACCAAATGTTTTAGAACAAAGAACTTTTACCCAACATATTACATGAGCTGAGCCTAGACACAACATCATGGGCTGATCTGAATACAGAAAAGCAGCCCCGAACTCTTGTTACATCTCCCTTTATAATCAGACCTCACCTGATATGTAAATCACCAGGTTACAATGGAAAATTACTGAATCTCCCCCAACATGCTTATTGGGCGCAGACCATTTGCTTGGTTGTAAATTGCATTCAGACAAAAGTCAAAGGCACATCCTTCTTTGTGTGCAAGATATTTCTATGTTCTTAAAAACCTTATTACCTTTTCTTCTATTTCTTTGGAAATGAGACATTATTACCAGTCACCCTGAGACCTTCAAGATGATTCTAAACACTCCTTAAAGATTATCACATTCACATTAAAAACATATATATTCTTGTGAGAGTTTTCAATTTACTGACTCAGAGAGAGAGAGAGAAGATGTAGATAAGATGCTCAGAGAAAAGGGGGTAGGGTGTCAAATGTTAATCTGCAATGCCATTTGTCTTCAGAAGACACTGGTCAGACTGATTACATCAACCAGTTCCAGTTTTCCAGTCTTACAAACAAAAAATATGAGCATGTTACAAATATTACCGTATTTAAGAAAATACAACAAAAGGGGGATTAATGTAGATCTACATAAAGAAATTTAAACATTTTCAGAGTTTTAACTTATTTTTGCTTCATATAAAATCGCATTGAGTCAATATAAAGCTCCATTTCTTTCTTAAAGGTACAATATGTAGGATTTCAGTGGCCAATGTTACATATTTTGTTTAGTTGATTACTTATAATATCCATAATATTTCCAACTATTTGTAAATCGTGAGAAAATTGCAATTTTAACCAAGGAAACGGGACGTGTGAGCAGGGGTGAGGAGTCAATGGCGTCATATTCGCAAGTTTCATTCGTCTAATAAACTGACCTGTGTGAGTATTAATTCAGCACTTGTTCGGTAAAATTAAATGTCCTTATTCCTTAATATCCGCGGGACTCGCGCTGCATGTGGTGCTGGCATAACTTACGTCTCTCATTAGCAATCGCGCAATGCTTTGTGTCATCGATATACGTGTGTGTTATTGAAAGAGGTTAGCAAGCCCTGGTGGTGAAACATAATACATATTGTACCTTTAAATGATAAACAACAGGAAGGGTCTTTTACAGGAAAATTTACATTTGTGAATATGGAATTTTGCCATTAAAACAATAACATTTATTATATAAACCTGACCGTGCGTGTCTCTGTAATTCTCCAAAAGACCAAATAATAGATATTTCCAAAACAACACAAATTGGCTATTAATGTTATTTGTGATAAAATCACAAACATTTTGCCAAAATGGTCTTACAAATGGGTGCCAAAATAAATATACCACAGTTTCAGGGCAACTTTTACAGTACAATTAAAATCAATATCGGTTTTAAATTTCACAAAGTAGCCTATGTTTAACTGGGTACATTTTATGCATAATTTTGAATGATACCTTCTTAACTTTGTTTGAAATTAAATATTGATTATAGGTATAAGCCAAACCCATTTCCACACAATATTCTCTGTCAACTGATTCCAGGATGAGTCCACATTGTTTCGCTCTTATGGGTCTGTTTTGTGACTTAGGGGATACAAAAATATGACCTACATAAGAACTTATTATAGTATAGGTGGGGACCATTGTTGAATATTAAGTCTTTTCTGATGTCTACAGAAATACAACGCATTCTCACCCCAAGGCGTCACCTTTGACCATGCTTCAATATTTGACGTTTTAGGCGCCCTTTAGCGTCACTTACATGACGCGATCCTACTGCGTCATCTAACTGACGCTAAAGGAAAGCGTCAGTTAGAGGACGCGGTTAGGTTTAGGTGTGGGGTGGGGGTAGGGTACACGCGATCCTAGGGCGTCATCTAACTGACGCTAAAGGGCGCCTAAAGCGTCAGATATTGAAGCATGTCCAAATGCTTCCCAAGGCGTCAGTTAGGTGACGCCTTGGGAGTGAGAATGGGCTGAGAAATATGATGTCTATACATGAACCACTGAGCCACTGCTGCCCTGTTTGTGTTTATTTAAAAACATCCGATTATGCTTAATAAGCCGACAATGCACGTGGTCATGTAAACACAGAAACCCTTACTTTATATGATGAACAGATTGAATTTAGGCTTTCATTCACATGTAATCATTCATCAACACACACCAGTTGTGGTAACCAGAAGCTCAGATAATGAGGTTCATTCTCGTTAAGCAGCATGTTTGAGCTTCAGCAAGAGGTTTGTTCGGTTGAGCTAATTTTTTATGTTCACTGATCAATGTTTATATGTTTATATAAAATGATTGTGTCTCTTCAGAAAATTTGGACTAAACCGCTATATTCATATGCATTAGTTTTATGATCTCTTTATGAACATTTTTAAGCAAAGTGGTAGTTGTGTATGCTGCCAGAAATCTCTCGGATATCATCAAAAAGATCTTCAGTTGTGTTTAAAAAATTAACTAAAGCTTACGGGTTTAGCGACATATGGGTGAGTAATTAATGGAAGAATTTTCATTTTTTGGGTGAACTATGTCCCTTAGTTTGGGATTTAGATAAGATAAAAAGGGTGTCATTTAAAGATACATAAACTGCAAAAAAAAAAAAAAAAAGCATGGTTCAATTCAGCTGTTTTGGTAGTTTGGTACTTCTCTAAAAAATGTGGAGGTTACTTTCAGTCACTTGTATCATAAAGTCTTTCTGTGTTTGTGTGTATGATTTTGTTTTTGGTTTGCGATGTGCTTAGTAATATCATGCTCGGAGGCAATAGACACATGTGATGTGAAAGAGTGTTGTCAGGAAGGTCAATGTGTCCCACAGCAGGACAAACGCTGAGCTCAGAAGTGCTAGTGATTCCACTGAAAGCCTCGCAGCCTTAATACGGTTTCAGTTTCAGGGACGAGAACATTAAGCATCTTTCGGAAATCCAAGTCCTTTGTTTTTATCCATATGTTCCAACACTGCTTTTGTCATGTCTGATTTTGTCATCTTTATTAAATGATTTACTTTAAATATGAAATAAAAAGTTTAAAGTTTGTTTAAAAAGACCTCCATTAACAAATTTAATTTTCATACATAAATAACAAGTTCTGAAGTATTTATGAATGTTATTTAAAAACATTTACTGACAATTTAACTTTTTAAACCTACTTCCCAAAAATCTAATTACATTCAGCCTGGAAATATAAATACTTTTAGAAAAACAAATGCACTTTCACATTTAAAAAAATTGAGTTTAGTTTAAAATTGATTAGTTGCAGTAATGCAGTTTCTTAAAGGCCCCCTGAAATCAAAATCTAAGTTGTTTTTTTATTATTATATGTTAGCCTTAAAGATCCTCTGAGATGAAAATTTCATTTTCTGAGGTTTTTTAACATTAATATGAGTTCCCCTAGACTGTATTTGGTCCCCTCGTGTCTAGAATTTTCAATCGGTGTAAACCGAGCTTTGGCTATTTTTCTCTTCTCTGCATCCGTCTGCATCTCAGATGCGCTGATCTAGAATCTCGCCCTATATAACGTCATATAGGAAAAAGGTTACTCCCCTTTCTCTGCTTTGCCCGCCCAGAGAATTTGGCCCGACTGAGAAAACGAGCTAGGAACAGGAAGTACGAACACGCGGTTTTATTTTTTCCTAGAGAAATAGTTGTGAGATTTGAGTTTTTCCTCGAGAGATATCATGGCTTGCAAACGAGCGAAGCATGGCAGTTGCTCAGTGTCCGGATGTACAAATGAACACAAAAGTATTTTTTAGTTCCTTCATCCGCGCCTCTGAAGAAACAATGGGTTAATTTTATTTTCCCTGGAAATGCGCCGACTCAACTCAACGATTGATATTCAAAACGGTAAGCACGCGCTGCTTTGTTTACGTTGTGTGTATCTGCAGTCGGCAGCGTCGGTTTTCCTTTTTGAATAACGAATATAGACTAATATATCTGCAGAAATAGACAGTTGGCTCATTAAATGCAGGCGCAGAGCGCACATTAGTCTATAGCTGACAGTCGGCTGCTGTTCTCTCGGTGAGTTCAAGTGCAGCTTTTTACCTCGACGAGAGCGGACGAGTTCCGGGCTTTAGAGAGGACAGAAACTGCGTTACACTGCACAACGAAGCTCTTACTGTATGTACATCATCGTATCTGCATCATGTTACATTTGGTGGCAGCAGTTTTATTCCTACGAACTGTGGATGTGTTCACTTTTTTGTGCCATCTGGATTTTTATACTCTTTGAGGCCAGTGGATTACCTGAAATCAAGTTTGGAGATATTAAGTGACTTTTGCAGTATTTTTTTCCCCTCTACTTTACATGCTTTTGTGATTTTTGGACTGGACATTTTGTCACCATGTCGGCTGATTAAAGGAAAAGTGAATCTCTGCTGCATTCTCCTCCCTCACAACGATGGCGAGATGCTAACGCTACATCGACAGGTACTGCTCCTTTAGCCACACACGCTGTCTCCAGTGCCCTGAAAATTGATCTTCCACCCGCTTTTAAAGGAGAAGGGACTGGATCATTCACCAGTTGGTCTCAACGTTTTGAAGTGGCAGTGCAGGCTATGAGCTCAACTGATACGGATCTGCCTACGGTGATGGCCTCCGTCCTCCCTACTCGACTAGCAGATGCTGCATTTCTGTATTAGGACAGCCTTCCTTATTCGACCCAGAGAGACTATGATTCAGTAAAGAAGAGACATTTTTGGACCAATATACTCCCTGCCATTCATCCAGACACATGTGATTGCTCGACATTTTCGACCAGGTGAACGTTTGAATGTGTACAGTGCAGACATCACTCGTCTTGTACTAGAAGCCTTTCCCAACTATGACCACAATGCACTAGAGGGTGAAAAATTTCACCACTTTGTTGCTGGCTTGGACCCAAATTTTTTCACCCAGTGTCTCTCCACAACCCTATCATAACGGACAACACCACAGTGACAATTACTTACCTGAGCAGCATCATGGTCGTGATCCAGTGTCCTGCAATAAACGTTGTCCTTCTTCCCCTGTTACACAGAGAGACAGTCAATGGCATGACAATGACAGATGTGACCGGCATCGCTCTCCCTCACGCCAGTCTTATCAGTACTCCAGGTATGGTCGCCATTACAAGGATGACACGAACCGATACAGACGCAGCCCTAGTCCTGCTCCACCGAGAAAGAGGTATGCCAGTCGACACGTTACGAAGCAGTGTTTGCTTCCAGTCTCCTGAAAGATACCCGCACTCTGACTCCAACCCTCAGGGAAACTTCCATTAGATTCTGTTGAGGGGCAAACAGCAGCTACTGTCTCACAGCCCCAGACCCTCAAGTTACTGCCTGACAACAATGACTCAGACCCTGATGATTTTGTCTCTTCAACGTTCTTGGCTATTGTTGAGGGCATTGAAGTGTGCTTTATTTAACCAAAGTTAATTGACTCTGGTTCTATGGTTTCCCTTGTGAGTGAAGATATTCGTAACTCTCACCCAGCATTGACAAATAAAAAGGCCCATGACACCCTCCTCTCTGCCAGCTCGCTCAGTCAATGGACAGTGCTTGGACATTTTAGGGAAGTTAATGATTGGGATCAGACTTGGACATCAGGTATGACAACAGGACTTTGAAATTCACAGAGGTGCTTGCCAGCCAGTCATTCTTGGTTTCGATTTTCTGCGGAAACACCATGTTCTCCTGACATCAACAACAAAATGCTGCAACTTTGGAACATGAAAATTCCTCTCCTGCCCAAAGGACATGAAGTGTATCCTTGTAAGACATCTTGTAAAAATCTAAGGGCAGTTCCCATTTTCATAATTTGTAGGTTTTAAGAAGGTTACAGCACCTGGAAAATAAAATCCTCAAAATGAAATCTCTTCGTGCTTCAGAATGCATTAAACATCTACCTATCAGACTTTGGGCCTTTAGTGATGACATCATGACTTTTGCGTAAACATACACGCCACTTTCGAGTCAAGTGCCGTGTTATCTATACGCATTTTGACCTGTCCGCGTGTATGTCTACGCCATTAAATGTCCGAGCGAAACAAAGCAAAATGTAGAGCTACATCTGGGGAGCGATATTTTTTTTCCTAGGATGGTAGGGGAAGACTCATAAATGGTATTAAGCCCAGTGACGGTTAGGTTTAAGGACGGGGTTGGGGCAGGTCATAGATTTATATATACAGTAATGTAACGTTAAGTCAACGGCGTTCATAAACACGCTGAAAAGCGATTTTTTGTGTTGATAGTACGGCAAAAATGGAAATACGAATTGGCGTGTCATACACATGCAATTTCATGAGATCAGTCTGTTAGGCTTAAAGGTAATTGAAGGGTAAATTGTTTTTTGATTCATTTCCCATTTCAGGAATAGACACAAAACTGTCTGGACTAACATTTACAGACAGAAATACAGTTTTACTGTATTAACACAAAAAAATTGTTTAATTTTCTCAGCTGTTACAGGTTTTTTGCATACAGAAGTTTCGTCAGCTGGTTTTGGGGCATTCTGGGCTGGAGAATCAGGGTTGTGCTGCCCCTCCTGTGTGGTGCAACAAATAAGGGCAAAATTCCCTAATGCTCATGGACAATATGTAGGGTTCAGACTTGCCCTTGATTAAACCTAGACACATAGCTGTCTATCACTTCCTGTTTCTCTGGTTTGTCAAACTGGGACGTGAGATCCTCAGGTACGGAGATCTTCAGGATATCGTCCATATAAGGAGTTCGGTCCACAACAACGTTCTCAAAGATAAGTTCCAACAGGTTGTCCACGTACTCTGTATAAATAAAAAAATAATAATTTGTTGTTATTTTCATTTTACTCTGAAGTTGGGTTGCTCAGTACTGTGGAGTATTTTCATAAAAAAAAAATAATAATAAAACTAAAAAAAAAAAGAAAAAGGAAAAAAAATTATGTTCAACTTCTGATATTATGTCTGTACAAACAACAACTATTTTGCACTTAAATAAAAGTTGTTAAACTCACGGAAGGTTGGTTCAAATTTTACTGGCTTTGCAAAATATTGTCCTTTTTTGTGTTTTGGGAAGACCACCTTAAATAGTGGCTCTCCAGCTGCTGTCGTGGCTTGGGGACGCCCAGCATTCTCATTAAAATGTAGGCCAGCCAAGTAGAGTCTATAGAAAATACATAATGGTTAAACTTTACTTATGTCACACTTGTGTGTTTGAACTTGTTTATACACTACCTAATTATATTGAGTTACCTGCATAACATTCCCAGGAAAGAAAAGACAACATTCTTTGGCACAAAGCGCAAAATTACGCCGTGGAACGCCTCCAGTGATGAGGTCTGATGGTGAGGGCTCAGTTTTTCAACATCCTTCAGAATCCTCTTGTTTCTAAGGATCTTCTCTAATCGAGAGAAGGCAGTTGTACCTTCGGTGGGAAAGTGGAACTTATTAAACTTTATATTTAAAACCAAGTTTATATATATATATATATATATATATATATAAAAAGTACATATTTTAATTTAAGAGAAAAAATATTTGTCTGTCGTATACGCAGAGACACTGATAATAGGGGAAACACACCTGCTCTCATCCACTTGCTCTTGTCCGTTGTAGTGCTTTGCGGATGCAAACACTGTGGGAAAACGGGATCATCATGTGTGTGCACGTCTTGGATATGATTAAGAATTGATGTCCACTTTGCCACTCGCTCTGTCCCTGATGAAGAAGAAGCCGCTGTCCAATATATGTGGTTTTTTATACTACGATACCACTTCTGCAGTTTTTCACTGTCTTTGTTCTGAGCAATCTTCCGCAGTTTCTTTGATACGCCTAATAATATAAACAAACAAACTTTAATTCAGCCATGCACAAAGATACCGTATGTTTATTGGACACTTCATTAAAAGGAAGTTCTGGTCAAATATATTGTTTTGTATCAATGTTTTGTAATAAAATTTTACTGATCAGTTTAAAAAACCAGTCTGTGAGACTATGACAGTCATTAGGCACAGAAACAACACATATTATTAGACAGGAGCTAATACCTTTTTCAATGTGCCACACATTGTAATACTGTTTGATGTTGGCTTCCCGCAAGTGTTTTTGTATTTGAGGGTGCCGGTTTGTAACAATGCTGTCAAAAGTCACACCGTGTGCCCTCAAGAGATCAAGGCTCCTCCTCAGACCCTCTTTCTCCATGTTGTTGCTCCCTCCAACTTCATTACTCTGGTTACAAAATAAAGGGCACACATGACAATTGTTGACAATGCCTTTTATGTTCGCGAATAGCTACACACTAAGAAAAACCCTGTGCCTTTTTTCCCCTGTACATTAACTTTGTTGCATTGCATGTGCATTACATCTTGCATCAGTCTGTAATGTTAGACTCACCTGAACTAGTTGCAGATCAATTATAGTGCTGGTCCTTAGGTCCATAAGTGAGTAACTTCCAAACTTGGCTGAATGACCTTAACATAGAAAATTAATGTTTACTTTGTATTGCATTCGGTATTAATTATTAGTATTCTGTATGTTTTGTTTCACAGTAATATGTAAACTGAGACGGTTGTTCAGAATTTAGTACCTGGCGAATCTGCCCTCATGTCTCCACCCAGGACAATGTTCTGCTGCTGTCTGAGCTTCTGCAACATGCCATCCTGTGCTGTCTTCCAGCTATGTACAATTGCAGGCTGTATGTACCTTCGGGCATGAATTCGAAAGGTGGTGTAGTGGATCATTTTCAGTTTCATTGCCTGGAATATCTAAGGTCAGAGAAGAGGATTCCTTCATTTAGTATTACTTATTTTTGTTCAGGGTTGATCTTTGTGATATTACTTGCAATAGTAAATAATATGGCTAGACAGTAAAATCCTCACCAACCTACCTTTTTAACTTTGAAGAAAGAGGCACCATTGGCATACACTGCAACGGAAAGCTGAAGGTTCCCTGCAGGAGTGCTTTGTATAATTGGCTGACTATTCCATTTTCTGAAGAAGTCACAATTTGGGCAGCGTTGTTCCACGGAGAGGAATGTGCCAAATACTTTTCTCTGTACATTGGTAATACGTTGACACACAGGGCACTGCTCAAAAAGCTGCAGCAGGCAGTTTTCATAAACAATGTAAGTCGCTGTCTTGTGGACCGGCTTTGAAGACTCAAATCTATAAGAATAATAAAGAGATACTTAAACATAAAAAGTTCAAATACAATCGAACTGACTGCAATATTTTACAAAACAATTGTCTTGTCACTTACATGACATCTGTTGGCTCACTCAAGTTTGTGACGGAGTCATCTGGATCATATGTGGAATCCAAAGGCTCTTCCACATTCATGCTTGAGCTGGTTCCAGAAGGGCCCTCCTCTTCCTCCTCTAGCTCCAAGCGAGATCTCTTATTTGGCCTCTTTAGTGGTGGTGTTGTTAATAATGATGATGATGATAACAGTGGTACTGACTGGCCAACACCAGTATCTGGGTATAACATAGTTGTCTGTGTGCCTGTTGCATATTAGTTGACATTTTAATACAGTGAAGTAATACAAAATGAAAAATCAATAAATACTGGTATTACTGATAATACCAAAAAACTTCACACTATATAAGATCTGGAGCAGCAAACCTGTGCTTTTGTATTGCCGACTTTCCATTGAGAGCTGGGTGCCAACTGTGCACATTTTCTTTTGGCTGGCCACATGTTGCGCCATGTCCAATTCTTTAGATGTGCTTGCCTATATAAAAACAAATATGCTAAGTGATCACATAACATGACTTATTCCGGCATAATATTGAAAATCATCAGAATATTTACAGTCTTATGCATTTGCAGTCATACACTCACTTTCTCTGGAGGTGCAGCAGGAACACGAATTGTTGGTACCGATTGTTTTTTCAGGAGCAGCTTCTTAGCAAAACCAGCTTTATACTGACCCTCGTTTATAAAGCAGTCTGGTGAGAAATGATTCGCGCAAACATGATAGTATTGACGTTGACGAGAGGGAATATTCCCTTTGAAAACAAAACTTAGCCATTGCGTCTTCAGCGGTTCGGATTTAGGAACATCAAAATGACTGATGTGTTCGTTATTACACCCAAGAACAGAACACCACAATCGCTTAGACGCCATTCTGCTCTAGTGTATCAACAATGGCGGACTATGATGATAGCTCGCTCAGGGCGAGTCTGTTTTGAAACACTGCTGTCAATCAACAATCGTGGGAGGGGCGCCCGACCGTGTGGCGTCAAACGGTCGGTCAGACGGCTAGGTTTGAGACAAGGGGTCGGGGAAGTGTCTATTATTGCTAAAGCAATATTATATGTTGATCAAATATCAGTACATATCAGATTTGTGCTGATATTCGAATAGCTCTGTTGACAAGCTCAACCTCGGTTGAGATGCTTCCTCAGTGGAATGATCTATGGCAAGCCATATTAGCTTTAGCGTTTGAGCTATGGCATGCCAAATTAGCTTTTAATGTTCTCAGAGTTACTTGTCATAATTGCATTTTTACCTACTAGTAACAATTGAATTGAAGAGCTCTTTAGTTAAATTCTTACCAGTAACAATTACAATTAGAGAGATCTTAAATCAATTCTTATTAAAAATGACAGAGAGCTCTCTAAATTAAGTTTTACAGAGCTCTGTAATTAAAAAAAAAAAAATTAATGACTGCATCATTGAATGTCAGATATCAGTTGCTCTCTCTCTCTCTCTCTCTCTCTCTCTCTCTCTCTCTCTCTCTCTCTCTCTCTCTCTCTCTCTCTCTCTCTCTCTCTCTCTCTCTCTCTCTCTCTCTCTCTCTCTCTCTCTCTCTCTCTCTCTCTCTCTCTCTCTTGTATTAACAATGTATTAAAGTTATATCCAGATTGTATGTGAGTCTAAAGTGAAACTTTAAAGTGAGTCTTTGTAATAGGCTACTGATAGTGAAACTGATCAAATATTATGATCCATATAATCTAAAATCTGTGAAAGCTTACTTCTTTGAAAGCTAAGCGATTAAGTGAACATAACTCTAAGAGCTGTACAATATGAATGAACTAGATTATCATACAATGTCAGATTTAAAGAGATTTTTCAAAGATTAATTATATGATTTCTCCTGTTGTCAACGTTGTGGTGTTCGCTTTCGTTCACTAAATGCAATGCACTACACAACAGGACCACTAGATGTCCCCCTGCACCGTAGATCTCATATAGGTGAACATGATTTCAAAGAGTACAACATGTTCCTCAAACATCTTTGTTGATTTTCTGGAACAACATTCCAATCAACCAATCAGATTTGAGGGACAAATTTTATAGTCTATGTCAAGTTTAGGCTTACAAACCAGGGTTAGGTGCTTCTGCATCAGTGTTATTCAGGGCCTATCATTTTCAATTTTGGGGATAATGTATGGGTATTGGGCGATAGGGTTAGGATTTTTGGACTGGAATTTTGTTTTTAGGATCCATGAACATTACTTCTTACTTGCCAAAATCACAGTGACTATTCTCCATACAGAGAGCATGCATATATACTTCCACTCAGTAATAACATGAAGTGTAGGCTACCAGGTTGCTTTTTATTGAACACATCACTGCAATTTGAGTTTAAAAATGTAAATGAAACCTTGTAGTGTTTAGAGTGTGTAGCCACAGTTAGGACCACAGATAAGACCACAGGGTTCAATGAATGGGAGAGTGATCAATTTACAGTGATCAATACTCTTGCGTATAAAACATAGTCTCTCACTAAAACAGTATGCCACAATCCCCCTTTTTTTTGTGGGATAGTTTTTCAATGGTTAAAATTTGTCCATTGAAAAAATAGTTTAAAAGGTCATTTACAATAGAACCTGTCTATTTGATCAGATTTTATCTGATTTTATCATATTTTATCTATTTTATCAGTGTCAGACTCTTCCTGCAGCAACACTTTCATGTTCACCTGATGCCTTTTGACATCATTGTGACGAATCAGCCACAACAACTTAATTATGGCTTACATATAATCCACTGATGAATATTAGGTTTTGGTACTATTTAAAACGTATAGACATCAAGCAAAAAAATAAAGCATATTATTTAAATTAAGAATATGGCTGAGATCAAACTTTTACAAAACTGAACTGTAACCAAACACCATATTCAACTGTTGCATTTACGTACTAGCCAAATTGTTTAGTTGAATTTAATTGTAAAAGACAAGAAGATGGTGGGATGATGCAAGTGCTGAAAAAAGAGAGGGGTCTAGATGATGCTATAATTGAGTACAGTGCTGTTTGGCTCAATATGAATCACTGTGAGAGCCCAGCAGAGCCATAGACAGATGGGAAAACACAAGGAGTGGTGAGTCTTGCTCTGTAGGATGGATTAAAAAAAAAGAAAAAACAACCAGTCAATACTGTGTGTGTGAGTGTGTGTGTGGGTGTGTGTGTGTGCATGTGTAAATCAACCCTGCCTCCAAAGACAGTCTGAGATATACTGTTATGCTATTGCTGAGTCCATTCTCCAGGCAGCAGTAAATTGTCTTTGGCTCAGAGTATTGAAGCACAGAGACCTTCAGCGCAAAACCAGTCATTACCTACAATCACACACTTGCTGTGAATATAGCCACTAAATGACTGCTGCATGACGCAGTCAACAGTATTGTCTTTTATCAGAAAGACTGAAAGAATTATTTGTGTATTTGGACTATTTTACTCATTAAAAATATCAAGAGAGCAAGAACTTATTAATTATAGAACTAGTGCAGTGGCTTAAACTGACAACAATTCCGTACTGATATATAATTAATATTTAATCTCGATTTTTACCGGGGAGATAAAGAAGAATGTTTTTGATAATTTTGTCCTGAGAGCGAAAGAGAATGACTGCACAGAATAAAGTCACGAGGTTTGGAACAACATGAGTAAATGATAACGGAAGGTTTATTTTGAGGTGAACAGTACATTCATAATACAGGCCTGTGTGATCATTTGGTCAGCAGCTCAGTTTGGCACATTGCTCTCAGGGGACACATACTGAGGGTTATTTTTAGTCTGGGAATAAAATTCACTTTGACAATTCAGAAACAACTGCACTAAATCTGACACAAAGATCTTTTTTTTCTCTTGATTGAGCCCTTTTATTATTGATACAATTATTAATAAATTGGTCCATGCATCCATCTATCCATCTATCTATCTATCTATCTATCTATCTATCTATCTATCTATCTATCTATCTATCTATCTATCTATCTATCTATCTATCTATCTATCTATCTATCTATCTATCTATCTATCTATCTATCTATCTATCTATCTATCTATCTATCTATCTATCTATCTATCTATCTATCTATCTATCTATCGAGTAGCCATACCTACCTACCTAATATAGATGTGTTTGTGGGAGGAGGAGGAAATAAAGAGAGCCAGTAGAAATGAAAAGGAGAGAGAGGTCATCATTTGGTGCAGGCTGTGGTGTAGATGGGGACACGCATGAGCTGAGTCCTCCACACCGGCAAACTCTCCTCCTCACGGAAGAACAGCGGACTCACTGTAACCGCCTCACGTACAGCCTAATATCGCAGTTTCCGCGTGTCGCTGATGTTCATGGTTATTAATAGGCTGCATTGGTCTTCCGTCGGTTTCTTTGGACCATTCAGATCAACGGATCAGATGCGAGTGCGCAGTGTTTGAGGTGACAGTAGCCTACTAAGAACGCTCAAGATTCATTTCATAAGACTCGATTTGAAAGCGGACCGGAACCGGAGGCGAAATTAATGGAGCCGTGCACGTCTTGTTGAGGATCCATCTGCACTCGTCCTCAATGGTCACCTTCTGTCCGAGCCTGTCTTTCTGCTTGCTGCAGTCCGCATCAGAGGATGTACGCTGAGGGAAGCACGCCAGACACTGAGCCAGACGCGTGCCAGAAGAAGACATCATGCTTCTCCAACATCAAAATATTCCTCATATCAGAATGTGCCTTAATGTTGGCACAGGGCACTGTAGGAGCCTATCTGGTAAGTCGAGCCGATAACACAGGCAGCTCATACTGTACGTATGTGGATGACATTGAATGGTGTCCGGTACGCATCGCTTACCTTTACCCTAAAGCAAGATAAATAAACCACATCATGAGGTATAGCTGGGGCTTTGCGTGCGGTACTGCGACTGCTTTATTTCTACATGATTTAGAGGCGCTATAATGGAAGATGATCATCAGTCGAGTGGCCCATGGCCGATTAGCTTATTTTGTCTTTGAGCCATGGATGCACTTATGGTTGGAAACATTTTTTTTTTTTTTTTTTGAATGATCAGACCTTCTATGGAAAGATGTTTATTCCTTAAAAAATATATATATATATTTTAGTAGGCTAATACTATTTTTATGTTATCCTAGTTCTAAAAGTTAAATCTAGCAGTGACTAGTATTTTTTTAAAATCAATTTCACTTTTAACTTTTAAATAAATGCTATTAATTTGATGCTAGTATAATGCTATTCCAGTATTTACTATAGTAGGCCCTATCTGTTTACTAGTAGCCTATCATTTTTGAGATAGTATAATTCATTACGACTGTTTTGGAGCAGAAAAAATGAACTATTCCGTATTTACTCATAATATTATATATATATATATATATATATATATATATATATATATATATATATATATATATATATATATATAAAATGAATTCATAATTTTAAAACAAAATACATAAAAACAAGTTTAATAATATTGTCATTTTAATTTTATATTTTGTTTTTAGGGTGACTCTGTAACATTAACTCTAAGGATGATGAAACACTTCTTGCTAACTCTGGCCCATTTACAGTAGTGTTTAGGAATGTGCACTAATTCCTGTTTAGTAAATTAATAAAATAAAAATAATAATAAAGGGTTGCTATTAAATTCTATGGGTATTTCTATGGATTCCATCTATTTACTAGATTTATTTCAGTTGTTGCTGGTACTTATTTCCGTAGCTAGTAAGTAGATACTTGTAGTTTCTTATAACTATTAAAATAGCTACTGGTAATCCAGTTTTCCTAGTACGTATATTGTTATTACATGTATTTTTAACTGAACTAAAGTAGTGATTCTGACTAATCTTTACATATGACCAAAAAAAATGTATTTTGGATTTGGAAACTCACAAGATGACAAATGTTATAACAAGCAAAATAAGTACTACTGTCTCAGAAAAAAAGGGTGGCAAATTTCAGGTGCCCATAGAAATAAGTGACAAAAATGTGCAATTCGTTGCCAGTAACAATAGTGAGTGGGGATTGAGGAGAATGTTCAAGTATCTAAAAAGTACTGGTGACTAATGGGATTAAAATTACTTACAACTAATTAGAAAAACGAGTAGTACTGGTAACATAAATATAGACAATGTTCAGTTTAAAGAAATAAATGTTATAAGCTTTCAGCAAAAGAGAAAGATTCACTCACTCCCATCACTTCATGAATGCATCTCCTCTTAAGTAAAGTTATATGATTGATATATTATTTTTCCTAGGATGATGACTTTTGTATATATGTAAGTGCAAATATGCCCTACCTTTTGCTTTATCTAAGGTATTTAACATGTTATGTATGTTATGTTGTGACCTAAATGGCACATGTATAAATCGCTTAAATAATTACATAGTTATTTTCAACTCTCCGAACATTTGATTTATACCTTCAATATTGCGTAAATGAGTTCTTCATGCCAGTATACACAGCATCCATGTTCTCAACAAAATCTCATCAATCTATTCTATTGCTTAAGATCTCCAAGCCACGAAAGCGTAAACAACATATGGGTTTGTATATGGCACGTGGTCATTGCTCGTTATCTCACAGCTTTGTAACTGTATATTTTTTCTTTATATTGTAGGTCAGTGTCCTCACCACACTAGAGCGACGTTTCAACTTGCAGAGCGCTGACGTGGGTGTGATCGCCAGCAGCTTTGAGATTGGCAACCTTGCCCTCATCTTATTCGTCAGCTACTTTGGGGCCAGGGCCCATCGGCCTCGGCTGATTGGTTGCGGGGGCATTGTGATGGCGCTGGGCGCGTTACTGTCAGCACTGCCTGAGTTCTTGACCCACCAGTATGAATATCAGTCTGGAGAGCCACGACCTGTGGGACAGGGAAAAGACGTGTGCTCCAATAGCAGTCGAGCTGGGCTCTCTGATCCAAATTATTTCTGTGGAAATAGAACGAACACCAACATGATGTACCTGCTGCTGATCGGAGCTCAAATGCTTCTGGGGGTTGGAGCGACACCCCTGCAGCCGCTGGGCGTGTCTTACATCGATGATCATGTCAGGCGTGAAGACTCCTCCCTTTATATTGGTGAGAGTGATCTACGCAACCATTATTGTGTTATGTACCCCCTCCAGCCCCATCAGTAAGGCTTAAAGGGATACTCCACTTTTTTTGGAAATAGGCTCATTTTACAACTCCCCCAGAGTTAAACTGTTGAGTTTTATCTTCTTTGAATCATTGAAGTGCACAAGACCTTTAGCATTTCTCCCAAAAAAATTACCAAAGAGTTTCGATATTTTTCCTATTTAAAACTGGACTCTTCTATAGTTACATCGAGCACTAAGACAAACGGAAAATGTAAAGTTGCGATTTTCTAGGCTGATATGCAGGGAACTATACTCTCATTCCTGCGTAATAATCAAGACACTTCACGGTCGTACCATGAGTGCAGCAGGCATAATGACTACACAAACTTAGTCCCGGTCACGTTGGAAACTGGGCACTATTTTCAGGCGCTGCGTCATAACATTACGCCTGCTGCACTCATGGTACGACAGTGAAGTTTCCTGATGATAAGTTTCCTGATTATTACGCAGGAATGAGAGTAGAGTTCCTAGCCATATCAGCCTAGAAAATCGCAACTTTACATTTTCCGTCTGTCTTAGTGCTCGATGTAACTATAGAAGAGTCAAGTTTTAAATAGGAAAAATATCGAAACACTTTGGTCATTTTTTTGGGAGAAATGCTAATGGTCTAGTCCACTTTAAAGGGTTAGTTCACCCAAAAATGAAAATTAAGTCATTAATTACTCACCCCCATGCTGTACCAACCCTGTAAGACCTTCGTTCGTCTTCGGAACACAAATGAAGATATTTTTGATTAAATTTGAGAGCTGTATAACTACCACATTGGCTCCTAAGGGACTGCCTCTTGACGGCCCAAAAAGTCAATGAAGAAAATGTTTAAATATCCCAAGTGACTACCGTGGCTCAACTATATGTTTACCAAGCGACGCGAATACTTTTTGTGCGAAAAAACAAACAAAAATAACGAGTTTATTCGACTATTTTTTTCTTCCTTGTAGGCCAGAACGAGACTTCCTTATAGATTTCCACGACGCATGCGCGAGATTTGCGATCTGCGTACACAGCTTACACTACTTCAGATCGCAGTTCTCGCGCATGCGTCGTGGAAATCTATAAGGAAGTCTCGTTCTGGCCTACAAGGAAGAAAAAAATAGTCGAATAAACTCGTTATTTTTGTTTGTTTTTTCGCACAAAAAGTATTCGCGTCGCTTGATAAACATATAGTTGAGCCACGGTAGTCACTTGGGATATTTAAACATTTTCTTCATTGACTTTTTGGGCCGTCAAGAGGCAGTCCCTTAGGCAGCCAATGTGGTAGTTATACAGCTCTCAAATTTAATCAAAAATATCTTCATTTGTGTTCCGAAGACGAACGGAGGTCTTACGGGGTTGGTACAGCATGGGGGTGAGTAATTAATGACTTAATTTTCATTTTTGGGTGAACTAACCCTTTAATGATGTTTGCTAAGCTATGCTAAAAGTGGTACCGCCAGAACCGGAGATCGGCTGAATGGATTCGAAAAAGGTAAAACTCAACAGTTTAACTCTGGGGGAGTTGTAAAATGAGCCTATTTCTAAAAAAAAAGTGGAGTATCCCTTTAAAAGCCCCTTAATCAGAGATATTGTGGGTGACAAACAGTAGTACATATTTATATTCATATACAAACATATTAAACATGCACACATTATACATACACATTATATTGTTCTCTTTCCTTAATTATGAAACAGAATAGTAGTAGACATTTTTAGTGTAGTGGAGGGTACCTGGTGACCAAAGGTTCCTAGATTTTATTGACAGATTCTGATGGTACTTTATTAAATCTATTGTTAAAAAACATTGATTAAAATAATCAAATGATTAATAATTATTATTGTAAATAAATTATTATTATTATTATTTTAACTTTTTATTCAGTTTAGGATTTAAAAAGTAAAATTAACAAAGTAAAAAAAAAATAGGCTAAGTATTATTATAATTGGTTCATTTTTGGCTAATGGGTAATACTTTGAAATAAGATGCATTAACAAACATTAGATAACAATGAGCAATACATTTGTCACTGTATTTAGTATTCATCTTTGCTAGATAGTTAATAAAAATACAGCTGTTCATTGTTAGATACAATGTTTGATTTTAATAATGTATTAGTAAATGATGAAATTTAACAAATGGAACCTTATTGTAAATTTTTTATCAATAAATGTAAAAGTATTGTTCATTGTTGGTTCATAATAACTAACATAGAACATTAGGTAACACTTTAGTTTAGGGTCCAATTCTCACTAATTACAAGTTTCTTACCAGCATTATTACTATGCAATTGGCTGTTTACATATTATAATGGCCATATTCTACATCCCTTAATACCCAATACTTAAACTTAACACCTACCTTACTAAGTATTAATAAGCAGTAATTAGGAGTTTATTGAGGCAAAAGTCGTTGTTAATAGTTAGTTAATAGTGATAGCTTTTAAACTAAAGTATGACCGGACATTATTGTGACATGATACAAATTTATTTGCCATTATCTATTCTAAATCACTCCAGGAGAGAACAGCATTTGGTTTAAATGCTCTCCTTTACCTACTATTTAAAATAAAATCAAAAATATTTTACTGTATTGTAGAATGTGGCTAAAGATAAATATTGTATTTTAAATGTCCTCAATGACACCATGAGTGCTGTTTTTATTTTAGGGCATATCATGTAGCACTACGGTCAATATCCTGCGTTGAAACAATAACAGCACTTATTATTATTAATGATTTATAAGCCACAAAATGTTGTATGCTCAGCGCATCAGCTTTTTACTGCTTCCTGGAGGACTCCCTAGCAGAAAGCTTTTGTATGAACGTACACAAACGCATAGTTATTGTATGTGGCTGGTTTAGGTTTGGGGTGAACTCACTTGGGAAATTTCCAAGAATTGAGCTTTAACCCATTGGTTTAGAGTAGTGCACCACTGTCTTACAGTAATCTCCTGTTGCTATGTTTTCAGGGTGTAAACAATAAGCAACGATGGCCTTCAGTGCCTGTTATTTCTGTGGAGAAGCTAATGTGTGCTGGCTGCTCTGTCATCCCTCAGGCAGCTCACTCTTTCTCACTATTCTTCTCTCTCTCTCTCTATTCTTCACACTCTCATTCTCTCGCACTACAACAATGATTCTCCATATATAAAGACTAGATCATCAACCCTAGACTTAAATGTCTTAAGAAAGCTCCTGAAATATAATCCTTGCATGGAAATTGACAATTGTAATTGAGTTGCTTTGCACAGGTAATTCAAGGTCTGGGTGTGAAGATTCTGTGTGAATGTTTGTGGGTTTGTGTGTGTGCGTTTCACATCATTTCTGCCGTCTCCTTCTCTGCAGGGTGTTTGACGTCTTTGCATTGAGCTGAATTGACTGTCTATGAGCATTAATGTCTGTGCAACCCAAGCAAGCTTCTTTCTCTCTCACTCTTGCGTGTTTTAATCCTTTGTAACCTTTAAAACTGGACCCGTCTCTTATTGAAGCATAGTGTGTAAACTAGCACAGACATAAACATCCTCTTTGGAGACAGTCATTGCTGGTGGGCATAATGGAATCAGTCATTTAGCTGTTTGATCACAGAGGCTTTGGTTATAAGAAATGTATTTGGCATCTTTCACAAAGGCCCAACCAGAAAGGCCTATCTGTTTAAAGTGAATTATCCAGCGTTTGTATTCATACAGAATCCTAGAGTGAGAGAACTTATCTAGGATTACATAGTGGTAACATTAGGACTGACATGCTTAATCAATTTCATCCAGACTAATGGATAGAACTAAAACACTTTTTAAAGATCCAGAGCAAATACAACGTTGAAGGTCATGTTACAGATCATTTTGCCCCTTCACAGCAATGAGATGAGGTTCATTCTTCACCAAGGACGATAACTATTATAACTATAAAGTTTTAAAAATCATTCTAATTCTATGTGAATAGGGAAGTCCACGCCACAACTATAACAATAATGTCACAGAGGAAAGCTAATGGAATCACTCTCAGATCAGAAAGATATCGTTGGGATCACTTTTGTTTTCCAGTTGATGATGCTGAAAACATAGACAGCCAATTAGAATCCACCAGACTTTAAAGAGCTCAAGCATTTAACGCGGTAGACAACATAGCCATAGTGTCCATGTAGAGTTTAGTCATCACAGAAATAAATTACATTTAAAAAGAATAATACGTATATAAAATAGATATTTTACTGTTTTTTGATCAAATAAATCCAGCCTCGGTGGATAAAAGAGACTTATTTCAAAAAACATTTAAAAATCTTGCCAAACCCAAACTTTGGAATGGCAGTGTATTTATTTGTATTATTTTTATTTATTTATATATTTTTATATATTTATTTCATGTATAGCCGTATAATGCACATGTTAATGTCAGTCATTACAGCAAAATAAACCCTTTCAGGATGATACAAAATCACCCTTTCAGCTGCGTCTGACTGTACATTATCTGTTACATGTTCATTTATAGTGTTCTCTGATCATGCTTATGCTGTGACTGGACAGATAATTACTTGTTGATTGGTAAAACAGCTGATAGTACAAGGTTTACCAACACATGCATAATCTATATGTTGGCTAACCCCCTGTTATTATTCCTACAAGATATAATAATCAACACAGAAATGTTTGCTCACCGAATGCTCATCAGCTTTATCATAAACTCATCAGGTGCCGGTTATAGCAATGATTATGTAGATCATGCAAATTAGCTATTGGATAACTTTTTTTTTTAATATATACACAATCATTAAAGGAAATAGCTTCTTTACTTTGGGCTACTTGTTGTTGTGTCTCAGAGGGGAATACAGTTGCAATCAAAATTATTCAACCCCCCGGAGACTGAAATAATTTACAAATGTAAGCTTTTCTAATGATTCAGAGTTTTTTTTTTTTTTTAAATGCATCTATAACAGTTTAGTGGCAAAAATTTAGCGATAATCTCAATATTTAATATATATGCTTTTGGGTAATAGCATTTTTTTTTGTAATACAGCTACGTCATAATTATTGTCATAAAGTCATTTTTTGTATGTTATGGTGCAAAGTTGTGTTAAATCACAATTAAGCCCTTTGGAAACAAACAATCTGAATTAGCTTGTGCTGTTACACATGCATGTGCTAAAGTTGAGTAGCAAATATGGCCAAGTTAAAAAAGCTCTCACAAAAGCTATAGAGAACAAAATGTTGTATTAAATTAGAAAGTCTATGACTACAAGAAGATTCCCAAACCAATAATAGTTAACAGAGAGATGGCTGCCTTATTCATAAGTTTAACATTTGATGCACCAGAAAACCTTTGAGGGCTTTGAGATAAAAAGCACAATATCATTAGGAGGAATACAATTTTTGATCAGAGCAACCGAGAAAAACCTTCAATTAATGGCCAAAGACCTACAAGATGAAAAAACATTTACAATCCAAAGAATTAGAAGAACACTAGACAGACGAGCATTGTCACAATCCACACTCAAGGAACACAGAAGATCCAATAATGCAGCAAGTTTTTAATAGGGAAATACGTTACTCATAAAACAGTGCAGGCAAAGGTCGACATGCACATAAGCAATCCAAAACACAAAGAACAACGAGCAGACAGAAACAGACCTCAGACGTAGTGTGATAATAGATAAGGACTATGTAACAAACACTAAACAAGGAGGGTACTTATACACACAAACTAACGACCATAATGGTTGACAGGTGGGTGCAATGAACAATGATGAGAACAGACAAGTATTGTGGGAAATGCAGTTTCTAATGTGGTTGACACTGGGGGGGAAGAGGACCTCAGACACCGGCTCAGACTCGGCTCAGAAACACAAACTCCCCCCCCCCAACCCTCAGGCTACCAGACGCTCCAAGACACAACTACACAGCGAGACAAAACAAGAGGTGGAACGGTGGAGGACCAGGGGGAGGAATAAGGGGCCAGATCCATGAACGGGAACAGCAGGAACAGGGGGTGACAGTTTAGCCGGCAGGCAGGGCGAAGCAGACAGTACATCGGGCAGCCAGGACGAAGCAGACGACCCATCGGGCAACCAGGGCGGAGACGCAAGTCAATCGGGCAGCCAGGGTTGAGACTTTCCTTCTGGCGCCCATGGGGGAGAAGACCCTTCGGGCGGCCACGGCAGTGAAGACCACTCCGTCGGCCATGGCAAAAAAACAGGCACAGACACCGGCTCAAGCTCAGACACCAGCTCAGTAACAGGCAGAGAAACCGGCTCAGACTCAGACACCGGTTCAGGCTCAGACAACGGCTCAGTAACAGGCAGAGACACCGGCTCAGACTCAGACACCGGTTCAGGCTCAGACAACGGCTCAGTAACAGGCAGAGACACCGGCTCAGACTCAGACACCGGTTCAGGCTCAGGCTCAGACACCAGCTCAGACTCAGACACCGGTTCAGACTCAGACACCAGCTCAGTAACAGGCAGAGACACCGGCTCAGACTCAGACACCAGCTCAGTAACAGGCAGAGGCACCGGCTCAGACTTAGACACCAGCTCAGTAACAGGCAGAGACACCGGCTCAGACTCAGACACCAGCTCAGTAACAGGCAGAGACACCGGCTCAGACTCAGACACCGGCTCAGACTCAGACACCAGCTCAGTAACAGGCAGAGACACCGGCTCAGACTCAGACACCGGCTCAGACTCAGACACCGGCTCAGACTCAGACACCGGTTCAGGCTCAGGCTCAGACACCAGCTCAGTAACAGGCACAGACACCGGCTCAGACTCAGACACCGGCTCAGACTCAGACACCAGCTCAGTAACAGGCACAGACACCAGCTCAGTAACAGGCAGAGACACCGGCTCAGACTCAGACACTGGTTCAGACTCAGGCTCAGACACCAGCTCAGTAACAGGCACAGACACCGTCTCAGACTCAGACACCAGCTCAGTAACAGGCAGAGACACCGGCTCAGACTCAGACACCAGCTCAGTAACAGGCAGAGACACCAGCTCACTAACAGGCAGAGACACCGGCTCAGACTCAGACACCAGCTCAGTAACAGGCACAGACACCAGCTCACTAACAGGCAGAGACACCGGCTCAGACTCAGACACTGGTTCAGGCTCAGACAGCGGCTCAGTAACAGGCAGAGACACCGGCTCAGACTCAGACACCAGCTCAGTAACAGGCAGAGACACCGGCTCAGACTCAGACACCGGCTCAGACTCAGACACCAGCTCAGTAACAGGCAGAGACACCGGCTCAGACTCAGACACCGGCTAAGACTCAGACACTGGTTCAGGCTCAGACAGCGGCTCAGTAACAGGCAGAGACACCGGCTCAGACTCAGACACCGGTTCAGGCTCAGGCTCAGACACCAGCTCAGTAACAGGCACAGACACCGGCTCAGACTCAGACACCGGCTCAGACTCAGACACCAGCTCAGTAACAGGCACAGACACCAGCTCAGTAACAGGCAGAGACACCGGCTCAGACTCAGACACTGGTTCAGACTCAGGCTCAGACACCAGCTCAGACTCAGACACCAGCTCAGTAACAGGCAGAGACACCGACTCAGACTCAGACACCAGCTCAGTAACAGGCAGAGACACCGGCTCAGACTCAGACACCAGCTCACTAACAGGCAGAGACACCGGCTCAGACTCAGACACTGGTTCAGGCTCAGGCTCAGACACCAGCTCAGTAACAGGCAGAGATACCGGCTCAGACTCAGACACCAGCTCAGTAACAGGCAGAGACACCGGCTCAGACTCAGACACCGGCTCAGACTCAGACACCGGTTCAGGCTCAGGCTCAGACACCAGCTCAGTAACAGGCAGAGACACCGGCTCAGACTCAGACACCGGCTCAGACTCAGACACTGGTTCAGGCTCAGACAGCGGCTCAGTAACAGGCAGAGACACCGGCTCAGACTCAGACACCGGTTCAGGCTCAGGCTCAGACACCAGCTCAGTAACAGGCACAGACACCAGCTCAGACTCAGACACTGGCTCAGACTCAGACACTGGTTCAGGCTCAGACACTGGCTCAGTACCAGGCAGAGACACCGGCTCAGACTCAGACACCGGTTCAGGCTCAGACACCGGTTCAGGCTCAGACACCGGCTCAGACTCAGACACCGGTTCAGGCTCAGGCTCAGACAGCGGCTCAGTAACAGGCAGAGACACCGGCTCAGACTCAGACACCGGCTCAGTAACAGGCAGAGACACCGGCTCAGACTCAGACACCGGTTCAGGCTCAGACACCGGCTCAGTAACAGGCACAGGCTCAAGAACAGACACCCAAAACTAAAACAGCCACAAGAACAGACACAAACACAGAAACAAACACTGGCTCTGGCTTAGGAACAGGAACCGGCTCAGGCACAGGAACAGACTCTGGACCGGCAGACATGACGAGGTTGGGCGGCGCCAGCAGAACAAAGCGTCTGGATGGCGCCGGCAGGGCAAGACGCGTGGGGACAGCCTCCGGGACGGCAGCGGGCTGCTCGGGCACGGCCTCCGGGAAAACAGAGAGGCTGCTCGGGCGTGGCCTCTGGGTTCCTGAGGAGGCTGGTGGTCTTCCCTCCTCCTCTTCTGATGGCAATGTGCAGACTCTGGGCTGGGCGGGAACAGTGGTGAATAGAGCTCTGGACTGGGCCTTACTAGCCTAGGATCAAGGAGGGTCCAAGACAGAGAGTGATGCAGGGACTCACCTCTAGCACCTCCTCTCCTGTGACCTCTGCGGGTCCCAGAACACCTGGCCAGACGGGTTCCTTCAAACAGGGGCGTTGAAGACTTCCTCAAGTCTGACAGCCCACAATGCAAAACATTGAAAAATGTTCATTCGAGGCTTCGCCTCTCTGACTTGAGGACTCACGCTCGATACTGCTCCCTTCCTCCCATTATCCTGGGAGGGAACATGGAACCCTGTACTGCTGAATCTTGACATTGACGGAGTCCTTCTGTCACAATCCACACAGAAGATCCAATAATGCAGCAGGTTTTTAATAGGGAAATCTGTTACTCATAAAACAGTCTAGGCAGGGGTCAATATCCACATAAGCAATCCAAAACACAAAGAACAATGAGCAGACAGAAACAGACCTCAGATGTAGTGTGATAATAGATAAGGACTCCGTAACAAACAGTAAACAAGGAGGGTACTTATACACACAGACTAACGACCAGTATGGTTGACAACTGGGTGCAATGAACAATGATGAGAAGTATTGTGGGAAATGTCAGTTTCTAACTGACACTCTGGGGTGAGAGGACCTCCAGTGGTGAACCAGGGAAACACAAACCCATACTGTGACAAGGATGGCCTTAATGTTGGGACATCTTGCCTAATGCCATCTTGCCTAACTAGAACTTTTTGGACCTATGGATCAGTGGTATGTCTGGAGCAAAAAAGGCAAAGCTTGTGAGCAGAAGAACACCATCTCAATGGTCAAAAATGGATGTGGTCCAGTCTTGTTATGGAGGTGCTTTGCTGTTGTAGGAAGTGGAAATCTTGACTATATGAAGGACATAATGAACTCTTTGAAGTATCAAGCCCACTTAGCAAAGATTCATTCGATGAAGAGATGCTTGATGATCAATAGACTTTCCTGCAGGTCAGCCATCCCAAAGTATACACCCAAATCTACTTAAGCTTGGTTCAGGGATCATTGGTTGTTGGTTAAATCTCCTTAAAAACATTTGGTTGAATTTGAATAAAGCAGTGGTAATGTGAAAACCAAAGATTAACAGTGATCTGGAAGCTTTTTCAAGCGAGGAATGGTCCAAGATTGATGTAGAAAGGCGACAGAAGCTTCTTACACGTATAGGCAGTATTTATGGGAGGTTAAAAGGGAATAAAAGATTCTGCACAAAATTTGACTTTTGAATTTTGTAAACGAATGTTTAGAGCCAATTAGATTTTTTTCATTTTTCATCAAATGTATGTATTGATAAACTTTCTATAACAGTTTACTGATGCCTTTGATGAATTGTTTTCATAAAATGTTGTTCTCTGCAGCAAAAGGTCTTCCAGTTCAAGGCAAGGGGGTTGAATAATTTTGATTGCAACTGTGTTATAATTACTCTTCTGCAATAATAATAATGAACTCTAAAACTTTGCCCTAAAAAGAGGCTATTTACATAAGCATCTAGATAATTAACCAAAATGCCACCTTAATCACTTTTGAAGGATTTAAATGAACTTAATTTAAAGGCAGTCGCCGCTAGCGGTAGCTTCATAAAAACATTAATAAAGGCGTAGCTTGATGACGCTGTGAATGAGAGTCTGCACAAGTGCTACATTTCTACTCATACAGGTCACTTTATTTGAAAAATTTATATTGAGGTAAGTTAACACAGCACTGTTTTACTTGGTCAAAACAATCATACTATAATACGTTTAAGTGTGTTGAAAGTTATGACTCGTTCGTCGGTGGCTGGTATGATAACACTTGTTGCACACAGTAGTAAGCTAAATTGATATTAGATTATCATATTAATACAAATAAAATTGGTGTTGTCTCTGAGGTATGATACAAACATGTCACTCGTAGTAAATCAAGATTCAACAATAAGACTAACTGTGTTGTGTTATATAACAATGTTTAGTTTTCTGTTGATAAAGGTATCCAAACAGTTGCTCGCCTGTCAAGTAAAACACGTCATATATTAAAGCGTGTTTCCGTGGTTTCTACACTGTAAAAAAATATTTTCATGATTTGTAATCACAACATTTTCTCTTTTGTAATTTAATAATTTATGTAGTTCAGATAACATAATATTTTGAGTTTCTGGTGATTAAATTAATCTCTATTGTATTAACTTCATTTTTCCATTTCAATGAACTTAAAATTTGAAGACAACTAGGTTACTTAATTTTTTAAGTTAAACCAACCAATTTTTTACAGTATACTGATATTGAGGGTAGCGCAGATATTACGTCATTGACAGGCAAAGCAATGACACGGGCCATTACACTGGTTAAAATAACTGATTTTTCTGGATTTAAACATTGTTGGAAACATTTGGGATAATGTAAGTACACAAGTCAACAAAATATTTAATATGGTTTTAGTGGTTTTGCATATTTTAATCCAAAAACCTTACATATTGTGCCTTTAAGTGAATTGACATCAATCTGGCCAAAACTCTGGCTATAATGAATATAATATTCCTACATAACTATTTAGACTATTTTGTCGGTTGCATTGCATTACAGGTATCTTATTCTCAACACTGGTCTTTGGACCTGCCTGTGGTTTTATTCTTGGCTCTCTGTGCACCAAAGTTTATGTTGATGCAGTCTTCATTGACACATGTGAGTACCTGCTTCAAAAATCAATCCCTTTATTTACATTTTTTCCTTATTTGAAAATGGCTTTGGATAAAAGCAGAATTATGAATGAAACTGTGTTTCAGTAATATGTAATCAGACCTTTGTTCTCTTCCAACAGCCACGCTGGACATCACTCCTGACGATCCACGCTGGATCGGTGCCTGGTGGGGCGGCTTTATCATATGTGGCCTTTTCCTCTTCCTCTCCTCATTTTTCATGTTCGGGTTCCCGCAGTCGCTGAACGAGCCTGGGGAGGGCCCGGGGGGTGAGAGCGAACAGGCCATGCTGCCTGCTGAGCTGGTGCAGGAGTATGAAGGAGTCAAAACCTCAGATGACCCGGAGATCAGCACTGGCCTAACCTGCTGCCAGCACCTGCAGGGTGAGATAGGGGACAAAGAGAAAGCCTGTCTAAACACACAGAGGTTTTATAAGCAATCGCACCTGAAATCATTTAGTTTGATTTGTTATTGTTGTCAGTTCATTACTTGTAGTAGTTTTAGATTTCATTTTAGAGTAGAGAACAAGACTCATCCCTCAAAATGCTGTTAAAGATATAGTTGACCCAAAAAATAAAAATTCTGTGATTAATTACTCACCCTCATGTAGTTCCAACCCCGTAAGACTTTTGTTCCTCCTTATGATGAAATCTTGAGAGCTTTCTGTCCCTCCATTCCATTGACAGCTAGTGACGCAACTAACACTTTGATGCTTCAATGATTGTAAAACTAATCCATATAAATAGAGCAGTTTAGTCAAAATTCTCTTCTGAAGAGACATGATAACTTTATATGATGAACATTGAATTTAGGCTTTTATTCACATATAAACATTCATCATCTCACACATCAGTTGTGGTAAACAGAAACTCAATAATGCTCAATTTCTAAAGAATGGCTAGAAATGAATCGCAAGGCAATTATAAGGGAATTACATTTCTTTAGATTCTTAAACCTAAAGCTGATTTGAATTTTTTTTTGTGAAAAGCTCAAATTAACTCAAATGAAGCTGAATTGTAAATTTAATTAAAAAAAAAATATATATATATATATATATATTCCTATGTTGCTGCCTTGCTAAACTGCTTTCAATTATTTTGTTTTACATACTTTCACTAGGCACTGTACACACACACACACACACACACCTAAAGGATTATTGGGAACACCATACTAATACTGTGTTTGACCCCCTTCCGCCTTCAGAACTGCCTTAATTCTACGTGGCATTGATTCAACAAGGTGCTGAAAGCATTCTTTAGAAATGTTGGCCCATATTGATAGGATAATATCTTCTGCTGTTGTAGCCCATCCGCCTCAACGTTGTGTGTGTTGTGGCTTCACAAATGCTTTGCTGCATACCTCGGTTGTAACGAGTGGTTATTTCAGGCAAAGTTGTTCTTCTATCAGGTTGAATCAGTTGGCCCATTCTGCTCTGACCTCAAGCATCAACAAGGCATTTTCGGCCACAGGACTGCCGCATACTGGATGTTTTTCCCTTTTCACACCATTCTTTGTGAACCCTAGAAATGGTTGTGTGTGAAAATCCCAGTAACTGAGCAGATTGTGAAATACTCAGACCGGCCCGCCTGGCACCAACAACCATGCCATGCTCAAAATTGCTTAAATCACCTTTCTTTCCCATTCTGACATTCAGTTTGGAGTTCAGGAGATTCCACAGAGGACCACAGCCCTAAATGTATTGAAGAAACTGCCATGTGATTATGTTGATTAGATAATTGCATTGATGAGAAATTGAACAGGTGTTCCTATATAATACAGTGCCTTGCGAAAGTACAGTATGTGAAATAAATAATTACACAATACAGATAATTTCTTAATAGTTCAACTTTACATATTTACATATAAAAATAAACAGCTGTCTTTATATTTTAGTAAGAGGACGGGGAGGGGCAACATATTTGCGTATCCTTGACATCAAAACATTTGAAAACCCCTGGATTACAACATTCTCTTCAACTACATCTTCATCTGATTATCCATTTAATATCAGTGTAATGTCGTCTCAGTTATCCCAAAGGTGACTAAGCATCTGCTGTCCAATCCGGTTTTCACCTGTGTCATTCTCGCTGCCTGTATGGAAATCGGCGTGGTGGCTGGATTCGCTGCCTTCCTAGGGAAATATCTCGAACAACAGTTCAACCTCTCAACGTCCTCTGCCAATCAGCTCCTAGGTTAGGCAAATCCACAAAAACATCCATGTCATAAAACACAGTTTCAAAAATCACTGCAAGTAACTGAAAGCTGATTTTTTTTTTTGCTTGTGTGTACAGGTATGACAGCAATCCCCTGTGCTTGTCTGGGTATTTTCCTGGGCGGCCTCCTGGTGAAAAAGTTGGATCTGTGTGCATTGGGGGCTATTCGTCTGGCCATGCTAGTCAATATCATCTCTACAGCCTGCTACGTCTCCTTCCTTTTCCTTGGCTGTGATACGGGTCCAGTCGCGGGGGTGACTGTTGCCTATGGCAACGAGTGAGTGGAGCGCTACAACATAAAAGCCTCACAAATTTTTAATGATCCACAACAATTGGCAATTAATACAGTCACTTAGAGTATAAACACTTTTGAGCATGTAGCATTAATTTTACAGAGGGTTATCTTTATAAAATGTGAATTTGAAAGGAACGTGTCATTCTTACTCTTCTCGTAATTATTCTCTCCATTTAGGAGTCTAGGCTCATGGGAGCAGACGGAGGCCGCATGTCTGTCAGGCTGTAATTGTTACACGTCTTCTCTAAGCCCCATCTGCGGCTCCAACGGCATCACCTACCTCTCCGCCTGCCTGGCTGGCTGCACCCGAGGAGTGAGTCTCCTTCATACACACACTCCCCAATTCACAGAGATCAATAGACTCAGGCACACATCTGCTTAAATGCTCCCATAAAAGTAGCAAGAGTTCTTTTGGGAATGCTCATTTTTCCTTTTAGATGCATCAGTCCCCTTTGTCTCAAATGTTCGGTTCTTTTTTCCTCTGGATGGTCGCTGGAAATCCCCAGAGCAGCACTTAAGATCCATCATGAAATATACATTCAGCTCTGCTCTCCTCCCTCCTTCCCTCTCTCAGAATCTGACAGGCTGTAAGTGCATCGCCCAAGGCGACGGGCCCGGGACAGCCACGCCGGGGAAGTGCTCCAGCCCAGGCTGTCAGCAGGCCTTCCTCACGTTCCTAGCAGTCGTGTGCGTCTGCAGCATGATCGGAGCCATGGCCCAGACTCCATCCGTCATCATCCTGATCAGGTAATGCTGCTGACACCAGTAAATTTAGGTCCAAGTCACTGGTTTCATGAGTCTCATCTGTACATCATAATGAACTAGCACTAAACTATAAGTCATTGGTGTCTGTAGAACTGTGAGCCCAGAGCTGAAGTCTTACGCCCTTGGAGTTCTTTTCCTGTTGCTCCGGCTGCTAGGTAAGATATTTGCATAATAATTTTTCCACGTTTATTAAACATGCATCCTTATCTTTATCTTGTTTGGTTGAGGTCAATTAGCTTGAATAACTTGTATGGACACTACCATGTGTCAGTAAGAAGTCTCTTATTCTCACAAGCATTTTTTCAATCAAAAATGCAGTAAAAACTGTATAATATTATTATCAGTAACCATTTTCTATTGTATTGCATTTTAAAATGTAATATACTCCTGGGATGGCAAAGCTGAATTTTCAGCTTCATTACTCCAGTCTTGAGCATCACATGATCCTTCAGAAATCATTCTAATATGCTGATTTGCTGCTCTAGAAACATTTCTGATTATCGATATTGAAGATAGTTGTGCTGCTTAATATTTTGGTGGAAATCAGGAAACATTGTTTGGGATTCTTTGATTAATAGAAAGTTCAAAAGAACAATTTATTTGAAATAGTAATATTTTGTAATGTTATAAATGTCTTTACTGTCACCTTTGATCAATTTAATGAACCCTTATGGAATAAAAGAATGTATTTGAAAAATAAAAACACTTTTGTAGGGTAGTTCCTATCAAGAACTGATAAAATATAAGTCACACAAAATGCAAGTCACTTTGGATGAAACCATCGGCGTAAATGCGTAAATGTAATCTGTAGCCCTCAATCGGGTCAAAAAAAGGTTCCCTTCATCTCAGTGGAATAAAATTTTGTGACTTTTCATATATTATCTATGTACACACACACAAAAAACTGGGCTTGATTCGATTGTTCTGAGGGTATGTAAAAAAATGTTTACACTTCTGGTCTTCGGGGTCAATATGACCCCACATTGAAATGAATGGGAAATGTGAAAAAACACTAAATATATGTGTCAAAAAAAAATAATAAAAAATTCTCGCATTCTAGCATAAATCTGAAAATGTATACACAGAAATGAAGGCCTAGTACTAGAGCATAAATGTAATGTATCATAAAAAAAAAAACATTTCACATGCTAATGCTAAAGCTAATGGTGTAGTTGAGGAATTGTGTGGTATATGGATACAAAAGTACTTTATAACTCCAAAAACACAGCATTAATGAATAGATGAGAAGTAAACAAAGAAATGATATATTATTTGTATGATTAAAAATGTATATTTTTTGTACAATTACTCAATCAATTGTTGGGGTTGTATAGACCCCGAAGCCCAGAAGTGTAAACAGGAAACGAAGACCATTTGAAAATTGGAAACAAATTTGTGAATAATTAAAGGCAAATTCATATATAAAGGAATGAAAAATCGTATTTTTCCGTTAGAAATAAGTATTAAAAACAAGTACTGTACAGTTATACTGACCTCGGTGTTCTTTGTCCCAGGTTTCATTCCTCCACCTCTGATCTTTGGCATTGGGATCGACTCCACCTGCCTACTGTGGAGCTCTGTGTGCGGCATTAAAGGGGCCTGCATGCTTTACGACAACGTCACCTACCGCTACCTTTACGTCAGCATCGCCATTGTTCTCAAATCCAGCGCCTTCATTCTCTACACCATCACCTGGCAGTGTCTGCGTCAGAACTACTCCAAGTACATAAAGAACAGTGAGGACTACCTGACCCCAAGCCAGCTGTTCGCCTCCAACCTCACCCTGGACAACCTGGGCAAGGACATTGCACAGAACCCTTCCAACCGCACCAAGTTCATTTACAACCTAGATGACCACGCCTGGAGCGAGAACATGGAGTCAGCCATATAGTCCCCCCCCAAAGAGGGCCAGCTAGCCTGCTAATATGCACATGCTAATTTAGTCTCATAACGCTCTTATTCAAAGGAAAATCCATGTAAGCCGATTTCTGCACATTCCCGCTTGGGAGAAATGGGCACTCTTTTAGCGCATCCAGGGTGTTTTAACTAAACAGAGCCAAATGAATTTGACTGTTACTGTAGTGGTCAGGACTTGTATATGCTGGATATATGATATGTGGAGATGAAACGCATCTATCGTATTAGGGAATGTATTAGGTTGCAGTTCCAAAACCGAACAATTAGGGCCCATTCAAACCAAGGACAACTACAAAGACATAGTTCTATAAATCATTCTTAAAGGGATACTCCACTTTTTTTGGAAATAGTCTCATTTTACCACTCCCCCAGAGTTAAACAGTCGAGTTTTACCGTTTTCGAATCCATTCAGCCGATTTTCTGATATTTAGAAGAATATCAATAACCAGACAGTTTCTGGTCTCATTGACTTCCATTATATTTTTTTCCTACTATGGAAGTCAATGGGACCAGAAACTGCCTGTTTACAGATATTCTTCTAAATATCAGAAAATCGGCTGAATGGATTCGAAAATGGTAAAACCCAACTGTTCAACTCTGGGGGAGTGGTAAAATGAGCCAATTTCCAAAAAAAGTGGAGTATCCCTTTAATATAAAAGAATAGCAGAGTCCACACCACAACTATAACAGAGAAACGATATCATTGGAATCACTTTCAGAACGATTTTTTTCCAGCTGATGAACGATAAAAACATTGACAGCCAATCAGAATCCATCCTGCTTTAAAGAGCTCCAGCTGACGACAAAACTGCAGAGATAAAGATAGTGATACGATAGTGTGGGTTGGTGTGGACGCTGATACAGTTATGGACGTCATAGCTATCTTTATAGTTATAGTTCTTGGTGTGAACAGGCCTTTAATCTTCCATCAGTCGAAACTAGCCCCAGCTTACATATATAAGCACCTTTTTTAGGTTTCATTTTGGATGGTCTTTTTAGTATTTTTTTAAAAAATGTAAAGAATATTAGCATATGAGTTCTATGAATATTAGCTAATATGTTTACTTGAATATCGTGAGGCTCTAATCAGTCTATTTTTATGGAGGGTCTTAGAAAGCTTGATGTTATTACTCAATCTCTCCTCTGTACAGTCATTAGACTTTAAAAGACATAGATACACGTGCAGAGTTTACACAAGTCATGTAACCTATTAATCAGCCTAAATACATTATGGTTAACATATTAGGCCCGTGTCTGTGAAAAACGTATAGCTTGAATAGACAAAACGTTCATTAGTTTTGTGATGCCTCGTTATTTGTCATCTGCAGTGGTCCTGAGCAACATCTAAAGCAACATGTAACATTAATCAGTAGTTGTTATCAAGCAGAGGACACTGAAGGATGGAAAGATGGAATTATTTCAATGCATGCAGGTATTGCATGTTGATGCATCAGAGTAGGCGCATGGGAATTTTAGGGGATGTATCGTTTTGGAGAAGGTAGACATTTCCCTTCTATTGCTCCAGCATCTTCTTAAATGGTGTTTTATACAGTGTGCGCAGAGTTATTAAATGGTATTACGGCGCCTTGTATACATTTTTTCTTCCAATCTGTTCGCTGTGTTCAAGGAATTCGCTTGGAACACCAAATGCAACAGTTGTAAAACATGTTTTTATTTTTTTCCTCTATAGCAAAATATATGAAACAAGGAAATAAACATAAGGAAATTATTAGTGAGCTACTAAAATATCAACCCGAGTTACACTAAATAATTAGAATATGAACAAATATTTAAAAATGACTTAATTCATACATTTTTGTATGGCATTGGACCTAAGAATTTGTTTCATAGACTTATGACTTATTTTCTATGCTTTTTCTAAGAAAAAAAATAAATAAACCAAAAAAAAAAAAAAAGGCAGGACAGAAAGGTGATGGATCTATGTTAAATGTAACAAAGCGGAATGCCTTTTATAGAGGAAAATTATGTTTCTGCTGCTCTTGAAAGATGGTTTTACTGGATGCAAGTACATTGAAGAGGGCAAAACCCAAACCCATTATCACCCTTCGTGTAAATGGCTTCCCAAGCACATTATTTTAATGCATTGCAATATACGCCGAAACGCTTGATTGCTTGAATGTTGAGGCCGGAGTCAATACAAATGGGATGATATAAGAATGATGTCATTGTTTATATAATCATTCCTCTCTATAGATAATTCATTGCCGTAAAAGTGCCAAAGTGATGCCATTTAAGTGTTCTGAGTTCTCTCCGAGAGGCCGTTCTTCATAATGCTGGAAATGTATATGACCGCAAGATGCTTTATTGTATTGTATGTAGACATACGTGATATCTTTAGCAACCATTACACCTTGTACATAGTGACATTTAAGTCTATTCTCTCCAGAATGTAGAATATAGCGATGCTTTAGGCTTTTACAGGTGATGTTACAAGTCTTAACTTTGGACAGAATATATATTATTGTTAAATGCAGATGGAGATTATGTTATGCTTACAGAGGAATGTTGTGGTATATTTTTCTACCCATGTCTGTATTAAGAAGCTTATGTGTAATGGCCATAAAAGGTGTACAAAAAAAAAAAATTACATGAACGATTATCTGCACTAACACATTGTCCTCGCATTTTTATTATGAAGCTCCAAAATTTAAGCTCGTGTTATTTATTTTCCTGTTGCCTAAGCAAAGGTCTCAGCACATTAAGCATTCATAAGAGATCATGATTATAGATGAATATGAACCTGAATAATGTACAAGAAGCTTTGGTCTTCGACATTTCAACCTTACCATAGTTATGTGGAAGGCTGTTAGGACTGCAACTTCAGTGTTTAGTATGCATCACAACATGTTAAGAAGCATTTTACATTTGTTTTCCTTCTTAAGACGAATAGGACGGTTTCTGTTGGGTTTTATTAATCCCTAACATCAGTACCATATGATGCACATACCACACAAATGTGCTGAGCATCAATACGTTGTTCACATTTACACAGCTTAATGTCTTAACCTCTTATTAAATAGTACAACTCGGATTGAAACCATTACAACTGATTTGTTTGCTCAGTCTGTGTTCAGGTTTAAAGTAAGCGTGATCTTAAATATCTGTAGTCATCAAAAAACATTTAAAGCTACACTGTGTGATTTTTACCCCCATCTAGCGTCGAAAAGATATATGAAGAGTTCAGATGCAAAAGCCTCTAAGTGCCATTTGAAATTTTCTTCTAGAATGATCATTTTTATCAAGCTTGTATATTGAAGTTCAGTAATTTCAGTTAAATTGCAATGAGGATTACCTATTAATTGTCATTTAAGTGAAATTACTGAACTTGAATATATAAGCTTGATAAAAATGATCATTTTAGAAGAAAATTTCAAATGGCACTTAGGGGCTTTTGCATCTGAACTCTTCATATGAACATCCATTGCATTTTAGTTTCTGCCGATTTCGCTTTAACTCCTACGGTGGCCAATGTAGTCCAAGATTAACATGGCTTCCAGTTCGACCTCGTCCACGAGTGTTAACTCAAACGTAAACGCGAAAGGCAAAGCTTGAATTAACGGGTATGTCCCTCTTTGGCTAATGTACTTTCAAGACGGAGGGGCAACATGGCGACCGACGTTAGAAGAACCCCTTACCCGTATGTATTTTCAATGGCATATTACTCACGAGAATACATTATTACTTGAACATTATTACATTATTACTTATCACTCACGAGAATACATTATTACTTGAACGAAGTAAATATACATTAATGAGCACATATATTTTTGAAAGAACTAAGTTTTTTTTAGCTAAGAATAAACTAAGAGTTACACCATGTAGCTTTAAGGCTGTACTTGCTATTCACAGTGGCATATAAGTAATTTAAAATGGCTTTTAAAAATAAATGGAGACATTTGGGTCTCAAAAAAACCTCACCTAATTATTTATTAGATTATCATTATGTGTCCTTACTAATACATTGTGTGCTTAGGCATGGAAACAGGTTGCATTGTTCTATCACATACATTAGACAGTATTATTGATTTACCTTAAAGTCACATTGAAAAAACGTTTGCAGAATTTCATGGGATTCGGTCCATTGTCAACTAGTGTCACTCCATGTAACGCTGCTTTTTACTCAGAATTCACTTACCAAGAAGTTTTCTGCAACTCCAGATTGAACAGATTCCTATTTACATTATTATTATTTTTCCAGTTACAAGTGATTTACATACAAAGTAAATCTATGAATGAAAAAGCGATTACAAACACTGGAATAAAGCATACTAAACACACAAAAGATTTTTCCAAAAACATTTTTTTGGGAATCTCTTATTTGAAAGTTCATCTTTATTATCGACAGTGCTTAGAAAAACAACTTGCGCATAAAAAAGGTTTATGCACAAGAAAAAGAACCATCAAAAGTGTGCTTGTGAACACGCATACAAACACACACGTATAAGTGCACCGTTCAGTCACGGAGCTCAGTGCTTTGCCCATTGTTTACTCTTTCTGACTGAGCTTTGTGTTTGGACATCGAGGAGTGTTTCTCTGTGCGCATGTGTGTGTGTCAGTAGTCCAATGGGGCCATAAGTAATTGTAGCTCTTTGAAAGTGCTGCCATGACGACCAACCTGCTCCGCCCGGTTCTTCACTACATTACTGAGGTTCTTCAACTGCTTATAGCAAGCTTTACATTTCCGATGCCTGAAAAACATCACAATAAACGGTCTCATAAAAACACATTCCAGTCACATGACTCCAAAAATAAAAACACCTGTTTAACAGACTGCAGTGCTTTAGACTAATAGTTCACTATATGGAAGCTATTGGCTCAGTAAAGGCAACATTAAAGTCCCTTGAACCGGAGGTTGCAAACAAATTTTCTTCAGTGTTGTGACGTATTTCTGAGAGAAACGGAAAACTAAATGAGGCAAAATAGTGGGTGTGGATTTTTTTTTTTCAACTAGCACCTGATTGGATCTAGAAAAGTAGGTGTAACATTAATTGGAATTATAAAACTATTTTTATTTGCCATTACTGCTGCAACCTTAACCGTTATGATAGTAACCTGCGTGTAACTCACTAACTAACCTATGAGTGCCACAACCAAAAATGCACCTCCTCGCCATCTCTCCTTTCACACACAGGCAGCCTGTCTACTGTCAGTTGGAGGGGCGTGGTTAGGCCGTGTGTCCACCAAAGCGTTCTTCCACGCGCCTGGCGTATGTTTTCAATGGGAGCGCCGCGTTTTTTAAACGCCATGAGCGTAACGAGGCGCTGAGCGTTTTTTTTCACGCTGAAGCGCCGAGCGCCCGGCGTTTTTTACTGGTCGCCGAGAGTTGAAAAATATTCAACTTTGGATAAAACGCAGCACTCATCACTGTCACTTCTTACCCAGCCATCCAATCACAGTGGAGGAGGGGCGGGACTAAACCACACTGACCAACTGTCACAACCATAGATATCTATATAAAGCCTAGATATCTCGTCCGCGCTGCTGGCCAATGGAGGTCGACGTCAGCACCTGGCGGCCATCTTGTCACAGGCAGCTCGCTCACTCGTATCATTGTTTTAATGGTGCATGTACTTTTTAAATCACCGTAACTTGCTCAATTTTCTACCGATTTTCAAACGGTCTGGTTTGTTATAAACGGCAAAGATGTAGTTATGATACTGCATACTTATGAATAATAAGTCTATAAATAAATAAACATCCAGAATTATAGCCACGTTAATAACGTTTGTAAGAAACCAAACCGTTTGTAAATCCGTCAAGATTTCAACGAGATAAGAGTATTTCTTACATCAGATACCACAGAGCCCGCCAGAAAGCCTGTCTGTGACAAGATGGCCGCCGGTGATGACGATAAATACTCTGCCGTGAGACATCTAGCCTTTATATAGATATCTATGGTCACAACATTCAAACTGCGCTGCGGATATCCTGTATCATAGCAACGAAACGTCTCAACGGAAAAAAAACGCTGCGCTGCCAAAACGCTCTCAAGCGCCCAAAGCACGCCGTCTTCAGCAGAGCGTCTAGCGTTTTCAGCTGGCTAAAAACGCTTTGGTGGACACACGGCCTTAAGGATGTTAAGCAGACACCCAAACCGTCAAACCTACATCATCAGGGAAGGTCCTCCAATGCAGAGGGGAGGAGAATTTTCAGATTTTGATTAAAGATTACGAAGCCAAAACAATTAATTTGTGTAGATTGACTTGCATGGATGAATTGTTCACCACAAAACAATCAATTTAGGGAATTAAGTATGCATGGTCAATTTTGAATTCATGGGGACTTTAAACATTTTTTTGGTTTTATTCAAACTTGTTTGGGTTACATTGTTGGTCATGTGAAGAGTGTTCGAATAAAATGAGGACCATCAGCAGATCAGCTAGCACTGCGAATGTTTAATTAAACTTTAGTGTATGCGTTCAAGTTCTTTTGCTGAGCACAAATTGTAAATTCTGATAGATTCTGAATGGTCATCATGCATTAAGAACTTGATTTATATGGGGGGAAAATATTGTAAAGAAGCATCATTTCAGTCTTCAGTCTACAGTCTTCATTTCAGTGCCCTGGACGGTTAAGAATCAAATTTAATCAAATCAACATTACAGAAAAAGGTTTAAATCAATAATAAGTGTATAATTTAGACAGACACTTGAGGTATATCACAACACAAGTGTTTGTTAGGTACTAACCTCTCCTCTCGAGTAATGTCCACCCCTACAGATGGAGGAGCAGTCAGTGTGTCTGAGATTAAAGGCCAGAAACGCTTCAGAATCAGCTTCAACGACATACAACCAGTCTGGACATAACTGTGGAAGGAAAAGTGATCAAGTGTTACTTGATCGCTGTGTCTGTACATTATGACTTCAATAAATGGCCGCCTCAAAAACTTGCAAACTGGCTTGTGGTTTACTGCGTTATGTGCTGCTGGCCAAGCAATCAAAATGAATCCTCTTAAGCAACTGATTTGAAATGCTCTTCATAGGCAGGAAATTCATTAACAGCCACTCAAGCACTCCTCATGAGCTGCACAAGAGACTTAATGCTTACTTGATTATGATGTTAACGAAGCATTTAAAAAAAAGGGGGGGGGGTGAATCCAATATTTCACCCATGTGTCATGGAACAACTTCCATCTAATGCATTGGTATAAAAATTTGTATTAAAGGGACAATGTATAAGAATTTCTCCCATCTAGCGGTGAAAATGTATTTTGCATTCAAACGAATTGTGCTCTCCAGCGCTTCGCTTTTTCAAATGCGTGTTGTATCTACGGTAGCCGTGTAGATGTACCAAAAAGCGTCTAATGGCACCCATAGACCTCGTCGAGATTTCCTTCGAGTGAATAGGTTTGTTATTTCAAACAAACTGCAACGAACAAACGAATGTTACAGAATGAATTCCTGACTGTGAAACTTGCCAGGGCAGTGACAAGCGTCTCTGCTGCTATTATAGTTTTTCAAGATGGTGGAACAACATGGAAGCCTTCGTGGACCTACCTGTCCCATGTATATTAAGATAACAAATTCTTTGTTTACAAGGCTAAGTCAGGTAATTGGCAGAGGTATTTGTACACCATTGAGAATATTTAAAAATATTGATTTTAGATAATAATACCTAAAAAAAGTACACACTATCCCTTTAACATCTGTAGCAAGAACACATTATTATTTTTTATTATTATTAATAATAATAATAATAATAAACAACAACAATTATGATTAGTTTAATTATAATTAAACTTCTGATTTATTAATAATATTTAAAAATATATACAAACAAGTTTATTAAACAAGGTACTACAACCAAGTATAGTTTAACAACAACGTTTAAAAAAAAAGGTTAATATAATTGTTACAAATATCAATTATGGTTTAACAAAACAATAATATTTCATAAATTTGTTTAATAATTATTATTCCAAGTAGTATTCCAAGAGGTCCGGCCTCTATATTTCCAATCCAGAGGATGTCTGGACAATAGTTATTTGGAACAGTTATACATTTCAATCAGGGCAGCCATAGTATTTTGTCAAAGAAACAAATCCTAAACCCAAAACAGTCATCAAAGATGAGAAATTCTCCAACTGGACATGAACATGAAAAGATTAGTTGTGTTTGAATGTTTTATCAGGCTTTTTTCATTTTTAAAAAATATTTATTCAACTATAAATAAATATTTATATAATATATAAATAAATATTTATACAATATATAAATAACTCAATTTTTTTTTAAATCCTCGATTGCAATTTGTCCGTGTCGATTAAACAGCAAAATACCGGAAGTTTGGTATTCCACGGACTGTTTTCAAAGGCTGCAAGAATCGATATATAAAAGCCATTCAAAAATCGAAATATAGCAAAGTGCTATTGTCACATTGAAAGTAAAATCACAACGGCTGCGATTCAGTTGAATAAGTAAATGCGCTGCAGGTTTCAGGGTACACAATGCTTTATTTATTATGTAGCATTTACATTAGTTAATGTAGCATGTCTATAATAAAGTGGCCAAATATTAAAGATTAATTGAACATTTAAATGTAATATTGTTTAGCAAATATTAAACAATTATTTGAACATGCAGTAAAGGGCAACAACAACAATCAACAGCAAGTTGATGTTTATAGGTATATTACATTATATGAGTGGCAAAAAGACTGAGTGGCTATATTTGTTTTCAGCGTGAATGCCGCGAAAAACAAACACAACAAATATAAGGTGGGAAAGAGCTTTGTGATTGACTTTACAACTAGATTTGACAAAAAATCTGAGGTACATTTTTACAGACTGCTAAAGAAAAAGGAGCAAATGGATCGCAGCAATTGAAACAACTGGACTCCAGTCAGCGAAAGGTGGATTTGCAGTTTCGGTTTAGGTGTAAAACCATATCTGAATTTAGGTGTAATTTAGGTGTAAAACCATACCCATATATTTTGTATTGTTATGTACAATAACAACTCATCAATTCAATATTTATCATTGCATATTCTGCATTATTGGATGTTTTTTTTAATAAACACTGACCAAAAAAAAACCTATAAAGTTTTAGGGCTGGATGATATGTTGATATATAGGCTATATATAACACTGATATAAGTGATCACCCCGATTTAGACTGACCTATAGTATTTATATAAAGCGTTCACAGGCAAATTTGCTTTATGTTTAGGTCTATATTGCTTAGATTTCCCCAGTATTGAAATCAGGCAAACATAAATGTCAGGCAACACGATTCCTGGCTGCATGTCAATATCTATGGATCACTGGATCTTTAGTAAGTTGTAAGGAACACAATATTGAGTCCAACATTTAGTTTACATTGATAAAATTGTTCGTTTTAGTCGCATTTTTGCAGTTTCCCCTACTAAATCCAGTGACGCAGCCCATCTTTTGCCACTCAGTCAGGCTGAGGGGGGGTTGTTCCAGCGGGAAAGTGACGTCAATGCATTCCCTCTATACAGTATATTACATGTATTTTAACAGTGTTGTTCAATAAAACCATATGATAACTTGCTTTTGATACTTTATCTGAATCAGTTATTATTGTCTCATTGTTATTATACCCATGTATTTTAAGTTATTTTAAATGGTCATAAGCCACATTTCCATTACCTTTCAAGTTGCACAAATAAAAAATTGAATATACACCCAATAGAAAATGGTAATTTTTGCAAAACTCCCTTATATCGACATTTACAAAAATATTGCAAAGTCTTGCGCAAATATGTAATTGAATCACGGCTATTGTTCACATAGAACTATTTATATTACCATAAAAAAATGGTCTGATTACCAAAATAATCATTAGTGACAGCCTTACTGCACATTATCAAAATCTAGGTAGACAGTTCACCACGTTTTTGGAGCACAGTCAACGTCATAAGCATGAATGGGTCACCTTTCATATTTGCTCTGCAGCAATTCCTCAATCTGTGGCAAGATGGATGTACAGAGGTCCAATTTCCACAGTGATCTGAAAGATAATTATAACTGCACTTTTTAGTGAATTCAGCTAAAATGAAGCCAGTTGGGACAGAAGGATTCAATGTGACTGAAAATGTACGTGGATGCTTACGGTTTGAGATTGACTATGTTAAGGATGTCCACCACAATAGACAGATCATTCATAGACACAGCTGAATCCAGGGAAGTCTGGGCAACATGAAGGGAAATGCAAACACTGCTTTTAGAGTACTGCTGCTTTCAATAATAGCCCATTACAGCATTTACTAGATTACATTAGAAATACATTTTCGATGTGCAGCAGTAAATGTATCCATCAGCCAATAACATATCTCTCATTACAATCTGTCTGTCCCACAATTTATCAAAGCTCATCAGCTTGAGTGCTGTTGCACTTACCTTAACATCACCACTGGCCCAGACAGAGCGTACTGTGTCCAGGTTTTTATATCGACTGGTCAGCATTACGCACATGGTGTCATGCCCTTTCCTGATCTGTGCCAACGCCTCTTCATCTCCCATCACGCTGGCTTTAGCGTTTCTTGCATGCTATTAAAACAGAAAAATAACAGAATCATTCCGTATTTTACATTCTGGTACAAAAGCTGTGACCGGCAGTACAGTTATTAAAAGATATTAATTTTAAGTGCCCCTATTATGCTATTTTAAGGTTCCTAGTTTTGTTTTGGAGGTCTCCAACAAAAGGTTTACAAGCATCCAAGGACAAAAAAAGCTAATTATCTCATAATATACTTTGCAGCATCACCTCGATCAAAGTCTCTCCATTTATTGTGAATTTTGATCTTTAAAACTTCGCAGACCTTCATCATTCAAACACTACATGAAAGGTAATATCGAAGCGTATCACCCTGGTGACAGCTGTAGTAACATTTTGTTCTGTGAGTGTAGCAGTCTCTGGCTATAATAACAAATGTCTTTGTTCTTCAGTACTTTGCAAGAGGTGAATTAGTAGTGATGAAGTATTTTGCCATCATCATCAACAAAGCAACTCATGGATCCATTTAGGGGTTATGAACATTGCCATAGAAAGAGAAAATTATCAAAAGGACGTGAACGGCTCCGGCAGCTCCAAGAAACTCCATCTAATAATTACAGCAATTCCGACACGGCATGAACGCAGCATAAAAGTGAATCATCTTAAGGAAACAATAGCGCTTGACAGTAATGTTAAAGATCCATTGAACTCACAGAAAGGAAGTCCCCTACATTGAGGCCAACCGGCTCGTTGCGTGTTGAGAGAATGACTCCTGTAGAGGGTTTAGGTTTGGTGGTAGTAACCACAGGACGAGAGGGAGAGGTCACTGATGTGGTCACCACAGCAACTGGACGGGGAGCAGCAGCGATCACGGTTGGTTCCACTCTTTGTACTGGAGTAGAGGATATAATAGGACCTTTCAACTGTCCTGCCTGAAAATATACAAACATTCATTATACACTAGGTGTGGAACAGTACATGTATTCGTATTGAACCGAAACGGTACGGGCGTCATGGTTCGGTGCATGAATTTACATGGAAAATACAAGGTCTAAAAATAAATAAAACAAATTAATGTAATGTGGAACTACTGTTAGACACGTGTCAGGGGAGCTACGCCTATGCATGCATGCCTATGTATGATTTTCGAGTGATTTTGGATATTTTCATATGAATAAAGAATGTTTAAGGTATTGCTAAGCAAGGTGTTGCCATTAGCTACATATAAAATGCTAAACATAACATATTTCAATTTTTTTTAACTTAAAAACCTTTCAAACCACGACACCTCTTTAAGAAAACTTCGTTTCCCAGTCAGTTACAATTAATTAAACCAACAAGCTTCAATATTAGGTTACTCGCTTGCAAGCACTTTCTCTCTTTCTCTTTTTAATTCATAATGATTAAAGCGCTACTTTATTTCACTTCAGAATTCGAGATCTGAACTGTAGATAAACGGGAGGGGAAAAAAAAAAATTGAACTATATATCTTTTCCATTTGACCAGCAAAACATTCATGAGTCAAGATGACAGCTGTTATCTTTTCTGTTTATCCAGCCCATTTAAAAACAGTATGTGGGTGCCATCTTTTAGACATTCATTATATTGCATTGGTTTTCATTTCTTGTCCTCAAACAGAGCACTAATCTGTTTATTTTTAAGTAACACATTCTACATTGATTCAAAAGAAAATCTATTTTTTTTTTAAATAATAGTATTATTTTATACAGAATTCAATTAATAAAATAATTGTATAAAACTAATGTAAATGCACTACAAATAAACTGGTTCTATGCCTTTATTAATAAAACTTATTTAAAAAAAAAAAATACAAGGTTTAAGACATTTATATTCTTTTAACCCAGCCCTCCCATGCCCACACAAAGAGATGGAGAGAGAGAGAGAGAGAGAAAATGCTGCAATAGTAATACGTTAATTACATGAATTATTCAAATGTAGTAATACACTAGGTGGTACAGCCTGAGACATGCACAATAAAAAACTTGTACCAAACCATGATGTCTGAACCGAACTGTGATGTCTTCTGTGCACCGTATACACAAGTCACAGCCTACACTTACTACATTATCAAAAGACACTTAAGAAGTGGAAAAACCTACCCTGTCTATTACTGGAGTCACAATCTTAACTGCTGGGCCGGGTTTCTCAAGCACACTCTCTGAGAAAGAGTGATCTAGGGGTGCTGGGAAAGGTTCGATACTTTTAGGTGGAGTTCGTGCTGCATGAACAGAATGGAAAAACGGGAAAGGATTGAGCCAGAAACAAAAAAGAAAATACAAAATGTTCATGAGAAAGATTATATACCATGGCACACATGAAGCAGCATGTGAAAAGCAGCAACAAAATTGCTGAACTTCATTTGCGCAACTAAAACTCACAGATGACACTGCGGGGCTGAAAGATCTCTTTAAAATCTTCAGGGTTGGTGATTTCTGCACTGCTTTCTTTGTCTTCTTTCTCATCCTCACTGCTGGGACTTCTCCTCTCTCCTTCTGGACTCCGGCGATCGGCCTCTGAACTCTGCTTCATCCTACACAAGCACAGAAGATCTGCATGTTTAAATGCATATAAAAACATCTATATCAGACAAAATCCTCACATAAGATAAGATTTTATTTTACGCCAGTGTATCCCAGCCCTGTTACAGGAGGCACACCAGCAGTACACATTTTGGGCATCTCCCTTCTCTGACCCATCATTTTCTTTGACCATTTTTTTCAAAATCACTTGAAATCCTATTCCTAACCCACTTAAAGCCACTGAGTTAGAAGCACTGAAATGAAAATTAAGCAATTTAATCATCTGCAGGCAGGACTCAAAAAACTCCAGCCAATCATTTCCAAGACCACCTAGAATCATTGGACTTAAGTGCGTCAATCAAAAGATCGCACCATACCGCCCTCCTCCTCACGCACATACTCAAAGCTCGTGACCCAGTCACAGTAAGTGCAAGTCGCCCCGGTACAGAGAGAGAGAGAGTAAGTGCAATCTCACGCATCTGAGTTTTGCAGATAGATGATTGCGAGTCAATGTTCTTAAAATGGGTGAAGACAGGGCCAGGGTTGGAGGAAAGAAGGTAGGACCTTTTAAATTGTACATTTTCAAAATCTGCCAGCCGTTTAGCAAATTCTATACCCTACCTTTGAGTAAACCGTATTAGTGGACTAATGTAGGAAAATAGTGAATGAGGGTTTAGGGGGCGATTTTGGATTCAGCCTATGTCTTAGGCTGCATTTATTTGATCAAAAACCTAATAGTAATACTGTGACATTTTACATTACTAATTAAATACATCTTTAAAGGGTAATTTATTCCTATGATGGGAAGGCTGAATTTTCAGGAGGCATTACTCCAGTCTTCAGGGTCACATGATCCTTAAAAAAAATCTTTCAGAACGGTCACTGATCCGCCAATTGCAAACCTGGCACATTCATGTTTAATAACTGAGAAACAAAAGCTTTTGGTCATAATTTTGTGCTCCAGGTACAACCATGCTCTAACCACAGAAAATAATTGCCTCATCCCTCAGTTTTGTTTTAGAAATACACTGCAATTTTACAGTTAGAAAATTAGAAGTGGAAATACACAGCGCCAGGAGGAAAATATTAAAATGCAAACCATTTAAAACCATCCAAGGCAACTGCATTCAAGGTGTGCATTTAATACACCCGTGTATTCCCTGACGTTCTTCTCTAGAAGTGACATGCTAAGTTCTCCACAAACACATGCGGTTTACGTGCGTGAGACAAGGAAAGAAAGAGAATCTTACTCCTGTCCCGTGCAGGAAGTAGAGGGCCGCTCGTAATTCCGCCGTAGTGTTGTTCCCAGTGCAGATGTGGGTGCTGGGATCGGCTTGTCCTGAATCAACCCTTGGATCACAGATCCGGACTTCTTCACTCGGTTGAGATCCACAACATACCAGCTCACATTAGTTTGACTGTAGGACACCGCAATCTATTAAAGAAACAGGAGAAAATTGTTGAAAATTGTCATTTTAACAACTGCCGTTTTTGTCTATGTCCTCAGTAAGTGTTTCTGGTCAGATGGCCCCTGTGCATGTCTTCAAAGATCAGAGTGGAAGTGGTCACAACAGGACCTCTCCCACCAAACAGGTTATTTAATCATCCCAGAAAGCAAGAGGAATGCTAGTTCACCCAATAGCACTGCACCCACTGATTTATGGATGTAAAAAAAAAAGGTTGGGTATGAAGTACAAACCATTTGGTTGTTGCTGATGGCCAGGTCAGATACTTTGCCCCAGCCTACATGCACTACATCAAAGCAGCGGTCAGGCTCCCAGCCGTAAACTCGTAGCGTGTTCTCTGACCCACTGTACAAGCAGTTACCATCAGGATTAAACAATATACTTCTGCAAAACAAAAAAAAAGGCAGAGAATTCAGCTAGGGGTCAAACAGAGAAAAACGAACACATCTAGACTGGAAAACTGATAAGAACCTCACAACTCCCGTCTCTGCTTCTGACGAGCCAATCATGTTGAATTTCTCCAGGTCCCACAGCTTAACAGTCCTGCAGCAAATATACAAAATACAGATGGTGCCAGGGTTAACAAAGCCCCAAACACATTAAATTCAAGCCACATTATGTATAGACAAACATCAACCCTTCATTCACTCTCACACAAAAACACTCAGTACCGATCTGCACTCCCAGAGGCGAGCAGGTACTCATTGGGGTGGAATTGCACAACATTGACTGCTGATGTGTGTGATGTGAATTCAGTGATCATCTTGCCTGCTATGAGATCCCACAGCTAGATAAAGAGCAAAATGAGAGTACACATTAAAAACTAAATTTCCTACATTTACCTACAAGGCAACACAATTTCTGCAAGTGAGAAGTACAGGATAGCTCTTACCTTTACTGTGCTGTCATCACTGGCTGAAGCAAGCCATTTCCCATCAGGACTGAAGGCTAGACAGCGCACAGCCTGAGTGTGATCCTGAAATAAAACACTCTCATTTTAACCTCTTGAACGAGTCCATTTCACATTCATTGAGATCTTGTGCACTAGTGATGCACGGATCGCAGGATTCGCAGACACCGGATAATCCGTGGGTCGGGTGGACCAAGTAATAAAAAAACAACAACATTCCAATTCATTGCAGGTGGATGAGATCAACAATTATAATGTGTTGATTTTAATAAATACACAGAACTCATTTCACAATAAAACCTTATGCCACTTTTACTTCGTTTTCAACAACATACTTAGAGCATATATAAAAACATGCTTAGAGCACCTCTAGTGGTCATCATAAAACACAAGAAAAAACCTACACAAGATTTTGCTTAATAGGCCTATGTCACACTTCCTGCTTCCGGAACGCGGAGTAGGGATACAGAACTTCCGGTCAACAGTATTTCTCGATAAGGATTTAGATTATCAGCCCTAATGTCTAAACCATCCGAGGTAGACTGACCACGAGCTACGAGGTTGTGAAATGTTTTTGCTCCTGTTGAAGCTATAAGTTCGTATTAAATCAACCTTGTTCAAAGAAAAACCTGTTTTATCCGCAATCTTATGAAAAAAATACTACACTACCCACAATCCTAAGCGTAGTAGCAACATCTGCTGATTGTTCCAACTTGCTGTTGTTGTAGTGTACCGGGTTGCTCTGCATCAGGACGTAGACAGCTATACCTCAGCTTTCACGCTACCATCGTAAATGAGCGTTTTCATTTACCATCCGAACCAGGTTGCGAATTTGAATTTGGATTGATTTGGTCCAGCGTTATCTATCGGACTCCATTGTAAAAAAGGAAGAGGCGTATTACTACTAAAAGACGTACTTCCGGTCTTCAATTTTTTTGTGACATAGGCCTTAACAGCTTTAAAAATATACACAAGCTAACAGAAATTATTCTAATAAAGAGTGTTTTCCAACATGATGGAACACGTTTAAAGCTTAATTTTTAATCGGGCACTAATTTTCAGACTATTCTAGACAGCAATGGAGGCTAAACAGATCAGAGAGAAATTCAAAAAGGAGAGTTAACAACAAAACAAAAGGAATTAAATAAAAGCACATGTGAGAGTTTTAGAGAAGTGGTTAAAAGGATAGTTAAAAAGATTCTGTCATCATTTACTCACCCACATACTGTTCCAAACCTGTTTGAGTTTCTTTCTTCTGTTGAACACAAAAGATGATATTTTGTTGGTATCCAGACAGTTGATGGCACCCATTGATTTCATTGTAGGAAAAAAAAAATACTATAAAAGTGAATGGGGTCCAGAAACTGTCTGGCAACCAACATTCTTCAAAATATCATCTTTTGAGTTCAACAGCGGAAAGATGAGGTCAGGCTTATTTTTGGGTAAACTATCTCTTTAATCAGGACCAGTCAAGTGTTCATGAGATATTTAACAGCAGGGAAGGACTGTATGTGACAAACTAATAAAGCCTATATCCAGCCTTTGCTTGGGATTGAACCCATTTAATTTTTTTTTTTTGTGTGTGTGTGCGCGTGTGTGTTCAGGAAGTTGCAGTGACGGAAACGGTGACATTCTAATTTAAGTTTGAAAGGAGTAAAGTTTGTGTTTAGGCTATTAAGGAAATGCAAATTTGCAGTATAAGAACTTTTACTTTAAATAAATATTCATTTAAATGCAGCCTACTTCAGTGTAATATGATACCATATCATGGGTAACAGATTTAGAATAATTGTACTGGGATGATAGGCAACGGATATCTAAATGAGAGAAAATCATAGGTTAGGGTGGAGAGTTCATTTTTAACTGCGGATTCGGGTGACGTTAGTGCAGATCCGTGCATCTCTATTCTGCACAATGTGTACCAGGGAAACACTTTCTAAACTAAAGTGCTTTAAAAGCCATTAACCTCAAAACATCCTGCTAATTACCATTATACAAAACGAATATCCAGTGATTAAAAAAAATGGATAAACAACGGCTGAATCCTACAACATGAGACTAAAAATACACCATATCGCAAAACAGTAGGATAAGATAGATTGAGAGCGCCTCACTAATCCACAGTTTAATCATGTACTCAGACAGAACTGAGTGTTAAGAGTAATTAGCCTGGCTTACTGTACAGACACACACACAAGCTTCTTTAGTCTAGTACTTACCTTGTATCTGTACACACATCCTTTCCTTCTTACATCCCACAACTAGAAAAGAAATTAGACAAGAAAAATGTAGATAAGAAAATCTTATATATGCAAAAAACATTCACTAACTGTGCCTAAACAAATGTGTGTGAAATCTGTGTACAAACGTTTCCACAAGTTATGATTTATCAAATTTCATATTAAAATTAATTCTAAATGTATGAAAAAAACCAAAGGAGCAACATTTTTTTTTTAAACGTACGCATTTCGTCTTAAATAAGATATGATTTATGTAAAGGTTTGCATTCTTGGTTTTGAGGAAGGCACACTAGGATCTATGCATGCTGTGAGGCAAGAGTCCATCTTTTGAGAGCATATGGAGATGTTTAGGCACGTTTATGCAAATTACTAACCTTGAGCACATCATGGAAATGTGCATGTCTACTTATTTAGAATACTCAAGAACAAGGTTGACAACAAATTCATATGCATACACAAGTGTTATGAATTAAGCAGGCATCTTTCATGAAAAATTCCTCCATGCAAAATAATACAAATATTTAGCACATACAGTGATTGAGAACCCAGTGTTTGGGATTGACGAAACTTCATTCATCAAATCTTAACCAACATCAGTTTTTTTAAATTCTTTGATTATTCTATAAAACTAGTGAAACCTTCAAGGCAAAAGCATTTAACTCACCTTAATGTTGCTATCCACAGAACCAGATGCCAGGTATCCTCCCATGGGATGAAAGTCCAGACTGCAGATACTGGCCTTGTGCCCCATCAAAGTGCGCAGAACTTACAAAAAAAAAATATTCCAAGAAATCAATTCAGCTGTGGATAAATACTTGGATAAATGTGTCGTTCTCAATAAGTGTTTCTGGTCAGATGGCCCCTGTGCAGGTCTTCAGAGTTCAGAGTGGAAGTGGTCACTACAGGACCTCTCCCACCAAACAGGTTCATTTAATCATCCCAGAAAGCACGAGGACAACATTTTTTCCATGCATCTCTACACCAAATATTGGGCATCAATGTGCAGAACATCAATTCAAAAGTTGGCCGGCACATTTTAAACAATGACTTGTCAATTAAGACTGACTAGGGCAGTGGTTCCCATCCTTTTTTTTTGTCTGAGACCCCCTTTTTCCCCGAAGAAAATATTTTAAAAAATACGTTTTTTTCAAACAAACAGTATGTTTATGCACAAATAATAGCATATAATATTGATAAAACAATAACAAAAACATCAGTAGGCTCTTTGTCATTTAAAAACGTAAGCCTAGGAGAAGCCTATATAAATTGGCCCTATTTGAAATGCAAAACCAAAAATATTCACACTGGTCTGTAGGTAAAAACCAGTTGTGGGCCGCCACCCGCCTGTTGGGAACCGATGGACTAGGGGAATATCATTCAAGAAATTCATCATATTTCATCCTTGAGTCCAAAAGAAAAGGCACAGTTTTCCTAGTTTAGAAAAATTAAATGTGTGTATATATATATATATATATATATATATTTTTTTTTTTTTAATATGCATGGTATTGTTGTTGTTTTTTTTCACATTGTGGTAATTAGCAAAAATTTGCCTTTAAAATATAAATTCTAACTTCGGACCTACCTTTAATTAAGTGTCTTTAACTATGACATACTAACATTTAGCTTAATCATTAAACACTATTGATTGCATACATGTTTTAACATAATACTTACACCTATTCTTAAACCAAACCAGTCCTCAACCATAACCACTTCCCATCTCAAAGCCAGCAAATAAGTTTTTCAAAACATCATGAACTACATAAATACACTGTACCTAAAAATACACTTTGACTAAATTATTTGGTGTCTTGAACTACTATTTTTCTTTCTCTTGACTTTAGTGATCAACCTAACCTGGACATTTTCTTTACAGGTTTCAAGAGAATCGCTAGGTTTCATGTTAACCAAAGTGCATAATGTGCAGCACACACCACTCACTTTTAGCAGCCTCCAAATCCCAAAGTCGGAGAGAGCCGGATTGAGAACCAGCTACTACACGCTCTTCAGAACTGTTGAACTGGATACACTCCACGGGGCTGGTGTGGCCCGTCAGACTCTACAGAACAGACAAAACACTTCATTATATAGTCGTGAGACACGTATTTCTGGCAAACACACAACACAACACAGGGTTAGCTATACCATAATGCAGTTCGGTTTGTTGACAGCCCAGATATTGACTCTGCAGTCTTCGCTGCCAGTGGCCAATAGACGTCCCGATGATTTCCCCAACACCAGTGAAGACACATTGCTGGAGTGAGCCACAATCTCCTCTGAACAATACATATGACAAAATAAAAGTCAGTCACTTCTTGCACAACTTTAAACAGAGATCTTGACAACTTAAACATTCTGCATTGTCATGACGAGGATCATTGTACTCACGCAGTTTCCATGCTGTTATTGTGGTGTTGGTGAGAGCCATCGTGATGATAGTGCGATTGAGTCAACTCACTCTGCTCATTTCACCAACACATAAATGTCAGTGATTCGACGATATTAGTTTATCTTCTCTGTCCATCTGTCAAATTGAAAAAGCTCATTTAAATACAGACAAACAGCAGAGTAAAAATAAAGAACATGAAGAATAAACTCGAAACAAATTGTTCGGTGAATTCAATAACTTTTTGCATTTCATAATCTCACGTTCCTTTTAATGAAGGGTCTATATCTTAAAGCTTCAATTATAGTTATGTACACATTGCCTTTGTTTTAGGAGAAAATTAGCCTTGGTGAGGTTGATACAAAACATGTTTTAGTATTTATAGCCTATTCTTTACCAAAAGCGAGTTAAAATGAAAACAGAAGAATTGAATAAACACAACTTTTTTCGTCTCTTGACCAGAGATGGCACAAAATCTCAAAACATCTAATGAATGGATAGTCTCTTCTTAATTTTGTCATTTCCTCTTGAAGGGGGTGGATTGGAATCCACTGCTGCTTCAATGTATAGCCTATGTAATGAATGATTAATAATCAAGGATAAGCATTTATACATAAATCATTTCTATATTCAATGAGTGATTCAAATAGGCTATACTTTTAATCAAGTTTGCTGCGAGTGTTAATTAGCTTTTGTGCGTGTGTTGAATGTTCTGTGCAGGTCCTATAGAGGAGCTATGGGACAGTTCGACATGCAACAACAGAGACGAAGACGCCGACTAATGGCGACATACTCTCCTATCGATCTATACCGTATACGTGTTCTTAGCCAATCAGAAACTGAAACCTGAAGTGTGGACAGCTTAGACCTTGGTGTAGGTAGGGAATAACTACTGTGATCTTTGTAACTGTGAGGGAGGGCTCAGGCAGGGCAGCCAACAAACTCCTGAGAGTCTTGAAGCTGATTTCTACTGATTAAACTGCAAACTATCTTCAGTAAAACTTTTCTAAAATGTATTTTAATTCTGACTCCGGATCTTCTTTCAAACATCTAGTCATTGGCTCCTAAACTGTTGACCCCTAACAAACTGAATATTTTGAGATTTAAATAACACTTAATGCATCCAATTAATTTATGATTTTTTTGTTTCTCTGAGCCGTGACATAGTATTATGTTAAATACAAAAAGTTATGTGTCTGTATTTGTTAATGAGGGACACTAAGATTGAAAACTATGAATGTTTTCAGTTGCTTGTTGAAAATTTAAGTTTTAAATAACTTTCTCCAGTAGTGGCCTCAGAATAAGTTTAAATGTCGTGCTATGACAAAATGTTTCTATTTATTTTCCTTAATGACAAATTGGCTGATGCATCTTCATCCTGCACATGCTAAACTCATAGCTATGTTTATGTTTGACTACAATTAAAGGTAAATGCCCCTTCCCTTGTTCTTATTCCCAATTTTACCCGAATCTTGTGAAACGTAAGCAAAGATTCGATGCCAAAGTAAAGGCGTAAGTAAACAAAGAGCAGCCAGGTATCACCGTTTCAAGCGATGATCTTTCATTTCTTGCTGAAACCGTATCTTATTAGTCTCACAAATATATATATATATATAACATTACATAGACATTAGACACACATTCTACCACTCACATGAAGTCCGAGACTAGTGTGGTATCGATTAAATCAACAAACAAAGCATTTCCAGTTCAAGGCACTTGACCACGCGAGCCTGTATCACAACAGTTATTTATGAAAACGAACAATTTGCAAGAGATCTATCGATTAACTTTCTGTTTTTTTTTTCAACTTTGTTAACACTTACTAACAACGAACCATACTAGCAAACACAGGTTAAAGTCTTGTTGTTGCTAGATAACTTTAAGCTAACAGTTAGCTTCGCAATGTAAGTTAGCTAACGAACTCATCTCAACTGTAAACAAATTACCAACCTTTACCTCATTATCCTATCTGTTCTGTTCTGTTCTTCCAAAGTCCAAGAAAAATTGGCGTGTATTTATGAGATGAATGTTGATAACACGCTTGGCCGACAAACATCGATTCGACCCAGTTTACACACACATTTTGCTTGTCTCATATTGTTTCTAATTGGTTGCTAACTAGCGGTAGCTTAGCAACAGTTCCTCTTACCTTCCCTGTTCTGGTGACGGTCAGTCAGCCTGGATTAAGAATTGGGGACTATCATGGTTGCAGTCTGCCGACAGATCAGATCAGCACTAATGAATGAGAAAAAGATTAGTTTAATTAGGACGAGGAAAGATCCGCGTGCGCGCATTTTCAGAGTGCGCATGCGCGTTGGAACTGTCTAACATTACCTACTATTCAATTAAAATTTATTTTCACAATACATATTGTTTCAAAGCAGCTTTACAGAGTCATCTGTAATAAGGGGGACTGTGTCCAAGTTATGGATTTCAGAAATGTTCATGAACAAACCACAGTTAGCTAAAAATACATTATTTAAAGCAGAAACAACTACTACAGTTGCTCTTAATCCTGGTTCTGCAACAACCCTCAATTAACACATATAATTTAATCAAGATCATTAGTAGAGAAGACTTAAATTAAAAGTAAACATGTCATATTGGAGCTTAACATCTAAAATGTTGGCAGGGCCTCTGGGAACAGCGTTGTGTTTTTTAAAAGAAAACTCATAACCATTTTATAATATTTTATTTATAATCATTGGGTATTTATAAATTTCACTAGAAGCAACTTATTTTTACAATGTTGTCAAGATGCAATTTGTATGTTCTTTTGCTCATTGCTTCAGTCCATTGAACAGTTATATTCACGGGGGCCAGTCAATACAGTGTCATCACGTGTATTATATATTTATATACTATCCCATCCAGCTTTATACAAACAGTATAATATAATTTGAACAGTTAAAAATGTGTAACCAGACAGTCCTCTGTTGCAACACAAGGTAAATGTCTTATCTTGCAATCCCTCAAAACAGCACCAGGCTGCACCTGTAACCTCGGCAGAACATCACATCTCAAAGACTTGATCTTTGATAGAGAATCAGCACATGATTTTCTAAACAGCCTAAAGAGGATATTCTAATAGCTGAACTCAAGTGCTGTGAAATGTCATGTGGTTAGTGAGGTTTATACAGCCTCAGGTCTAAATTGGCTTTATGCACAGCTGCACTACTTCCTGAACTTAAGCCAGCTCCTTTGTTTCCTGTCTGCCATTATTGGCCAAGCTTGATTAATTCAAGTGTGTCTGATTATTGTTGCCATGACTACTGAGGTCAGGCACACCTGAACTAATCAATTTGGCCAATAATGACAGACAGGAAACAAAAGAGCTGGCTTAAGTTCAGGAAGTAGTGCAGCTGCGCATAAAGCTAATTGCTGAGGGCAATGGGCCATATAGCTGCACCTTTTGAGAGCTCCTCATTAACAACTCAAACTAATGAAAGCTCACTATGGTAAGCAAAGGCATTTTGTGTGCATTTAACTCACTGCAAAAAAACCAACAAGATTTATGACTGTGATGCACCTGAGCTAGAGATTTTAAGACAGATATTAAGTAAGAAAAAGGATCCAGATGGCTGAAAAGGAAAGATCAGTTCATTGCATGTTCTTTGTAATTGTACAATAAATGTAAAATAACAACAACAAAAAAAAAAACAGAGTCTAGAATCTCTTCATCTGTCGTCTTTCCTGTCGCCTCTGTTTCTTGTCATTCTTCTCGTTCTCTTCAGGGGCTGCCTGTGAATCGGCAGAAAACCAGGGGCCCAGGAAGTTTGCCCACAGTAAATGCAAAGCCCTTGCAGGTGCCTGGTGTAAAGAGAGAGCAAATAATACATTTACAGTAAAACTGGAATAGAGAGACCTCCATGATGTTACAATCAGAGCAATCCTGCAGTCTCACCAAGAGCCAGAAGTACCAGAAGTAGGATGACAGAGTACTGAGGACCTGAACAATGGCAGTAAGGATAATCACATCCTTCAGGTGCCTGCATGTCAATATAAGAAAAAAGTAACTAATGAATAATATCAAAAATATTTATCACCAACTGAAAATACACATATAATACGGATATAAATATACAGATAAATCATTCAACTCACTCTGCCAAGCCCTGTTCCATATTGAGGTCAATCCCTCCATCAATCAAACTACCATCTTCAGCAAATGTAGATTTAGCCATTGCTGACATTGATCTGTAGCTGCCAAAGTAGACCGCCACTGCAAACAGTAGCGAGAACTGGTACAAAAGAGACGAAAGAGAATTTCAGCACCAGACTGGAAGAAGAGTTGAGTGAATAACATTTAACTTTTACCAAGAAACTAGAAACTGCCAACAGTTCATTATCTCACAGTTGACAAAAACCATACAGTGATCTAAAGCCTAAGCAAATATGGAGAGATGGATATTATCATAAGGGTTTTTCAAACTAGTCGAGAGGGGGTGAAATCTTTGCATGGCAGGGGGAGCTGCCACTCGCCCCGTCACCATTACATGCACCTGCCACTCGTCCCGTCACTTTTACGTGCACCTGCCACTCACCCAGTCAATTAATAAAAAAAAGAAGATAAGATGAAAAATAGTGCGACGACTCGCGCTCTGGACGGAAAAAAATTTAGGTGGTAATGGGTAGTCTAAATAAAAGTAAAAGAAAACACGGGATGTATAACTGTCTATTTGATCATATGCATCAGCCGGAGTGTCTGCTAGTAGCTGTAAGGCAGGTGAAAAACATTTGTTAATGGTGAATATTGAGGCAAGCGTATCTGTAATGGGTCGAGTGGCAGGCGGATATAACTGACTGGTCCAGTGGCAGGCGCATGTAACAGTGACTGGTTGAGTGGCAGCTCCCCCTGCCACGCAAAAAGTTTACCCCTACTGAACTGGTCCATGAGCATAGAAAGCATACAAAAAAAGAAGTTTAAACACTGCAAAATAAGGTAAGATTTGAATTAAAAGAAACAAACTAAAATAATATTTTACACATAATACTATTTTTTTCACAGTATAAATTGGGTCTTTATACGTGAAAACATATATAGCGGCCTGCCTTATACATTTTAGGATGGAGGCTCCTCACATTAGGATGAGAATTTATTACAATTTGGGGTCCATGGCAACAAAAAGATTGAAAACCACTGGGCTATTTCCATTTGGGAAAAAAGGTTAACGCATACAACAACCTGGATTTGCTCATTCACATCACTGAACAACACAACAACAACAAAATATGCACATCATACTGTGACTTACCCATGTCCAAAATGTAGATGAATAGAGCAAGAAATTGACTGCTGCATAAATAGCCTGAAAAGAATACAAGAAAAAAACACTCAAATTATTGCTTTTTATAGATAGATAGATAGATAGATAGATAGATAGATAGATAGATAGATAGATAGATAGATAGATAGATAGAGCTTAGCTGCATGCCTTACGTTTGCTCCCAGGATGATTCTGCAATAAAACTTTAGAGTATCCTGGTTTTCCTCATAGATTTGCTTTTTTCCTTTGGTTCCAACTTTACCTTTCGGCTAATGAGAAATATATTACTTCACAGGACAGCACGGACACACAGAACACTTAAATCTCACCAGTCGTAATTTGCAATTGTCATATGAATACATTTTTATGAAACACAGTTATTAATCATGTTTCTTTTTGAATTGCTAGTTGTTAATCATATATACCGGCATCTTCCCTGAGTTCTTCCTGTGTGCCTGTTCGTTAAGTTCACCCGGTGATGAGGCCTTCACCTTTATGCATCTAAAAAACTAACGGTTTCTTATTTTTAAGGAATAATCTTCAACATTAAACTACATCCACATAGTGGAAAATAACACATCAGCGTTCGCGAACGTGTTTCCGGCGCTTGGAAAATGCGTCACAGATGCAACGAACTGGACTTGACCGGGTTTAACGCCACCTCGTGGATTCGTCCTGGATTCGACTCGCCTGAATTTTTTTTTTAATAATCGTTAGAAATAAGAAGTGTTTCTAATAAACGGAATGTAATTTAAATTAAGTAACAAACTACCTCTATCACTTGTTTGCCACTATGCATTGCATAATAGTCCTCCTAATACAATAGGTCATTTACAATGTCTAAGGTTGTTTAGAGGAAAGTTGATTTAATCTGTAGCTTAACATTTTTAACAAGCTACTTCTAAATTGCTGTTTGGGGTAAAAATTCTCCATGCTGGAGGACATAACAACAAAAAGCAAGTCTAATAATAACTGTGCATATGTGCAAACTGGGCCCACATTGACTACACCAATCCCAACTGAGTGGTATTATCGATATGCGAAATATCCTTGCTCTGAAAAATTTTGTCAGTTCATTTTGTTTTCGGAATACCTGATGTTGAAAACTAAACATGGGCATAATATCATTGAGATTGAGAATAGATAACAGTAAATCACTGGATAAAAAGGGAAAGATAATAAGCAATTTCATTTTTAGTTGGCTACTACAGAAAGACAATCCAGTTTAAGCTCTGTTGGGCATTTTGAAGAGCACAAGTGAGCTAGACTTTATGCACCACATAATAATACATACAACAAATATGTTTTCTTCATATGTTTTTAAAGAAACTATGGTGAACAAAACTTGGAAACTGTTATAGGACATATTTAATGGACCTCCAACTTTATCAAAAGTACAGACATTGACCTTTGCTGGGATATTACCTTTCCAGTCATATCATAGTTTAACTTTTCACCTATAGTCTATTTTTTCCCGACACAAAGTTTTAAGAGTTCAGCAGAGTTGAAAAAGGTTGTTTTCTGTGCGTGCTTATCAGTTCTCTGTTTGTATTAAATAGCAGGTTTCAGAAGTCCTGTCCAGTAGATCAGTAACCATGTGGACCGCACTGGTTCTGTTATGTCTCGGAGCCTTTCTTCTCTACTTGCAGTTCAGAATTCGGCGACCTAAAAACTTCCCCCCTGGACCCACTCCTGTTCCATTTTTTGGAAATTTGCTACAATTTGACCGCATAAACCCGTTAAAGAACTTTGACAAGGTAAGCACATGGCCTGGGTTTATATTATTTGTTTTTTTTTTACTTGTTATTATTATATAATTATTGTTATTTTATAAATTACACTGTATATTTTCTTTACATTTGTTGTAGTCTATGTAAGAACCAGATATGAAGAATGAAGACCCAGAGTCAGAATTATAAAAAAAAAAAAAATTAAAGAAAAGTTTTACTGAAGATAGTTTGCGTTTCATCAGCAGAAGTCAGCTTCAAGATCACAGCAGTTATACCATTTCCAAGGTCTAATGCCAGCCATGTGACTGGCAATAATAATAATAATAATAATAAAAGGCCTGGCAGCAGAATAGTGGAATTTTAGTTTTTACGGATCCGTCGTTTTGCCAATGGTCACGGAAAAGTCGAAGGAAAAACTTCTCCGTTTTAAGCATATCATTGTCCTGTACCTTTATGAAAAGTTCTGAAAAGAAATCAAACTTCATTCATACAGCATGACACAGCAATAACATCCTGCTCTGAGTTTGTGGTCTTCAACTTGAATGTTTTTCTACAGTTTGCTCAGCGCTATGGATCAATCTACGCACTGAACTTTGGTAGACAGCCAGCAGTGGTGTTGACGGGACAGAAAATGATCAGGGAGGCACTGATCACAAAAGCGGTGGAGTTTGCTGGTAGATCAGAGAACATGATGGTCAGTCATATAACAAGGGGCAAAGGTAACGCAGCATACACAAAATACTAGAGTACTCAAGCAGCAAATCACACTGCTCACATAACACAGACAAGTGTCTCTGTGTGTTTAGGGGTGATCATGGCAGATTATGGAGACGGCTGGCGGGGACATCGACGCTTTGCTCTGACCACACTGAGGAACTTCGGCCTTGGAAAGAGAAGTATGGAGCAGAGGATTCTGGAAGAAGTCAAATATATCTGCGCACAACTGGAGGAGTCTGCTGGTACGGCCTACTCACCTGTCACCTTCAATCTCTGTATTAACGTAACACATTTATTGACATATTCAGTGTCCTATGTTTGTATATAGACATTTTTGCCAAAGAACATTCAAATTCATGAATGGAAAACATTCCTTGTCTTTGTGTCTCTACAACTCTACCAGGAAAGTCAATTGACCCTCAACATCTGTACCACCGAGCTGCTTCAAATATCATTGCCTCAATCATTTTTGGGTCACGTTTCAATTATCAGGATGAATATTTCCAGACATTGATCATAACTATGGAAAAACTTACAAAGATTGTCATTGGACCATGGGCAATGGTAAATACAACGAAATATAAAGAGCATCTAATTACATGCAAATAGCCAACCTTGTTGTTAAAGGCTATTTTCATAAACGATATAGGCAATAGGCATATTACTTATATTTACACTGTTTATTCTCTACTGCTATCTGTATATCACTTAGTGTATGCACCACTGAAATAAACTGTATAGTGTATATATAGCCTATTGTACACAAGTGGAACGACAGACATTTTTACAGACATTTTATTTTTGTGTTTAATGATTATTTTCCTGTTTATCACTGTAAAGCTGGCACCATATAAATAAAGGTGACATGGCACACACACACACACACACACACACACACACACACACACACACACACACACATATATATGTAAAAAAGATTTTCTTCTGAATTGCAGCTCTATGAAATAGCCCCCGCGTTAAGGATTTTTCCACTGCCATTCTGGAAAGCTTTTCACGATTTTGAGACAATCAGAAAACATATTCTTAAAGTTGTGGATGAGCACAGGAAGTCACATGTTACCGGGCAGCCAAGAGACGTGATTGACTGTTACTTGGAGGAGATGGAGAAGGTAAGATACTTTTGTGTATACACTCTAAAAAATGCTGGGTTGTTTTGACCCAACTTTGGGTCAAATATGGACTAACCCAGCCGTTGGGTTAAATTTTAACATTACATTTTTAACCCAACATTTCGGGTTTGTCCATATTTGACCCAAAATTGGGTTAAAACAACCCAGCATTTTTTAGAGTGTAGGGTAAGTTTGTTTTTGTTTTTTTCAGCAGCAAATGAGTTTAATATTCTCTGATTTAAAGTGGTGAGTGAGGTCATTTTATTTTCAGAGAGCAGATCAACGCACCACCTTTGATGACTCACAAATGGTCACTTTGCTGTTTGACCTGTTTGTGGCTGGAACCGACACAACCTCTAACACACTCCGAACTTTAACACTCTATTTGATGACGCACACTCATATTCAGGGTAAGGAATGTGGATAAGATTTGTCTAATTGAGAGTTTTTATGTTAAAAACCTTTGAATGTCAAAGTAAATTATCTACTATTTTTTCCAGGTGATACATGTTGGTGAATCGCCATGTATAAATCCATGTCATTTTTATATATATTTTCCAAAATGATAGCTATGTGTGTGTGTGGTTTAGGTGAATGAACACTACTTTATGGGGATAAAATGTCCCTGCAAAGATTGCAATATCTAAATTCCTTGTCCTTGTGGGGACATTTTTTGGTCCCCATTAGGAAAACAGCCTATAGCTAAATCATACTAAATTATGTTTATTTTTTAAAAGGTAAAAATGCATTAAGTTTTCTGTGATGGGGTTTAGGGGCAGGCTATTATTATTAGTGTAAGGGGATGGAATACACAGTTTGTACTGTATAAAAACCATTAGGCCTATGGAGAGTCCCAGTAAACCGCATTCAAGAATGTGCGAGAGTGTGTGTGATTTATTGCAAATTTCTGTTTCCAACAATTAGATTTTGCATTAAGAAATAATATGCAGCAAAATAAGATTCTGAAATGATATAATTCATTTTATTTGTAGCATTCATAGTCTTTCAATGTCTATTTGTGTTAATATCTGTTTATACGTCTTCAGAGCAATGTCAGCGGGAGATTGATGAAGTCCTTGGTGCTCGTGAACACGTCACATATGAGGACAGAAACGCCATGCCTTTCGTTCAAGCAGTGATTCATGAGGGTCAGCGTGTTGGTGACATTGTTCCACTCAGTATGTTTCACACCACCACAACCGACACTCAACTCCAGGGCTACAGCATCCCAAAGGTGGCATTTACTATAATTACTGTGTGTGGCAACAAATGTTTCTTTACATCAAAGGTGTAGAGTTACTATGACACATAAAACTGGCATAAAAGAAAGAGTACTATCCATTATTTTATCTTATCAAAACAATCGATCAACCAAACTGTTATTACTGCAACTCCTTGACTATAAAAGGGAGGTTTGCTAATCTTGTTAAAAACATCTGCTCTCACAGGGGACAATTATCATCCCCTATCTGTCATCTGCTCTGAGAGAGGAAAGTCAGTGGAAGTTTCCGCATGAATTCAACCCCCAAAACTTCTTGAATGAAAAGGGGGAATTTGTGAAGCCTGACGCATTCATGCCTTTTTCTGCTGGTATGTTGTGTATGTTTTATTAGTCGGTGTAAAGAGGTATTTTAATCTAGACTAATTTAGTTTATTTATAATCCAGACAGGGGTGTCCCTGAGCTGTTTAAATACACACTATGCAGACAGGGTCATTGGTATGATCAAAACAATACATTGATCACATAGAAAGCACATTTGTGTATAGTAGAATGTGAAAAAAACTGTGTGTTTGTATTACATTCACTTTTCTATTTCCTAGGATCTCGTGTGTGTTTAGGAGAAAATCTAGCTCGCATGGAGCTCTTCCTCATCCTGGTCACGGTGCTGCGACAATTCAATCTTATCTGGCCGAAGGATGCAGGAGAGCCGGACTTCAAATATATATATGGCGGGACACAGTCAGTGAAACCTTACCGTATGACTGTACAACTACGTACACCTGGGGAGACTTGTGAAACTGTTCATTGAACATATATTGCCCTTCAGTGAAAACATGCCCCATATCACATCACACTATACAAGCACAATGGTAGCTGCCTATAAACTATGTTTTAGCTTTTTAGTAAAATTTACACACAAGATTAAAACAAAAAATACTGGAAGTTACTGAAGTATAAAATTACAACATATTGCACGTGTAACAACTTGCAATGACATTTATGAAAAATACCTTTGCCCTAAGATGTTAAACTCAATATGTTTTTATTGCATCTGCTTATTTACCCAATGTCTACAGCAAAAATACATTATAATTTTAAATGGCGTTTAAAATTAACTTACAAAACCCATGCCTGGGAAAACTAGTTACCGAGACTGTAGCTCTAGTGACAACTAGCCCGCCTCTTAAATGCATTAAACATGTATAATGAAACCTTGATCACAGGCAGCTTTGATGCATTTTTTTTTAAACAATTCACAACTAATCCATTTTGGAATCATGACAATTCCAGTGGTAGCAGTTTAATATTTGTTTTTATTTTGTTTTTAAAATACACTTAAATACCATATATGTAATATTGTGCTGCTAGAAAGCTCAGCTTCATACTGATAGAGCATGATGTAGACTACAAAAGAATTGAATGTTGGGACTGATTTATATTGTAAAAATGTGCAAATAATAAAATATATAAATCATTTGATATATCAGTTATATAATTGAATGTTGGGACTGATTTGTATTGTAAAAATGTGCAAATAATAAAATATATAAAGTTAATCACAAAACATCAAATGGCACGGATCCTCTTGTCCATCGAGGTGTTCTTCCAGCTGCTGTTAATCATGAAAATAATGGAAACAACACATGAGTGAATGGTTTCAGCATCACACAAGCTTATAGTTAGTTAATATTCAGAACATACAATGTTTTGTGTCTCTTTTCACAAGGGCAGAACCAGCAGTAAGATAAAGCCCGAAAGATAGAGAAAGAGAGTATACTGTTGCACCGCAGCGTAGCTCCAACAGTCACACACAGACACGGAAGCTTAAATACGGTGCACTTTAACAACAGAATTAGATAGCAGTATCGCTAATATCGATTAGTAAAATAACTTCAAACCGACATACACTCTTTACCTGATCATAATCCTCCTCCATGGCTACATCTCTACACGTAGGCCTGGTTCCGCCAACCGCGTGCGCGAAAAAGACTTGTTGCCTTTCTCCTTCGTCTGTCTTGGGTGAATAGAACGGTACGACCAAGTTAAAGTGGCATGTACCGCCCCCTACTGTACATTATTAACTGATAACAGGTTATAGGTTTACAGTTTATGGTTAGGCTACTGCCCTCCATTCGCTCCTCTATTGCCATATCAGCACCACCATTAAAATATCATTTATATTCCCTTTCTATATCCATACATAATGTGAAGAGTTCAGATGCAAAAGCCTCTAAGTGCCACCTGAAATTTTCTTCTAGAATGATCATTTTTATCAAGCTTGTATATTTCAGTTCAGTAATTTCACTTAAATGGCAATTAATAGGTAATCTTCATTGTCATTTAAGTGAAATTACTGACCTGAAATATACAAGCTTGATAAAAATGATCATTCTAGAAGAAAATTTCAAATGGCACTTAGAGGCTTTTGCATCTGAACTCTTCATGTCCACACTCATTTCGATTTTTACACAACGAGCCAGGTGTGTAAATGGCGGGACCCATAGAGGGGCCAGAATGACATTTTCAGAATTCAGATGTATTTAAATATAAAAATTTCTATAATGTATAACAACATTACCATGAAGAGTATAGTATCATGAATAGTAACAATATGGATTGTGTATAATTCACCCAAAATGAAAACTGTGTGACAAAAAAAAATTCAAGTTGACAGAGTTTCAGTGTCAGACATTAAACTACAAACCCAATTCCATAAAAGTTGGGACACTGTACAAATTGTGAATAAAAACAGAATGTAATGATGTGGAAGTTTCAAATTTCAATATTATATTTAGAATACAACATAGATGACATCAAATGTTGAAAGTGAGACATTTTGAATTGCCATGCCAAATATTGGCTCCTTTTGAATTTCATGAGAGCTACAAATTCCAAAAAAGTTGGGACAGGTAGCAATAAGAGGCCAGAAAAGTTAAATGTACATATAAGGAACTGCTGGAGGACCAATTTGCAACTTATTAGGTCAATTGGCAACATGATTGGGTATAAAAAGAGCCTCTCAGAGTGGCAGTGTCTCTCAGAAGTCAAGATGGGCAGAGGATCACCAATTCCCCCAATGCTGAGGCAAAAAATAGTGGAGCAATATCAGAAAGGAGTTTCTCAGAGAAAAATTGCAAAGAGTTTGAAGTTATCATCATCAACAGTGCATAATATCATCCAAAGATTCAGAGAATCTGGAACAATCTCTGTGCGTAAGGGTCAAGGCCGGAAAACCATACTGAATGCCTGTGATCTTCGGGCCCTTAGACGGCACTGCATCACACACAGGAATGCTACTGTAATGGAAATCGCAACATGGGCTCAAGAATACTTCCAGAAAACATTGTCAGTGAACACAATCCACCGTGCCATTCACCCTTGCCGGCTAAAGCTCTATAGGTCAAAAAAGAAGCCATATCTAAACGGGAACCAGAAGCGCAGGCGTTTTCTCTGGGCCAAGGCTCATTTAAAGTGGACTCTAGCAAAGTGGAAAACTGTTCTGTGGTCAGACGAATAAAAATTTGAAGTTCTTTTTGGAAAATTGGGACGCCATGTCATCCGGACTAAAGAGGACAAGGACAACCCAAGTTGTTATCAGCGCTCAGTTCAGAAGCCTGCATCTCTGATGGTATGGGGTTGCATTAGTGCGTGTGGCATGGGCAGCTTACACATCTGGAAGGGCACCATCAATGCTGAAAGGTATATCCAAGTTCTAGAACAACATATGCTCCCATACAGACATCGTCTCTTTCAGGGAAGACCTTGTATTTTCCAACAAGACAATGCCAAACCACATACTGCATCAATTACAACATCATGGCTGCGTAGAAGAAGGATCCGGGTACTGAAATGGCCAGCCTGCAGTCCAGATCTTTCACCCATAGAAAACATTTGCCGCATCATAAAGAGGAAGATGCAACAAAGAAGACCTAAGACAGTTGAGCAGCTAGAAGCCTTTATTAGACAAGAATGGGACAAAATTCCTATTCCTAAACTTGAGCAACTTGTCTCCTCAGTCCCCAGACGTTTGCAGACTGTTATTAAAAGAAGAGCGGATGCCACACAGTGGTAAAAATGGCCTTGTCCCAACTTTTTTGAGATGTGTTGATGCCATGAAATTTAAAATAAACTTATTTTCCCCTTAAAATTATGCATTTTCTCAGTTTAAACATTTGATATGTCATCAACATATCAAATGTTTAAACACAACACAAATGTTTAAACTGATATGTTAAACATATCAGTTTAAACATTTGATATGTTGTATTCTAAATATAATATTGAAATTTGAAACTTCCACATCATTGCATTCTGTTTTTATTCACAATTTGTACAGTGTCCCAACTTTTATGGAATTGGGTTTGTATATATATATATATATATATATATATATATATATATATATATATATATATATAAATGTAATGTCCTAAAAATGCCTGTTGACAAAAAATGTCTTATGTTGCCAAACAAAGTGGTCTAGATTATAATAAATATATCCATATAAATGTATCCAGTCAGTGACAGAGTGCAAGCATAAAATAATCTAGAATAATTCAGTATTTTTATTTTTATTCTGGTGTCACTATTGTCCTGTGCATTGGGTTACCAGCACCAAGTCCAAACCTATTCATTTACACCCACAATGCATTTTTTGTTAAACTTTAATCTTATGTTTTGGACTGGAGTATCACAATAATATAGTTTCGTGAGTTCAGTATTGTGATGTATGTATCGAATCGTGACATGGGTATCGTTACCAGTTTATATTTCTAGTTCCATGTGGAAAACTTTAAAATTGTAAACTTCTTTTAGGTTGAATTTCCACACACTGTACCTCAAGGAGTGTACCTTTGTCACTCATCCATATAACAATTCTTAGATCATTTGAGAATCAGTTGGGTTTGTAAACCATTTAGAACCACAGATGCATATTAATTATGAGCTTAATTTTGCTGTCAGTTTTGGTTTTATTTGACTTGGCAGTTTTATTGTTTCAAGGGTATAAACAAAATGAAGACTACATTTTTTCTCAGAATACTTTATTTGACAACTTACAAAAGAGAGTCTTGGCACTTATTTAATTAACAAATCTCATCAAAACAAAATCTTAACAAAACGAACCAATAATGCGAAGACATTTATGTGATTTTTAAAAGTGCACGTTTTTAAAAATATCAATATGTGAACAACCACCACCCATATTCAAGGAAAAAGGCATAAAAAAAAGATTGAAACAGATAAAAAAAAAATTAAAACAGCTTAACCAAAGTCCCAAACATATGCAAATACACACAACTGTCCCTGAGAAAACTGTCTTACATCTTCATGTCAAATTTCAAAAGTTAAGAATAAAATCACTCTTTCTTTAAATCAATCCAGGACAACTTCTGAAAATCTGATTTTACGCTTTAAGACAGGATATGGTCTGGAGGAAGTTCAGTAAGGCTTATTAGACAGGAAACTCTGTAGCATTTGTAGAGATGGACCAGGAGCCCACTGAGGAACCATGTGACCTGCACCCTGGAACAGCAGAATTGTGTGTCACAACAGCTTTAATAAGAATGATTTTGACACTCACACTCACACGTTTTCTATTTGTGAAAGAAGTCTCTTATGCTCACCAAGGCTGTTCAAAAATAAAGTAAAACTGTAATATTGTGAAATAATATTACAAATTTAAAATCACTGTTTTATATTTGATTATATTTTAAAATGTAATATATTCCTGTAATTACTCAAGTCTTCAGAAATCATTCTAATATACTGACTTGGTGCTCAAGAAACATTTATTATTATTATGCCACAAAACCATATTTGGTAAATGAAATCCAATACTTCTTTCTTAATAACTTTAGGGTGCCGATCCCAAAAAAAAAAAAAAACAGCACCTGTTTTGAATTTAATAGCATTTTCGCTTTCAACAACCATTTGTAAGGTGAATAAGTCTTGCATTAGCCCTTAATTAATATTATATAAAATTACCGTAAAGTATTTCCCCTCAAAGACATGATTCCCATCTTACTCTGAGCCAAGTTTGAACTATTTAACCCATTCTCAACTGATTTTCACATGTATGACATCATTTTATGCCTAATCCTGATTTCATGTGACAGAAGAACATACAAACATGGCCCAGATGTTTTCTGTTTTTGTACATCTGTGCATTGTACTAAATTCAAACAGCGATAGAAAATTACAGATTTTAAGTTGTTTTTTCTATAAACTCATGATTACGTGAAGTTCTCCTTTGCAGAGTGTAAATTAAATGGATAAAATTGTAATGGATCTTTTGACATATGACTGCTTTTGTTATTTTGATTAGTGAATTAAACTTGATACATATAATTTGATAAAAATGTTCATTCTTTATTTTGAAAAGATAAAAAAAACCTGTACATTTTGGTAAGTATTTATTTATATTTTTGAACTCAGCACTATCAAATTAGGTAATATTAGCCCTGTTTTGCAATAAGCATAATTCTTTTTTTCAAGATGCAGGGCTGTCTGATAAATGTTGAAAACTGTTGTGCCTCTTAATATTTTTGTGAAAACAGTGATACATTTTTTCTGTATTCTTTAATGAATAGAAAGTTTGAAAGATTGGCATTTATTTAAAACAGAAATCTTGCGTGACATTATAGCTGTCTAATGTCAGTTTTGATCAATTTAATCCATCCTTTCTGAAATAGAATTACTTTCTTTCAAAAAACGTCCTGACCCCAAACTTATGAAAGTGATTGTATATTTTACACCCTATGACATTTATTGCTAATTAGAAAATGTATAAAATGGAAACCAGCAACATTTTTAGGCATATCACTACAATAACAGTTTGGCGCTTTTACGGTTTAGCCTGAACGCCTAACTGTCATTTGAATCTCCATAAAGATTACAAACAGAGGTTGTACATCAATGGATCTTATTGAAGCTAAAAGTAAAGTATTACTTCAACCTGGAAAAGAGCAACACAAACTTACCTTTACTGTGAGGAAAGTGATGTTGCCAAATTGCTGGTAAAATCCAGCAATCTGGTCATCATGAATCCAGTGCTGGTACTGTGTGCTTGCCTTGAAGAAGAAAACCAAACATTAAACCAAGAAGGTGCTATAAAATCTGCTGAACATCTCAAAGATCTTACCTTCTGTCCAAGCTGCTCAACAAACCACTGGTCTCCAAGGAAGTTACAAGCCATATCGGTGTCTCCATTATAGACCAAAGCTCTCAGACCCAAAGCCAGCAGCTTCACATAGACGTCCTTCACAGTTTCGTAAATGGTGTGATACTGGTTTCCCACAACATCACTGCATAAAAAGGAAAAACACAGTATCCACACATGATCTTATGCGCACAAACACAGTCAGGACAGGCGTCAGTTTACCTGCAGATGTCCCATGGTGGTAGGACATCAGGAATGTGCAGCGCCTTTCTCACATCTCCTCGGTTAAGCCAGTTCATCTGAGCGGTACTATTGATGCAGGGAGGAACTCCCTTCACACTTGGAGTTTTTCCTACTAACTGAACATATAAACGAGAGCACAATTCACCTTTTTGTTCTCTCTGGTTTATTAAAGTAGATGTTGGAAGGCTGCATGAGTAGTTCAAACAGGCCTCACTTGATTAGCTTCCCAATGTTTCCTGAAGTTTAAAAAAAGGTGCTTCATGGCTCTCTGAGATGTGACACCACCAGCACAGTCAAGATACAGCGCATATGTATTCAACCCAGAGTCATAGACTATATGAAATGCATGCGATACCTGGAAAACACAGAAGACAAATCACAAAGTCGACATGAAACAGAAGTTGTGATAGTCTTTTCTTCTCTAATATGGCTTCTCGAACAAGAAAAAAAAAGACTTGATTTTGTTCATCAGGAATTGATTGAATCATTGAGGTTTGCTATTTTGGTGATCTCATGCGAGTGACGGGCTGTCCCGCCCTCACGCCGAAAAACACAACATCAGAGAAGAGAAGTCGCTGCAAGTGGGAGTGGTAGTTATTTTGATTAATATTATGAGGGCACAAGGTTTTTTTTTTATTAAATATATTGTGGACGAATAAATCATTTATAATAAAAACTGCAATATTCCATATAACAAGAATAGTAAATTTTGACTTCAGGGTTGTAGAACAAGCATGTGGATGTATTCACGTTACCATGACAGAGCAGGACTCCTTAGAATTATTGTAGAAGTTACAGACTCCATTTTGACAGCAGTTGTCATTCAGATCCTTCCACAACCTATAAGCAAAATAGCATAAAAAAACCCTATAATTAAAATATTCCTTGTCATTACTGTACTATAAATAAACACACGAGTGGCCAAATATACCGTAAGAATAAATGATTAAGCTTACTGTTCTCCAAACAGGCCGTGATAGTTACCAAAGTAGATTAGTGATTGATCATTTAGTGCAAAACTACTAATGCCATTTCCAACAGCAAAACCCTGCAAAAGAAACCAAACGAAGAATTAAAAAATAAATAAAAAATAAACCTTTCAACAGTCTTCAAGAATAAGCACAGAAATAAATTCCATTTTAAAAATGAATCAAGCATATTTTAATTTACCTTAAAGTTCACTTTAAGGTGGCCTCCAGTGGCAACTCTCAGACTGAGTGTGGGTGCATAGATGCCTCCATAACTCTCGCCAAAAATGAAAAACTCATTCTGGGTGAAATTTGGGAACTTGGTAAAAAAGCTTTGCAAAGCCAGGTAGTTGTTATCCGCTACCTAAAGAAAAAAGTACATATTCAGGATTTCAGAAGTTTTTAAAGGCTATTAATGTCTATGAATGTTTGCATACTTGCCTCATCATCATTGGTTTGATATTTTTGGTCATCTGAGTAGGAGTAACCCACTCCAGCAGGAGACTCAAGATACAGAACATTGGCGATTTTATTCCAGCTGAATTCATTCTCGTAAAGAGTGGCTCCATTATCATTGACCTAAGGACCACAGATAGATACACACACACACACACACACACACAGAAGATACACACTGTTTGTGTTGAACAGAAAGGCAATTTAGAACAATTCAGAAGTCAACATTACATTTTCACTCTCTAAACTTTACAGCTCTGTAGTTCTTATTCCTTTGAAATTAAATCAGCTCTCAAGTAATTGTCATTTTTAAATTGAATGGAAGTAGTTTATCAACCTACATGAAAGGGTCCATTCTCTGATAGAAACCCATCCAAAGAGCTGCAGCCCGGACCTCCATTCAGCCACAGCAAGACGGGGTCCTTGAGAGGGTCCCTCTGAGACGTCACAAACCTGAAACATACACACTCTCATCAATGCCACTATTAATACACAAAACATTATCTTTCTGCCTTACTGAGGAGATTCAAACCTTGTTTGCACAGCTACTAAGTCACTCGTACTCACAACAAAAGTTCAAAACCAAAACTTATAGCCTAGCATTACAATTATGTAACGTTAAAAATGTAATACTTTTCTAGACATATTCGATATTGTATGAATATGGTACAATATTATTTTATATCAGAGTCCATGCAATAGACCATATATCGCCAAAATATTTTATATAAAAAGTTTTTAATTACTTAAAAAAAAGGTTTTTATGCTTTGTTTTGTTTGGATTTAAAGTCCCCGTGAAATCAAAATTGAACCTATTTACTTTGTTAGCGCATATTACTAGTCTTGTGGTGAACAATTAATCCGTGCAAGTAAATATATATTAAAAATTGTATATTAAATAATATATTGAAATATATATTAAAATAATGTATAAGACGTCTTTATTTTTCATTCAGTGTGAAGGAGGAAATGCTTTTCGCAAACACATCCTCATCACAAACAAAACATGCTGCATATTCACGCTCAGACAGAAAAAAAAAACAATTAAACTCACCAATAGTGCAAAAACTTGCCCGAACTCGCCTTCAGATAGCCTGACCACTGACGGTAATTGGGTTTAAAAGACATGCCCGGTAGATCCAGCACCTCGTCTGGATCATACATGCCGCTCACGACATGCACCGACACGGACAGAAGACAGATGAAGGCATGGAGAGATAACATTTTACACAGTCCGATGGACATGGACTCGAAGACTTTAGCAAGCTTTCTCTTACTATCGATGGCTGTGACCCTCTCCTGTCTGACCGTCACCGTGAGCTTTTTTGAGTTTCCCTTCCTCTCACGGTCATATGACTTTTACATTCGTCAGGTGATGCTGACAAACATCAACTAGAGTACGTTACTTCCGGTTACATAAGCAACCAACGTGTGTAAACAATCACCTTGTTCTGTTTTTCCAACCTTTTTTCTCAGCTTATCGAGTATTATCAGATTATATCACGGATCCTCATAACAAATGAATTGAATGACATATTTGCTGGACCAACTAGGTAAAATATATTACAGCAATGTTATGTATGAATGTACAATACAATTTTTTTAATTACTTGATATTTTATTAAGCACGTAGATGCTTGAAATGAGGTTAGAAAGATCAGACGGTAGTATAACTTATCCCTCATTAACCAAACCTGAGATATTTTATGTGACTAATTAAAGAAATTAAGGTCAGATCTGAATAAAAACATAACATGTATGCTATTTAATAATTATACAGGTATGTGAGATGTTTTTTTTTATTTCACATAATTTTCAAGCATTTAAAAAAATATATTTTAGAGATTAAATAGAATTAAAATAAAAGGGTATTTTATATCTTGGGGTTTGCCAAAACAACAAACTAGGCCTATGAGAGGAAAAATGAACCCTTAAAATCTGCAAGAAATGCTCATGCTTCATCCTCCTTCTCCTGCCCTAAATGACATGAGTTAGTCTAATGAGTTCATTTAAACTGAGCCTTCATTATTTGGCCAATCATTTACATTTTCTGAGTATTCAATTTGATCATTTTTAGTTGTTAGTGGAATGCATGATAGTTGAACAGCATCTTGCAGTTGAAGACAAAAGAGCACAAGAGCAGTATAATGTGGAACATCCCTTTAGTGATTGCACTGAAACTGTAAACATACAATAATAAATGATTGAGGAAAAGGCAAACATGCATGCTAGTGTTACTGATTAAATCTATGAGGTATGACATAAGAATTTTGCTAATATCCACACACAATTGACAACTGCATCATGTGGTGCAAAAGAAGAAACCAGCACACCAATGTGACTTACACAATTTAACTCTTTGGAGAATGATTCAAATGCTCATTTTCAATACTAATGATTCCACCCTAAAACAAAATTAAATGCAAATGAATACTGTTCAAGTTAACCATTTAGTCTTCTTTACACTCATTCAAGTATCAGTGAAATTACAAAACCAGAGATTGTTGCATCCTTGGCCAATACATCTTTTTTATGAAAAGCACATTTAGAAAATCTAGCTAAAACAACAACAATGCATCAAATTAAAAATAAAAACTTTTCAAGAATACTCAAAAAAAAAAAAAAAATCTTAAATTGTCATTTTCAGTCTAAAGCGGTGTATATATACACGCACGCGACACACACTATTAGTCTTCCCAGATTTTTTGGAACTATAGAATTACATGTTTGGCAGTGCAAATCATCGAGAAAAACAAGTTTGCAATAAGATTTTAAGGGTAAACATTATGAACATAGACCATATTAACAATGTCAAGTATATAAGGCCATCAAAAAAAATCAGTTTATTAAAAAAAATATAAAACTTAAAAAGAAGAGAAAGGGGACAAATTTACATTTCAAAAGAAATAGATTATATTTGGAAGATCTAACTTAGGAGCATTTAACCAAATGTCCATGTCCATTCAGAATAGAGAAGTATCGCATCCTTTCCAGGCGTCCTCCATTCACAGACAACCAGCGCAGAGAGTTTGATGTTGCATGCTGGTGGTTGATCCACTACATCACGAGGTACAGGTTTCTGTGGGAGTGCATGCTAAATTGCAATATTAGACATTTAAAACAGTCTCCTGAATAGGTAATAGAGGTCAGTGGTAGACATGATTTTTGGACAGTCATTCCCGTGTTTTAAATATCTCTATTGGTTCATAGCCCAATATTGGTGAGGTCACCCCATTCCCCCTTCCTATGGGCTGCTCATGATATCTTTGTAGATAGCATTCGTGGTAGTCTGGCCAAAGATGAACGCGCCAATTGTAACCATGATGACTCCATAGGCCACCATTGCTTTCCAACTAGAGAGACAGAATTAGTTTATCAGTTTTATCATTTAAAACACAAATCTTTGGGCATTTTTTAAAATAGTTTAAAGGGGTTGTTCACCCAAAGATGAAAATACTCTCATCATATACTCACCCTCATGTTGTTCAAAAACCCATAAGACTTTTGTACATCGTTGAAACACAACTGAAGATATTTTAACAAAACCTGAGATTTCTGTTTCTCCATTGAAAGTTCATTCCACCAAAAAGAGATTGTAAACCTAATCCATATCAAGCGGTTTAATCCAAGCCTTATATTTAGGCTTTTATTCATATATAAACATTGATCAAAGTACAAAGAGCCCATGAAATATGGTAAACAGTTTCTCAAAGGTCAAGCAAGTAGGGAAGTATGTTTGAGCTTCCGTTTACCATACTGTATTTGATGTGCTCTATGTGTGTGTGTAAGTTATATGGATTACTTTTACAAACATCAAACTTTTGCTGAAGTGGTTCTTCATCTGAGGAACAGAAATCTCTCAAGTTTCATTAAACATATCTTCCTTTCTATTTCAAAGATGAACAAAAGTCTTATGGGTTTGGAACTACAAAAGGCTGAATAAGTATTGACAGATTCTTTGGGTGAACCCTTTAATAAGTAATAAATTACTTACCTGAGTGATCTGAAATCATGCTCTGAAAGCTTTGCCTGAATCAAACACAACCCTATAGACAAACATTAGAAGAGTGAATATGACGAAACAATTATGAGATACAACAAGAAAAAGTACAGTCTAAGATCATTCTCATTTTAATACCTGGAAAAACAAAAATGAAGCACGCAGCCAAACCACCAATTAGTGAAATGACTCGTCCAATATCAGGAATGAAGAGAGCAAGAATTAGAGTGAGACAAAACCAGACGAGCGTCTGCAATATCCTCCGTCTCTGTTCCTTAGCCACATCTGTCTCCACCTCCTCTCCTTTAAAACGCAACCACAAACCCTCCAGCACTGCCCTAAAGCACAAACAAATACACACATCCTTTTAGACTGACAACATGCATCCTTCAATCGACACACATCTATAGACCACGAAAGGCTGTTTACCTTCCACAAAAGTGCAGAATTGGATATGAGGTAACAACACAGATGATGATGAAGGCTCGCGCAATGGCCACCGCAACATCATTAGATGGATATGACATTAATACATCCTGGCTCACGCTTGAGCCAAATGACAGGAAGCCACAGACGCCTGTGGAGAAGAACAAGCCCAAAGCTTATACAACCAGCTCAGGTTCGGCCTACTTTATCATTCGAATATGTTGGCAAATTCAAGCTCACACACCCGTGCCTGTATACACAAAGAGGCAGATGATCATGCTGACTGTAACAACTGCCCACCAAGGCCGGATTTCTGGCTTCTTCATGCTGTTGAAAACAGGAACGCTGCTGACGTGACACTAGGAAAAAGAGTGTGAGGACAATGATGATTTGCTAGCTTTCAAAAGTAGAATGAATTCAGACATTTAGTCATTGGTTGAGACAGTTGATACACTACCATTTAAAGTTTGGGGTCTGTATCTTTTGAAATAAACTAATACGTCTTATACAGCAAAGATGCAATTAAATCAATCAATCAATTTAGACAAACGTGACAAGATTTCTATTTCAGATAAATAGTTATTTTTAGGTTTCTATTCATCAAAGAATCCTGAAAAAACAAATGCATCACAGTTTCCACAAAATTTTATTATCTCCAATATATGTGTTTCTTGAGCAGCAAATCAGCATATTAGAATGGTTTCTGATTCAGCTTTGCATCACAGGAATAAATTACATTTTAAAAAGTATTAAATTAGAAAACAGTTATTTTAAATTGGTATAATACTTAATAATATTACTGGCTTGATAAATCTCTTGCTAACCAAGGCTGCATTTATTTTATTTAAAAAAAAAAAACAATAAAAAATAAATAAATAAAAAACAACCCAACATTTTTTAAGTCTAAAAAAAACTAAATGGAGTAAAGTCTACTTACACACCTGAAAACCAAAGCAGATTGTAGGCAAGGCATTTAACACATCGGTCCAGGATGCAGGACTGAAAGACACAACACATCACATTATAATAGTGATCACAATTTACTCTGTATTGTTTCTCTCAAATAACTAAATAAAATGTACTTCTGACCTGACCGGGATGATTCCTGGAGAAACTTCTTTGTCAGGCCAAATGTATTTGATGATGACTATGATTGTCACATACCAGGTGCCGATAACACTCAAGGTACTGCAAATTAATCAGTACAAATATGCATATATGATTTAACCAGCAAATACTGAGGAACAGTGTTGGGGAAAGTTACTTTGAAAAGTAATGCATTGCAATATAAAGTTAATAATTGTGTTATTTACGTTTTTAAGAAAAAAAATTGCATTACGTTACTTTTGCATTACTTTTTCTCACCTGGGCTGGGCTCGTTTTTTATAACAAAAAAAAAAAGTTTTATTTTTGGGCAAATATAAAGGCCCTTACACAACAAAATTGAAATAATAGGGCTGAAGGAAATGCAAATTCACTGCTGTATAGTAGACGGCGCAGCTCAAATAAACCTTTCAGCTGTGCTGCCATTCTGACTCTGGATTGCAGAAGAATAGGATGCAGGAGAAGAAAGACTTACTTACTTAAACACTTACTTCACAAATAAAAACAAAAAAATCTAAAGCTATTTTTAGTTTAAAGGTGCCATCTGTAAGAATTGAGGTTAAAATATCCCAAAGATTAGCTACACAGATCAAAAGAATGAGAAGAAATAGGGTTGATGATGTCATTAAAAAATGACAAGTTATAGTGCTGCCGAGATATTAACCTGAATTAGCATGCTAAATTACTGAGAGATGAGATTTTTTTTATATATCATAACCAACCTGCTCTGTCTAGTCTGTCGGTCTCCGTGTCCTTTTCTGTGTGTGACAAAATTGATGTGTGGCGTGAAAGCGTGTGAAAAGTGTCAATTGCGTGTCTCACAATGAATTTGTGAGAATTGGCAGCTCTGAATGGCGCTAGCTTGGTCAACATCAGCGAATGCTGTCTGTCAAATTAATTCAAACTAACAATAAAAGTGTAATATGAACAAAACGAATACCGTAAAACTTTATTCGTTTTACGGTATTTAGAAATAGACGTATTTTCACATATCGTCGAAATGCACTGGCTTGTGTTTGAGAGAGACGTCTATGAGACGGATTTTATAATTTAGTGTTGAGATGTTTTTCATTGAGTCTCTAATCTCTAAAAATCTCCAAATGCTCCACGTGAAACTGCGGTCTTCCAACCTTTTACTATCGTGTCAATTTATTTGATTAATATGCGCGAGGGGGAGAGAGCAAAACAGCGCTCGCTTGTGTTGTTTGGACACGTGAGAGTGAGGGCTTGCGCGGCCGCGGCACAAGTCACTTTCTGGAGGTGTACTGCCCCCATCTGGTATGGAATATGGAGTATGAATAGATTTTTTTTGACAGATGGCACCTTTAACTGAACCATCGAAGGTCAGCAGCAAGTACATTTGTTAATAAAGTGAGATAAATGCATAAAGGTATTTGTTTTATTTAACACATTTAATTATTGGAGGTTTGCATACTAGTATTCTGATTTTGCATTTCACTGATTTTATTCTGAGTAATTCTGAATAATTTTTTGTCCAAGTAAGATTAGTAAATGCATGTTCAGATTTAGTTTAGAACTACAATAACCACCAAGTTTACACTCAACGCCTCTTCACTCCTGATTTCTCTCAACATGGCGACAGGAGAGCTGTCAGTCAATACATAGGAAAACTTGCGTTACTTGTTTGAAAAAGTAACTTTTGTTGTAAATCTAAAAGTAATGCATTACTTTAAAAAAATCTGATTACGTAACTCAAATTACTGGTAATTCGTTACCCCCAACACTGATTAAATAATCAAGTGGAATTGTTTTGTGATATAACATTGCAAAGCATGACAAAATTACAGTTAAAAAACACAAAAAAGACGTTTCTACCTGGCATACTTCTGGAAGCCAATCTCTTTGGGTATGGACAGAGGAAGAATGATCAGCACGGAGGTCAAAGTGATGGTGAACTTGCGATCTGTGTACCAGTGCGAAATAATCGCCGTTTCTGACTCGTGATTTATAGCACCAATCACTGTACCAAGAAAGAAAGAAAATCAGACAACTCTAGTCAGACTATTTCAGCATTTCTTTGTACATGTGAATATACTTACACTTGTCCAACTGATCTCCAATAATAATAAGGAAGGCTATGCAGGTGCCAAAGGTGTAAACAGCGATGGCCAGCTCACATATGACACCGAGAACCTTCCCACACACAGCACGAATCACCTCCTGATACGTTGTTTCATTGCTCACCTAAAAATGAGAAAAAAAAGAAAAAGGTGTGGGGTGTAAACCAGTGGATCTCAGCCAGGGTAATTTTCAGGTACCCTATGGACCCTTTTCACAGACTGTAAAGGCACTTTTTTTTTACAGTCATCAACATCATAAATCTTGCAAAGTTTTATATTTATATATATATTTATTATGTTTCCATTTAAATTAACATTTAACTGTATAGCGCTTTTCAAAAAGCACATAGTTTCAAAGCAGCTTTACATAAAATGCAAAGAGTCCACATTACAATTTAATGTATGTACATTTATAATACTATACTTTGTATTATATAACTTTGCATTAAATTACAAAAAACTAGTAAATGCTGCTGTTGGAGTGTTTCTAATACAGAGGCTAAGGGTGTAGCTGTAAAAATGACATCTTTCTGTCTTCTGCCTGCTGTTATCAATCTCTCTCTGTTTTTTCCCTTCTTTTTAAAAGTTGTAAAAACACAATTGTGGAGTTTTTCTTTTGCTATCTGAGCTAATGGAAACAAAAAATATTGAATGTAGTCTCTCATTCACCGATATAAAAGTTAACCCAAACATGACGACTTCCACTTCTGAGAAACCCGGAAATATGAAAACGGTCAATATTAAAAAGCTTTTATAAAACTAAATATATACACAACAGATCAAAAGTTTGGGCTTGGTAAGGTTTTATTTTCATGGAATCTCGTATGCTCATCAAGGCTGCATTTATTTAATCAAAAATACAGTAAAAACAGCCACATGAATAAGAAATATTTTCTATTTTAATGCATTTTAAAATGCAACCTATTCCTGTGACGACAAAGCTGAATTTTCAGCATCATTACTCTAGTCTTCGGCGTCACAGAAATCTTTCTAATATGGTGATCTGCTGCTCAAGAAACATTTCTTATTATTATCAATGTTGAAAACAGTGCTTAATAGTTTTGTGAAAACCATTATACACTTTTTAGAATTATTTTATGACTAGAAAGCTTAAAAGAACAGGATTTATTTGATAGCATTTATTTTGACATTATAAATGTTTCTACTGTTACTTTTAATCAATTTAATGCAAATTCAAATCTGAACGGAAGTGCATTTTCTCTTGATGCGTCTGATACAGATATATGCTTACCTGAGAACAATAAGCCAAGATCACCAGCCCAGTGATGATGAAGACCATCATGCACTGCAAAAGAATAAGGCAAACTTTGAATTTCACAACATTAAACTTCAAAAGACTCTGTCTTTAATTGTACACTTTTTGGTTTTATTTACATCTGTCCTTATGTCTCTCTCACCATTTGAAGGGTCACTCCGGCTGTGACGCCACCAGCCATGTTGAAAGCAGCAGGAAAATTGAGAAGTCCGGCTCCCAGAGCAGCATTCACCACAATAAAAACAGCCCCTAATGTAGATGTCCCTTCCCTTCGTTCCTCTGATTGGTTAGGCAGTTGGATGGAGTCCACGCTGGGACTCTGCAGAAGCCATGCCCTTTCTCCAGCATCCTCACTGTAGCCCCAATCGCCCACTTCACTGTTAACAGCCCTGTCCGCCCTGGACATGACGCTTGCTTTTCTCACACACCCTCAGATAAACTTACAGGGACACCATAGGGTAAACGTAGAGGTAAACACACTTGTGCTGTCAGTCAGATCCACCACCATTGAGGGGGAAACGGTGTAAACACCTCCACAGGGTCCATACAGTTACAGAGAGTTGTGTTCAGTGTTCAATGTCATCTGTGAACAAAGAAGGGAACATATCACATGGTAGTTTTCACAAATTGACTAAAACGGTTTATGACCATCATACAGTTACATTGTGTGGTTGGCACTTTTAGGTCTGGGAGTCACAGGACATTGTATTTCTCAGCTGATCAAACAGTAAATGTCTGACATCATATTACAATTTCAAATAACTGTTTATTTTCTGTGATGGTCAAGCTGATTTTCAGAGTCACATGATCCTTCTAATATGCTGATTTGTGGCTCAATAAATATTTTGTATTATCTGTTAAAAGTTGTGCTGCTTAGTTTTGTGGAAACCGTAACATTATTTTGATGAATAGAAACCACATGATTTATTGGAAATATAATTTTTTGCATAATACATTTGACTTCTAAGCAATTTAAAGTATCCCTGCTCAATTAAAGTATTAATTCTTTCTTGTCTTTTTGAATGGTAGTGTATTTGCTTTTGACTTGTCTGACAGATATTTTTGCTTGCTTGAGAACAATACGTCAAGATCACAGTCCACGTGGTTGTTTTGATGACACAGAGGTTTGCACTTTAGTTCAAGTGTCTGGGAGTCACGGGACATAATTGTATTTCTCAGCTGATCAGTAAGCAGAAATCTGAGACGATGAGGAAATGAAATATGCTTTCCACAAGAGAAGGAATAAAGCACGGTCAGGACATTATCTTTAAAGCAGCTTGATTAAAAGCTGATCAATAACATATCGATTTGGGATTATTTCATGAAATGTCTGAACTAAATGACCGAGAAAAGTGATGGTAGCGTTAGTTTATGACGGTGTCTTTGAGTTTATAGCAGATACATCACCACACAGAGACACATGCTCACTGACAATAAGATTCAATCAAAAGATTAGGCCAAGTCAAGGAAACTGACACTGATCAAACACTCTTAATCGCACAGAAAATTAACTCTACATCCACTAACGTTACTCTTAAGAGGGTAAAAAAACACAAACAAGAAAGACACAAAACATGCCGTGACACCCGAACGCTCACGTGACTCACATAGCACTGCATTTGTTTAGCTAATAAACTGTCCAGGTATGAAGGATATGTGATAAAGCAGATGTCCCACCTCAAGCGTATGTTCTTCGTTAATCCCGCACCGTGATGAAGAGCATAGATGAGATGTTTTCCAGAGAGGAACTGAAATAAATATGAGGCTGCTGCCTCCACCGAAACTGCTTCATCGATTAGCTGCTGACACAGACATGGTCACGTGACAACATCAAGCTAGTGATGAGATCATAGGATGAATGGATGAGAGATGAGCGATGAGCATAGGGCGATGAGCGCATTATGTCTATGGATGAGCGCCGCTTCTTCCTTAATTTCCTCTTCTTTTTGTTTTATGGCAGATTGCAACCGTGACTTTTGAAGGTGCATACCGCCACCTACTGTATCGAAGTATGTAACATGAGCCATAATTCGTTGGGACTACTTTATATATGAAGAGTTCAGATGCAAAAGCCTCTAAATGCCATTTGAAATTTTCTTCTTTATTGATGATTTTTGTCAAACTTGTATATTTAAGTTCAGTAATTTCACTTCAATAACAATCAATAGGTAATTATCATTGCCATTTAAGTGAAATCACTGAACTTAAATATACAAGTTTGACAAAAATCAGCATTAAAGAAGAAAATTTCAAATGGCATTTAGAGGCTTTTGCATCTGAACTCTTCATATATACTCTGATATATTCCTATGTTTATCAGATATTGAATAACTGCTTTCTGTGTATGTTTTACCCCATCTCCTGTTGTGCCTAATAAACCTTCTAGGTTCCATTTCCTTCCTGGCTGACTTTTCTGGTTTAGCCGCCTTATCCTCTCATCCCTATATTTCTTACAATATAACAGTACATGTTCTACATCTTCCTTGGATCCACATTCCACACATTCATTTGATTGACTTTTGCCCATTAAAAACAATGTTTTATTTAACCCCGTATGGTCAAACCACGTAGTCTGGTTATAACGCTCTCTCTCCTGTTACCTGTTAAAGACAAAAATGTTGCATTGTCTTAAAAAGAAATCAAAATCACACACCAATATCTTTGACATGTTTCTGTATAAATGTAATATCTTAAATTCAATTACATTTATTTTTCTTAGAAACAAAATAAAATTGTACAGATGTGTGATTGAACTCAGATTTCTCTACATTGATAATGAATGCTTTGTTCTGTCCCCAACAATGAAAAATCACAGAGAACAATAAATGGACACAATACCTTTATTATTGTTATTCATTTTACTTCACTCACACAATAAAGTTTAAACAGAATTTGGGTAACACTTTACAATAAGGTTCGTTAGTTAACTACATTAGTTAATTATGAACTAATAATGAATAGCACATATACAGCATTTGTTCATCTTTGTTAATGTTATTTTTCAACAATTTACTAATACTGATTAAAATCTTGCTAACATTAGTTAATGCACCGTGAACTAACATGAACAAACAATGAACAGCTGTATTTTCATGAAGCTAACATTAACAAAGATGAACAAATGCAGTAAACAAATGTATTGCTCATGGTTAGTGCATGTTAGTAAATACATTAACTAATGTTAACTAATGAACCTTATTGTAAAGTGTTACCAGAATTTGTAACAGGATGAAAAATGCTCTCAAATGTGCTCAGTAACAGAACCACAAGATAACCCGAGATGACTTATAAGTTACCATTAGATACCCTGATAACATGTTCAGGATCCATGTTGACCTAGAAAAACAGCCAAATGAAGTGAAGCTGAGATCTTAGTCCAAAGAGGAATAGTGGGGTGGACTAATAGAAACAGGACCAGTATACAAGTCTCCTGTATCGGCATCATTTTGGTCTACTTTGTGACCTGGTGAATGGCATGTGCAAGGTATCCCACATTTCCAGAGGTCACACCGGCAACGCTGATACGGCCATCTTTAGTCATGTAAACAGAGAACTCCTTTGTCAGACGTTCCACCTGAAACACAATACATAGTTTCCTACTATTAGAGCTTACACCAATATAACATTTAGTTAAACACGCTACATTTAATTAATTAATTGTACTATTTTTTGAGTATGTAAAGGGCTGTACCTGCTCAGGTTTGAGCCCAGTGAAGCAGAACATGCCAATTTGGTCAGTCACATGTTGCCAGTTGTGAGTGGAGCCCTCATTCTTCAGATTATTCACCAGCATTTCTCTCATTTTAATAATACGGTCGGCCATTCCCTTCACTTCCTCCAGCCTACAGGAATACATTTATGTAAAAAATAAAAAATGGTATGAACCTCTAATATGTAGTGCAAGTTTTTCACACATTTGAGTGTGCAAGCATTTCTCACCATGTAGAACGCAGCTCTGGTGTTGTGAGGATCGTGGAAGCGATGCGTGCTCCATTCATGGGTGGGTTGGAGTAAATGGGGCGAATCAGGATCTTCAGCTGAGACTCCACTCTTTTAGCCTCCTCAGCATCTGCGCATACCACTGTGAACCCTCCAACACGCTCACCTACAATGTAAGATTATGATTGTGTATGAACAACTGTCAGATAAGTCTTTGGCAGATCCTTTAATGTACAACATCTTAACTGCACTACTGTTAAAAAGTTTGGTATCCTCAGTATGTTTTTTTTTTTTTAATTACTTCTATTCAGAAAGGATAAAATTTCATCAAAGTGGCAGTAAAATACATTTTAATCCTAAAAAAAAGCTTTTCGTTTCAAATAAATGCAGTTCTTTTTAACTCTAGTCATTTTTCGCCCACAGGACTGCCGCATAACTGGATGTTTTTCCCTTTTCAACACCATTCTTTGTAAACCCTAGAAATGGTTGTGCGTGAAATCCCAGTAACTGAGCAGATGGTGAAATACTCAGACCGGCCCGTCTGGCACCAACAACCATGCCACACTCAATCACCTTTCTTTCCCATTCTGACATTCTCCAGTCTCCCATTCTCCAGTTCAGGAGATTGTCTTGACCAGGACCACCCCCTAAATGCATTGAAGCAACTGCCATGTG